>CM073776.1:35971084-36004881 GCA_037158775.1 Hetaerina titia | reverse complement strand
TGTGGATTACAAATTATTTTATGGAAAATTGCCAATTTTAATTAATCATAATATATTATGATTAATATGATTTCAGGCGTGATTCCACCATATCACGCCTGAAACGACTCTTTTTATACGCAAAGCTGCATTTCCGCGTTGTTGTAAATATTTTACTGTCATTTTAATGGAAGAAATAAATGTATTAAATATTTGTGCTATCTATTAATTTTGAGCGGCCTTTTGTTCATTTTAGCCGTAATTTTAAATTCAATTTAATTAAGCGACAAAAGAGGAAAACTGTCCCCGTAATTTTAACGAGATTTGAACCGGAAGTCCTTGATAGAACATTACCTCTAATTACATTTTTTATTGGTTCATTACGAGATTATTCATTGGTAGTTTTTGTTTCGTTGAGCCATTTTCAAAATTTTATCTTTACGTCCATCAAACAGACAAGTTGTTCATATCGTTCGTCTTGGTTGTCGCCGTCAGAATGTGGATACCTTGGGTTAATGATTTTTATTAGAATGTAGACTTAAGGGAGTATTTTATGGAAGTGGCAGTCAATGAATAGTTTGGAGGGAAGTAATACATCTTCCTGAGTAACCAGCATTTGTGAAAAGTTCAATTTTCAAAAGTTTGATAAACTAAGAGCTCACCCCACCTAGATTTTGCTTTAATAGGATCTGCGATTAATAAAAAAACAGCAAAATTCTATATTTTGCATAATTTTGAATTTCAGGTTTTTCTGACTTTGAGACATTGATTAAATTCGAACGCGAATGCGTTTAGAAGTTGGAAAGCACTTGAAGGCACATCTCCTCAACTCATCCCTCCTTGATTTTCCGGTTACGGTTCTGTAGGAAGAGCGAAACGAAAGGTCTTAATTACATGCTCTCGCGCCATATATCATTCACCATTACGTAATCGTTCATGTTTGGCAACGTCTTCCACTTTTATTGAGAAAGCTGCATGTTGTTACGAAGGCTGAACTGCTAAAAATCGCTGCAATTTGATACTTTTTTTTTCAGTGTCTTCCACAAATGTTCACGTCTCTAGTGACCTGGTGATAAAGAGTGCCGAGGTCATTAAAAATAAAATTATTCCATCGTATAGTTCCAAGATTTAAACCCTTAGCCTCTTTAATTTTGTAGCTGACCGATTTAAAATCACATTTAGTGGTAGTAGTACTTTTTGGGGAGGTGGCCGCCAGCTAAGGTCATTTGCGCCATTAGAGATGGGTTTTGGAAAAGGGTGGAGTGAAACCCGGCGTCGCGTCGGGTCGGCTACTCTTATCGAAAGGTGTCAAGGGGTTTACACGACCCCTTCGCCGACCATACCGCCGACCATCCTTCACTTAACGACCATCCTACGATGGACGTCGTTCTCACTCAAATTTCTCTCCACAAAGAATCTCAAGTAGGGATACCACTGAAAAATATCTGTCGTCTCCAGAATTCGAACCCGGGGCCCTCTTGGTGGGAAGCCAGTACGTTAGCCACTGCAACATCCTGATCCTCCACATTATTTGTTCTTTCTTTCAATATGCTTTCCATTGCTGATATTTTAAATTGATGTCGTCATTTAGGAGCGGATGGATGTAAATTTTGACGCAGGGCCTCAAAGGGTTTATTTTAGAGTCGTTGAGTTTGCGAATGAAACATTTTTCTGTTCGCGTCATCAAGATCGTGTTCGCTCAAGATTGATTCTGAGACATAAAAAGTGATTTAATTTTTAATACTTTTTCAGGGTATTTTTCTGTCCGTGCCAATATACGTCGATCATAAACTGTTTGTAACTCTGAAGGGAGAAATACATTTAAAGGAATGATTTAGTGGAGGTGCTTTCCTATCCGTGGCGACTACGTTTTATTTTATTTCAGAGCGTTTAGTTGATGGCATCAACGGTTTACAAAATCATATATTTTCCGACCTCTTCGTCGTCAAGCCGAAAATTAAAAAAAAGCAACAATGTGTAGTTATCACTTTTTATATTGTAAACAGTATGCCTTTCCGATTCGTCGGGGTTACATTTGGAAGACCTTGTACTATTTCTCTGAGAAGGAATTACTATTTATTTTATGGGACGTATATCTTAACTGACAGCTACTTTTTTTAATGCTGGATATAAATTAGAGAGACTTAAAAACTTTCTTGACGGTAAAAAAAAAGTCTCACACCTAAACGAGAGCAAATGTAAATTTTTTACTCGCCGTGTCTTTTCGAGTTCTTCGGTTTCTATGGTGACTCAAGACGTTGGAAATGGAAAAGTAAACAAGTTGTAAATGCCGCACCACCAAGAGAATTAGTGGGAATTCCTTGTAAGGGTGTGACTTAGTTTTATGCCACTTATTCTTTTCCAAAACGAAAACCGATTCTTGTTTTGCTTGGGAAAACGACTAAGGAGCGTCAAGTAATGGTGAGTGCGAGCGTTTTCTTCGGAGGGATAAATGGAGAAATATTGCAATAAAATTTCAGATGCAATTTCAAGTCTCATTCCTTTTCAAAAATCTGTAGGACGATGCGAATATTTTCAGGGTTACGCCTAAGGATTTAATCACACGCTTGGAAACAGCACCAGTATTCAGTAGTGCTATAGGGAATTTTTTTACGCCACGTCAAATTTTTAAACCCAGAGGTACACTATCTTTTTTTAGAATATTGGTATACTGCATCCGGTGTCGAACCTGACACCTTGCTCTCAGAAGCCGAGATATTTGCTGGATGGAAAAATCACAACCCTACCGTTTAATACCGGTTAATAACCGAAACTGACCGATTTCACCGACTGCAATTATATTCTGATCCCGCCCGTCATTTTCCTAATTGATCTTTTTCTCCGTTCCACAAACGAAACCTTCACCTAAAACCAACCGATACTACGACGATGACCAAATACCGAAAAATCGAGATCAATAAAAAACCATAACGAGATTTGAATTGAGGCAATTATCGTGGAGGAGAGTAACCAATCATCGTCGAGGTATCATTGCTCATCACCTGATTTGAAATCATAAATAAAGGGTTCGTGTGAATTGTGGTGAACCTTACTGAAAAAAACCTTCAAAGCCCATCACTGTTGTTAAAAGTATTTGAAGTCATAACCGTAGCTATGTTATCGATGGATCGAGCCGTTTATGTCTTTGTGCTGCGATCGTAAATTATGGGGGAAAATGAAATCCCCAAACGTACCTTTCAACAGTACTTTTCGCTAATATGCCCTATTACGTGAGGAAAATGAAAAATCTTAGCATGACTTAGAGGAAAAAAAACAATGTTATAAGCACCAACGAAATAAGGATTCGGGAATGGTGGACTCATGTGGAACAACTGAATCTAACAGCTACATCTAAACCTGCAAGCCGGCACGAGGGCGTGTGGCAGGGGATTCGTTATTGGATCGAATTGGTTTGTTGGTTTTGGCGTGTGGCAGGGGTGCCAATATGAGATCGATTTTGCTTGGTGGCTTATTTACCTAATTCCCACGCCGAGGATCTGGATTCGAATCCCACGGTGTTGAGTCCCGCGCTTCGTGACTTTGGAATGTGGACGGTATTTCTTTTACAGTGATAATTTTTACTCAGTATCTTCCTACATCGAAGCCGGATTTCACTTCAACCTTTCTCCGCTCCCTGAAATCCCATCAATCCCTATATATCGTAAACCATTCCCCTCAAGGCAGGAGTGACTACGGCTGTCCGTCGTCTTTCCTTAATGATCGAATGCTACCGCTCAGAGAACTCACTTCTATGCTGAGTTAGTGGGAATGAATTTCTGTCCACGTTTAATACCTTTTAAGCATGCAATTTACTGAAGTGAATCAATGTTTCGGGGTGGAGGTGGCATGGTGGTGAGGGGATAGGGGAGTTAGGTTGTAGGTGGGTATCGAGAGAGGTCGAATCATTCTGGAGTCCCCCTTCCCCATCGGCCTCACCCATCGCCACTCCCCCTTTCCTGACCCTCCCACTCCGCCGTCCCACCACTCTCCACTGAGGGTTGCCAACATATGGAGAACTGATTCCAGGAGATGACTACTCCACGAGTAGGAAAATCCGATTGATTCCGAGAAATTTGCTTAAAATAAAAACTGCCACACAGTTGAATCGTGGAAGGTTTGTTATTATATTACTGTAGAGAATAAAAAAAAACAAATTTTATTTTCAATATTTAACTCCATCCCATCTGAATCGTGAGAATTCCGAAATGCATGGATAGGAGATTCTTTCAGAAACTCCTCTTGGTTAATCTCCGCTTATTTTATTTGCGAAAGTGGCGTCAGATTCTTCATTGACATGAAGACTTGAAATACGAGGGTCGTAATACACCTACCGGAATATTAATCTCATAGATGAATAGAGAGCCTCCGTAAATATGTGTTGTAGGAATGTATGGTCACCATCCACGGTAATAGATTGATGATGGTCTGTATTTTGGGCATAGTTTGAGACTATAGAGTCTCTTTTATCACCTAGCTTCTGACCCCTGGTAGAGAAAGTCAGTAGAGAGAAGAGTGGTATTAATTTTCTGGAATTCACCCTGTGCACTTAAATGTCCACTATACGTAGTGGTTGTGGATCTTGCAAGAGAAAATTAAGCCTTAAATAAATTTGTTCGATGGAATATTTTCTCGCTATTCCTTGACGTTGGCCGACGGTGGGATTTGGTTTAATGCTTCGGTTTCTTGAATAAAATCGAACATTCGATACATATTGCGATAATTTTAATCCAACCTTGCATCTATATGATCCTATTTCATGCTGTTGAGCATAGCAATTTTGCGACGCATTTATTCTTCCCAGTGGAGTTTTTTCACGAACCACGGAGCATTTCTTTCTTCGGTCCTGTATTCAAGGCGCTACGCACCCATCGCCTGGTACCATCTTCCCCCTAAAATAAGACCACAATCTCATTGAACAAAAGAGCGGGAGGGATGGTGGTCAAACGAGAATCGGGAGGATTTAAAGTACAATCTGACGCTCAGGGAGTGGTGCCCCGGTGAATCCGGGAGTGTTGGCAACGCTCCCGCCCCTAATCCACTCCGTCCTCTTGGGCGACCAAACAGAAAGGGTCGGAGAATTCAACCTCGCGTGTGGGAAGCACTTCACGGCAACTGGTTCATCACTCTCCCTCATTCATTCTCCTCCCTCTTTCACCTCCCTCACTCTCTTTCTTACCTCGCTTCGCTTGGATCCGGTTCGTTCGGGAGCGCGTATCCATCCGCCCGCTTCGGTGTGCACGCCTGCTCCCTCGTCCCATGCCGGGCGGCCCGACCTCTGCCCAGCACCCGAGGAGTTGTAACCTCGGGAGTGGGCATGTCGAGTGCTCTGTGCTGAGAATACATGCACTCAGAACCCTCGCGGAGTTTTACGGCTTTCGGGGTAGTTAAATCAGGAAATTTAATTTTAAAGTTAATATGTAGGCTGTACTCCCTTTAACTAATTTCCTACAAATTGTTCCGTCCTTTCATTCGCCTATCGTTATTTTCATGTATTGTTTTCACACATGCTTTTGGATTCCGGAGACACCAAATTGGTATTTCCTTTCTATAGTCTTTCTCCGATCATGTTTACTTACTTACATATTTACTTACGGTGACACTACTGTGATACATTTTTGAATAGGCGAAGGTCTTAATTTACTGAACGGAGACTTGGACAATTTTAAACGGCGACTCGCATAAACCTCATGCATGGGTTATTAAAATATTTTGCACATTTTTTGGATCGTGGTTACATCTGATCGGATTATTATTTCATATCTCATTTTGAATCCAAAACACTAATTACTTTCACGAGTAGTTCTGAATTTGGTAGGCCTTCAGGCGGTATGCAATGGTGTCTCCAGCGCTAGGTTTTAGCCTCTCTGCTGATTTCGAAGGGCGAGAAAGTCTCGAGGTTTGCGGTATTTTCCTTCTTGACGATTTTCTCCCCGCGGTGGCGACCTTTTGCTCCCTACCCAGCTGCAAGGAAATTCAACGGCTGCGCATATTTTACTTATGTAGAGCACGGCGAAGTGGGAGAAAATATATCATGCGATCTTCATCTCCAGGTAAATTTCTTCTGACGAAACGAAACGGATTTTCCCATCATTTAGCATGATAGCATGACGTAAGACTTATATGGAAAAGAGCACTAATTTGTTTTTCATTTGCTTTTTTCTCCCTCCAGATATATCGTCGTTGTCAAATTTAAGGAGTTTCTCATTTGTGTTTCTTACTCGCAAAAAACGAATGGTAATAAAATAGTGCGTGATTAGGTCACGAAACAAAGTTTGCAATACACGACTAAATCTGTTACTTCTTTGGGTTTCCCGTTTGAAACTTATTGTGAGAATTATCACGTAAAGTAGGAGGGATCATGTAACCAAAATCCAGAGAAATTATGTATGGAACATATAGATTTAAGATTTTAGTTTCTCTATGATCGACAAAGGATTAGAATAACATATCCGGTAGCGGGAAGGAGGAAAAGCATTTTGTGTCAAAAGTAGTAAGTAATCACCCCCTGCCACACACCTTGGTGTTGACTTTCAGGGTATGGGATAGTATGGTATGTACACATGTACGAGCCGAGTCACAGCTCCGCGTTCCGTGATACAGTGTTCGAAAATGTTTCATTGTTTCCTCCAATTCTGATAAATTTGTTGATTTGTGTCCGATGTTTTTGTTGTGTCGCCGTTATTCTATTTATTCACAATATCCCCTGCCGATTTTCCAGGGTCTTCTCTCCTTGGGCAATTTTCTCCTCCTTTCATCACTGCCCTTCCCCCTATCGCTTCGATCTATCTTCCAACTCTGATCCTAGATGTATTGCCCTTCGGAGAGGTCGAATGCGAGAGTTCGTTAAAAACTGTTGCACTGGAAGTGAAAGCGGTTGGTTAATAAGCTCAAAATAGCTGACGGGGAGAATCGATTGCTTCCTAGGTAAGCGCTGTTGGAGAGATTTATGTCCGAGGTTTTTCGGCAGATGTAGGTGATACTATCTGGGGGCCGAATTGCCTTGACTGACCACATTGAACCCCAAGGATTTAGTGCGGGGCCGAGAGATTTAAAGTGGCATTTCTTTTTCTCAAAAGACAGGCGTGAGATAAGACGAGGAATACGACAGCACTTTCGAGTATGGTGACATGGAAAAGGGGCTTTTTTTGTTCGTTGGTGCTCATTAAGCACTGCCTTCGCAGGTTTGGCCGGACTGCCTTGGGTGCTATCCTGATGCATTAGTGATATTACGTTCCCCTTATTTATATTTCTGAACCAAGATTCATTCTATTTATATAATTAGGCATGTAAGTAATCGTAAGAGTATTCCCCATTACTCATTCAACATTAGTTTATTAACGTTATTCAACATTCGTTTCTTAACGTTATTCAATATTAGTTTACACTGGCTAGGATTTAAAATCTTCTCTATTATTGGTAACAAGATAGGAAAACCTCTTCCAATTATTTTTCTCTTTTCCGATGTTCGCGGAAAGTAGACATCTCTCCATTATCCTTTTTAAGCTCCACGAGGAGCTCTTAAGAAGAATATTTTGGCTCTTGCGGGTTGACAAAATATGTACTCTTCACATGATTCACCAATGGCGCTACAATTTTATAAATATCGGAGATGATTAATCTCCAAGCCTCTAGGTCTGTGTATTACTTTCTTTGAATGGCAGTTAAATTGGTAGATAATGACATTCTGGTATTATCTTGCCGATTTGCTAGAATTTCACCTTATTTTATATAAATTTTCTACGAGTACGATTTAAATTTACTAAACTAGGAGCATGTGGTTGTTTCCCACGGTTTTAGGTTAAAAATAAAGTGAAACCACCGAGAGCACTCCTGAGCTGATGAAAAAAATAATTGATTTTTTAATCTGTAGGAACTCCATCGGATGAAAACTTCTGATCGTGTCATTTTAAAATATTACTCCAATTGTAATTACATAGATCCTTCTTAAAATCAGTAGCTCTTATTATGTTTTCTCCTTGAAATTTCCATGGTCTCAAATGTTTATATTATTTGTTGAAGTTTTATTGTCTTTTTTCAGTTTTGATTGACACAAACCAGTGGTATTATGAAACTAACCTCAATCCTGGTCCACTGAGCATTGCAATAGGATCTGAGTATGTTTGAAGGGTATAAACCGAATGAGGTTCCTGATGACTGAGAAAAATTTTCACTGTAAATGGAATCTGCATAGAATTATATTATTAGGTAATCTACCGGTTAAGGTAGGTTTTTGGATGGACACAACTATCAAATAAACATTTTGTGACTCCGCACCTAGCAAACTAATCTATATCAGGTCCCTCTTCATCTCGGTGTACTTCTTTCCTCCTTTCATCCCCTCCAACATCCCTATCCTGTTCCTACCCTTACCTCGCTTGCCCAACATTCTCCCCTCTATTACCCTCTTCAACATTCCACTAGAATATATGTATAAAATTATGCTTTGGTTCAATGTTCGAAATTGGTTAATTTCAATAATTCTGATCAAAATACAACTGACCTTTGAAACATTTCGAAAATAAGTTTGCGGATGAACGTAGGTGGCGATAATCCCACGATACTCCTTGGTTAGCAACACGTATGCCTCAATCGAAGGCTTGCGGTGCACCGAACTCCCGTAATTAACTCCGTGGAGGGTAGAGTAATTTACGTTCACCGCATTTCCAACCCTTTCAACTCGGGTAAAAAATGATTTAGAAAGCCTACTGGTGTGGGTGTGAGCAAAAATAGTAGCAATGAAGAGATTTTAAATTTGAAAATAATCCCAATTTCCAATTGCGCCTTTTGGATGCTAGCGGGAGCGAGGGTGGTGCCCGAATGCCAAAGGTAACCAAAATTCTTCCTCATAGTGATGGGCCAAGGAGCGGCGCTTTTCGTGCACAGCTGGCAAATCGTCTCGCGGATAACTTTTTGGTCAATAAACACTCCCCCCTCAGTACGCTGCGCCCAACTACATTTTTTCTCTCGCTCACACCCCGTTTCACTCCCAACGGCTTCTTACCCCTCCCACTTCCCACTCCGCCCCCTTTAATATTCTCCATGCGAAGACTTATTATCCTTCCGATAAGGTGAGCTGGGTGAGGGCGGGACGGCCGTGGGTGCCTGTATGTATGTGTGTGCCTGTACCCACACCGGCACTGTCAGAAGGGTGGGGTCTCGACCGGACCGGGGAGGATTGCATGTCGAACGAGCCTCGAGAACGGCCGGCCGCTTTTTGATTGGTCAGCCGAGTGGGAGGCGGCGGTCTCTATAGGAGGTAATCTGGCGAGCGGGAGGAGCGGTGAGCGGGTGGCGGGTCTAGTCGAATGGGGCGGTAGTCAGGGGCGATAGGAAGAGGGGGGGAGAAGGAGAGCGGAGGTGACGTGGTGGCAAAACAAGGGCGCCCAACCGCTAATTAGCACCTTGTTGGCAAGCGCGTACTTGGACGGTCTCTGCCTCGGGATCGATCGCTTCCCCTTTTCCTCGCGAGGGACTTGGACGGGCGTACAAGGCTTGGCTTTTCGTTTTCTCTCTTTCCATCTCCCTCCTTTTTTTCCCTCTCTCTCTCTTTGCCATCCGCACGTTTCGGTGTGAATGCATTTTGATCGATATGGTTGGATCAAGATAATGCCGAGATTAATTCCGCGGAGGAGTTTTTGTCGAGCGCAATTTATGGGTTCCTCCCCCGACTCCCTCCCCCGTCCGTCTTAACGGGCTGTTAATAACAGCTGCCACGTCAAAGAGTTTGGAAAAATTATGACCCATTTGGTCACTACTCAAACACTTAAACGGCGGTTCACCACGGCACAATTTAATATCGCGGAGGAAAAAATTACCATACGTGTATCGTAATAATGATAGATATTATACCAATGAGGATATCATCTCAGTTGTTGATCTTGATGAGGCCGTGCTTACTTGTCTAAATGGATGAGAAAATAGTACCGTCCTATCCGTTTGTGAATGCCAATGATTTTTTTTCTAAAAGCGAAAACGTTCAGCGTTTTTAATTACTGTCCCCCCTGTGTTTTCTCTCACATAATCATCATCATGGACATTGGTCGTTTTTCACACAAAGGTTGTCGAACCTATGGGTTTGCTTCCGAGTCCGAAATATACAAGCCATACATTTACCTGCATTTATATGTTGCCTTTAATTATGCAGCAAATCCACGTTATTTTTCGTGTTCTCTCGTTGCCAAAAAATGTTAAAATTTCTGATTTACATATTTGTTTAACGATTATTTTCACAATATTGTACAGCCAGAATTAAAAAAAAATTTCTCGGTAAATCAATGAGTAGATCACGTCTTTGTCATGGGGAACAGTTTCCCTCGAACAATATTGACTATGAAATCATGCATTGTTCAGCCTTTAATAAATGCATATTATTCCTAATTAAATACGTACTTATTTTCTCCCATATTTAGACATCTTATTCTGAATTGTATTGACCCAATCATCATGAGTTGTTATCTTTATTCCAACAGATTCACCTAAAATGATTTCCTCTAGTATTTTACTTCAATTATTCTACCTACATATATTGAATTTAGTATTTTATATATAAACTGATGATGCCCTAACAACACCCAAGCCACACGCTCTTGCGGCAGTTTTCGGGGCGATGCGTAGATGTGGATCAGTATTTGAATTCGACGATTGATTGGTTACTTCTATGCTTCTACTTCTCTATAATGGTTACTTCGTGATGCCCTGGTAGGTGTCCTGTCAAGCATTCCTCTTCATTCGGTCTGTCCCTTGGCCTTTCTCGTGGTGCCTTCCATTCTGTTTTAACTTCGATTAATTCCTCGAATAGTTCCATTATGTCTGAAGATGTGACTAATCCATCTGGTTCTTTTTTCCCTTATCGTGCTCCATTTTTGTCTTTTCCTCATCCATTCTCCTGCAGGACTATTCATTTCTCATCTGATTGGTTCATTCGACCTTTGGTACTTGATTTTATCACTCATTTCTTAGGATTCTCTTCCACTTCAGTTTTCTCTCGTCTCCTTATCCAATGTTTATTTAAATTTGCATTAGTCCGAAAACAGCACTTCGACCTTTACATCGGACTTTGAACATTAATATAGCAATTTGAAAATTACATACATCCAAGCCCTAGGAGGAGGAAAAGCCACCTAGGCGGGAATCGAACCCGAGACCTCTGTGTTGCAGACGAGGACGTTATCCCCCCGCCACCAGGGCCGGCGAGGCAATGTTTTTATTTGACGCGATGTGGAAAAAATTGTAAGAGTGACAGCTGAAGATCCTCGTTATCTTTGGTCATTTCCGTTAAAATTTTACGCGGAAGATTTGATTTACGGGTTGAGCGAGGGCAAAAGAGTGCCTCCTCTTGATTTCGGTCGCCGGATAATTGCGAATATTTCTTCGCTTCGGAGGTGAGAATCCGCTTGATTTGCAACGGATTCGCGGCGAAAACGGGTCTCTCCCTTTCTTTCTCTATCGTTCAGAGGCGGAACCTTGGGACCAAAAACACGGTCGAGTCGCGGGGTGAAAAAATATGGACGTTTAAAAAATTGGCAACGCTGTACCAACCCTTTCCTATCTTCAGACCTCCTCCATCCCCCCGGAAAAAAGAAGCCGAGATGTGGGTGGATGGGATGCAATGCTCCCCGTCGTCGTTGGCGTATTTCAATCCGGATTGATGCTATCTTCGCAGTCTGAGAGAGAAAAGAACCGAAAACAACATCGCCTTCAACCCTTTCCCTCCACACTCACCCTCGGTCCACTCCTCAAACACCTCGCTCCTCAGCGTCCGCGGACCCTCCGGTTTCCCGCCTGGGTTTTCGTTTTGCGCGAAGCGAGGGAACTGGCGCGTCGTTTTTATTTTATTTTTTCGTTCCCAGTTTCCTTGTTTCCACCGGTCACTTTCCGAAACTGCCGATTTTCTCCGTGCCAAGGAGGTGGGTGGGAAAGAAAGGAAATTATTCTGGTCGCGGAGCATCGGGGCCGGTTCTTTTCGTAATCGTTCGTTGTTTACGGGCCAGCTGGCTATTCCTGGTTGACCAATGGTTGGTAGGTATGTTTCGTACGTACTCCGGGGAACAAGAGCTCGATCTGCTTGCCGGCGGACGCTCGACGAGTGAGGGGGGAAAATTGTTTATCTATCCGAGTTCCACTCGCGAAGGGGAGCGAGACCTCTTGCGGAATTGGGAAGAGGTCAAGGAGGCTCACACCCTCCCGTTCGACTTCCTTCCGATTCCGGTGTCTTCAGTGCGGGATACGAGTGTACTTTTTCCCCCGTGTCGGTTCCATCGGATTCTCGCCTTGTTTTGCGCCTCGATCCAAAATATCAAAGAGGGACGAAGCGACCTTAAAATGATAAGACCTCCTTCGGTGAATCTGCCTCCAGTGCTAAACACTTGGCGACCTTACCCCGTTCACCATTACCCCGCGAACATGAGAACAGTCCCATTTTTGTCGTCGACGCGCGCAAAATGATAAGTCCATTATTATTTTATTATCCACTTCCATTACGCTGATACTCCACCTGGTTTTGCACTACCGCAAGTGGAATGCGTGATCTTATCCGAGCAGTTTCTTTCCTTTTCCAAGGCTCAACCTCAAGTAATGGTTATTAGTCGATAATTATACACGAACGCGTTATAAACGAAGTGTTTACGTCTTTTCTGAGACCTGGAACCGTAAAATTTGATATTCCATGGCTCCAATTATTCACATTCGAGTTATCGATAAGCTGCAAGCTCGTGCCATAAGCTTTCTTGGTTTGTATTTCTTCCCCTGAGGGCTCTCTAATGTGAAAGCGTTGAGGTATTAATGATATAATCGTGGGTCAAAGGTGGAGAGAGAATTTTAATGGTAAGTTCAGTAAGTAAAAGTGAGGACGTATTGTGATTTCGAAATAAGTGAAAAAAAATTATTACTCCGTGGAAGTGGAATGAAAAGTAAAGGGCAGCTAAGTGATGCGGAATACGTTCAGGATGGTAAGGAATAAGAAAATGGGATGGGGCGTGGATTAAAATAATATTAAGGGAATATTTTTTGCGGTAGGTATTGGAAAGTGAAGGGCTAAGGTGACTAATGCACTCTTTTATTTCCGTAACACTGTGGCCTTTAGGTGTCTATTTAAATCCTATATCGTCTGACGCAAATGTTATGAAATGTATCAAGGAAAAATCGAATACTTGGCATAAATACTAGAAAAGTATATTTTGGAAGGGTTCCTTCATGAGGGAAGGTATAAATGAAAATAATTACTTCGATCCTATGGTCAGGAGGTTTCTAGTACATTTTCACATTTCCATAGGCACATACTTCTGTAAAATAGTGTTTATTGGAAATCTAAAATGTATTAGAAGGATTATTTATTGCCCCGCCAAAGAAAAATAAATGCTAAATATATAATTACCCCTCTCCTAAAGAGCCCACGTCTGAAATCCTAATTTACGATCGGACAGAGTGGGAATTGTGAGTTGAGCAGATAACGAAATATGGTACATTATTTTATATAGGCTGCCATGTTTGTAGGTCATCGAAAGAAATTTTTGTTACAAGATTGAAAAGAAGTCTTGCGTTTTACGTCGGTTACGATGGTTCTGCTGCCGGAAGATGACTTTCCTAATGCCTGCAGGAGGGTGACTGGTGCTGGCTTTTCTAATACCTCGTTTCCTGAATCCGGATCCGGATTGCTGGGAGAAATTGAATTGCATGGGTACTGAATGTACATTAAATACAAGCTATAACGCCTTTTAAAGCATACATTTAACTCAGTACAAGATCTCTCGGCTTAAAACCCCGCAGGAGGGTGAATGCAAATCTCCCGCGACGTGTATAAATTCACCTCTTTTTCACTTAGATCGTTCCTCAATCTTCATTGAATTAATAACCTGATCGTGCGGATGACTCCGTTGAACAGAAACATATAAAAAATTCATCACCTACATTTACGGATGGTTCCAATTTTTTGCTTATCGGAGGAAACTACGCGTTGACACATTTAATTAAGACTGTTGTTCCATTTCGTATTTTCTCAGCAATAAAAATTAGTACGAATCCGAGACAAATTTTCTCTTTTGAGCATTGCAAATCTGCGAAACAGTTTAATCTATATGAACATACATTTGAAAGGCTTATCATAAGACTATAGCGTTTAAAATCTATTTTTGACGTGGTGAAAATGCGGAAATAATAAAATACAGATGAAATACACTGAGGCAGGTAGGGGAGAGGCAAACGTTCTCTAAAGGCGGTCGCATATCCTAACTGTATTTTAATTTCTATTTCTTCAATCCAGGATTTTGATTTATGTTACAAATTAATCCCTCCGAGCGGACGATGTGCTAGAATCTTGCGTCATAAGAGACCTCCGGGCGCCATTGGAGGATAAGATGTAGATCAACCTTAAAGATTTTCGTGAGTACCTTTTAATGAGGGAAATGGTCCCGAAAAGTTTTCGCGATATAATTCACCACGCGTCGGTCCAGTTATGTTTCACACTGTCATCAGATCCTCTCCCAGCCTCCCCCTTTCCATTCCACCCTTCCTCTCACCCCCTAACTCACTCCCTCTTCCCCCGACCGGCCACGAGCGTGCTGGCCTCCGGGGGAGACGGGAAGGGGCGGGGTAAGGCCGGGTTTGTTCACTGGAAGGGAGAAGGAGAACGTAAGATATATAAGGGGATGGGCAGATAAGAGAAGGAGTAAGAACAACGAGGGTGGTTTCGAGCGTTAGCCTCGAACCAGGTGCCCCGCGGAAAGCTCATGATCGTTATTTGCGGTTTTTGCGGCGGAGGGATTCACGAAGGCCGACGATTTTTCCGGGCCCTCGCGTGGGGAGGGTGCCGTGGCAATCGGAAGGGGAAGGAAGTGGTGGGGTCCAGATCTCGAGCGTCTCACATCTTTTGTTATTTTTTTCAATTCTGTATTATTCTTCATTTTTAATTTTATTTTCGTCTTGTTTTCCACAAAACGTTCCCCAGAGTACCCCAAGGCTGAGTTTTCGTGCCTATATTTTTCTCCACTAATATCTCGTGGTCGTTTTCCGTCTCGCCCCCGCGGTTCCGAAAGGTTTTTGGTTGGGATGTCGATCCCGAGGGGTTGTGGATGTGCAGGGAGGTTTAATGAAATATGTTCTCTCGGCCGTGAAAAAACGTGGTGGCTTTCGATGATGCAGTTGCTCGTTTACTCTATCGTTTCGGCCCTGACAAGATAGGAAGAGAAGTTTTCGACCGATTAAGGCTCCCTACTTCTCAACTCAGTCACTCAATGTCCACGGGAAATGTCGTTCTCTCCCGTGGTAATGATTGCATGCATTCCCGCATTGAATTCCTCATAACACCCTTGTCTTTCTCAGTCCTTCGCTGATATAATGTCCATGGAGCCGTTTCCGACCGCCCTAAATTATTTACGCTACGGTTTTCTCTTCTACTTTACTGGAAACTATTTAAGCCTTTGGCTACTTTCACCGAGGTTTTGAGTGTCTTTCGAGAATAGCGTGGAAAAAGTGTTTGATCTCATTTTCATTTTGAAGTAGCTCAGTGCTCAATGATTATTCTCTTCGTCACGACGTAAATTTTTGTCCAATTCTTACCTCGTCGTTTTCCACAGACGTCTATATTTCTACACCCCTTTTTCACACGTAATTTTCAGTTTTTTTATGGGGCATCAGGTCGAAACTGGGCGATTAAATTTTTTAGTCAGCGAAACGAATGAGATTGTTATCGTTTTTCCCACTAACTCGTTGTAACTGTCGAGCTTCTTCGTTAACTTCTCTGTTGACCGGCGATAATTTCAAACGCGGCTATTATTAGTTGTTTTTGGAGCAGAAAATTGCGATAGGGAAAGTATTATGTGGAGTAAACTGGGTCGGAATCTGTAAAACTCTTTATTAAAGACGTCTTGCCGATGGAGTACGAATTAGCGTGGTCTAAAATCGATTTCATGAATTCGGGGATCCGCTGCAATTTGTTAGCGGGCAGTTTGAGTGCCTTAGATTGGAAGTAGGCTGTTTTCGAGTAATTTGATGTACCAAGGAGTCATTTACCGGTCATAAATGCAGAAATGGTGTCAAAATTTCCACAGAACAAAAGATTATTCTGTTTTTCGTCATCAAGATGAGTTGGTGACACAATTAGCCCCTTTCGGGCAGTTTCTAGCTATCGAAAGCTGGAACTAGTAAGTGATAGCTTTTTGAGCTGTGCTGGAAGTAATTTGACAAGTTTTGTTTTTGAAAAAAGGAAGGAAAAGCTTACTCCGAACGTTTGAAACCCACGCAATAAATGAGAAGTCAGTAGTCCCTCTGCTTATATCGCCATTCAGTTCCCCCCCGAAATTCTATCTAGGTAATTATTAAATTCAACCTCTTGGATTTCATATGCGTCTCCCATAGGGATCAACCGGTATTTGAACCCGGATTCCTACGGCCAGTAGACGAATATTCTTCGCACTAACCTTCCACGGCATCAATTTTCTATGGACCAACATCGTTTCCTTCACTCTCTCTCTTTCTCGAGTAGTAATTTTTGCCAAATTTTTCCACATTCCGGTCACGTGGGGCACACCCGATAGGGGGTACGGCCTCTTCCAACTCCCCGGTCCGGATTTTTGGCTGGAATGAATGAATACGTTAACCCTCTCTCCCCCCCCCACGCGCTGAGGCGGGGAGAGAGACGGTGGGGATGGGGTACAGCACCGCCTAATTCCGCCCGTCTCGTCGGTTGGCGCTATTAGGCGTAATTACGGCCG
This sequence comes from Hetaerina titia, assembly GCA_037158775.1. Taxonomy (NCBI): domain Eukaryota; kingdom Metazoa; phylum Arthropoda; class Insecta; order Odonata; family Calopterygidae; genus Hetaerina; species Hetaerina titia. The sequence continues at coordinate 35,988,196 of CM073776.1, read as the reverse complement.
ATCTTCTCAGCGCCGCGAGGCAAGGAGTGTCGTCGTCTCATCTTTCCCGGGCCTTTCGGTACGGTTCAAGAGGATGGTCGGGACTATGGGGGGGGGGGAGTGGGGGTGGGGTTTGGGTTTCTTTAGAGCACTCCCCTCTCTTCTTCTTCCTCCTCCTCCCACCCTCTCCCCCGAAAATATCCCCCGCCCATCCAGAGAATAGTCGCCGGGCACAAATACATAACATTTGCATTTTTACGCGTCACGGAAAGCGTAAATCGTCCGTTTTTATTCGTCCGTTTCCGAAGCCGCGAGTGACTTCCACCGCCATCCCGGCCCTGGCTGTCGTTACCTCCCTCCTCTTTCTCTCTTTCGAGGGGTGGGAGTGTCTCCTTGCTCTTCCCCCGTTCTCCATTGGCGTAATTGAATTTAAACTGCCAAACTACCAGGCGTCGTTTCACGGGGGCGCGAGAGTGATATTAATGGGGCATCATCCCGGGTAATGGACGATTTGCATCGGAGTGTATGTGTGTTTTTTTTTAATTTTCCTTACTGTTTTTTTCTTACTCGACCTCTCCGGGAAAATTTGTCAGGTTTAGCTTGTCGGTTGGAGGGTCGCAAAACTGTCCCTTTCGAAGATTCAAACGTCGGAGCAGTTCCTGAGAAATTGGAAGTGATGCTGGTTATTTTAACGGGCATCTTGTGGAAACTTGTTGCGGTGGTGGTGGAAGTATGTAATACCTTCCAATGTATGTGAACGTGCGAAATGTTCCATGCAAATGATGGTAATTTTTTTTCAAATTCCCCCCCCCCCCTGCATGTTTTCATTTGCGAATTAAATGAACGACAAATGGCGTCATGATGCGTAGAAAAAGAAAACCTCGAGATTTTATTCTGCACGCTGAGAAAATGAGACCCAAAAGTGGAAACAAGTAGGTGTTTGAATGATGGTGTTTTCGAAATACATGCATAGGTACACGCAATTTTTTCTGCTCTTTAAGTGAGCCATAGTCATTATCTTCGTTTTTAATGTGATGAGGATTTATTCATTAGGATTGATGTATAATCTTCATCCATTTCATTTGATGAAGATCCACTTTCGTGTTATACAAATACAACTTGTGTGTAACTTCATCCACTTTTATTGCTTTAGACGGTACTTCAACAATTAGTACAGATTCAAGAAAGGGAAAATATGTTTGGCAAATTAAATTCACTAAGATGTTTATTATGCATCCGCTATTTTGTGAGACCCAAATTTCCCTAGCGTTTGCCAAATGTTAAGCAATATAATCCTCGTACATTTAATGTAGTTATTAACTTCCAACGCCATATTTTTAACGGCTTATTTCATTGTTACCTTCATCTACACGTAAATAAAATCGTAGCCTTGCGTGTCCTTTGAGAACTCTTCGATCTCTGGTCTGTTTTCGAGTTGGGTGAGTTTAGTTTCCCTGGTTACTTGATCGTTTTAAGTCACACTCTTCCCCATTCATTTCTCACAGCAAGTGACGCGGGCCGAACCGCGAAAATTTAGTAGCGGAAAGAAATATTAAACCGTTAACTGCTCTCAAATGTTGGCACGTTATTGGTCGAACGGAATTGAGAAAGAGTCGAGCGTAAAATAATGCCCCGCACCTTGTTTCTCTTCCTCGCCTTAAATTATTGCTTCGTGTTCAATTCCGTTCGTCTGGAAGTCGCGGAAGGACCCGGGATAAGGGGGTGCGACGGGTGAGGGGCGGAAGGGAGGGAGTGATGGGAGACGGGACGTCTTCTGGGTCACTCCAGGTGTTTGGCAATGACAATAATAGTCCTTCTTCACCAGTCCTCCTGCTCCCGACCTGGTCTCCCTCGGAGAACGAAACCGCGAGTCGTAATCGGGAGGTGGAGGGGGATAAAAACACCTGTTTTGATGAGGACCTCTGGAAAAAAAAGACGAGCCGATTTTTGCGTCAAAACGAGCGAGTCCCGATGGTGATGGGGCGATAAATCATTGCCCTCCTCCCTTCCCCCCGCCCCCCGAACCGAAGTCGTGCCCTCGTGGCGGAAGCGGAGGCGTGGCCAGACGTGTCGAATTCTATTTTGCACCTGCGTGTCGTTTTCTCCTCGACCTTGCCTAATCTAACCCGCGCATCTTTTGTCGCTTATCACCTGGCGGAGTGTCGAGAAAATGGGAAAGTTTAGTGTTCTACATTTCGTCTATGTAAATAAGGGAATGACTCGCGCGGCGATGGGCCATTTCCTGCTACCGCCTTGTCGGGAATCGTTTATAGTTTCATCCTCTGCCACCCTATCCCCCGACGGAAATGGACAAATTTACCTCAGTGTCTTGTTTCGATGCCGATGAGCTAAAAATATAACATCTGTTGGATAATTGATGGAACAATAGTTTAATACCAATTCCCATGCTTGTTTTGATGAAATTTTCCCTTAGTTTTCAGTGCCCACATCCAGTCTATACGTACATTCGCGGAAGTAAGTAGAACCGAGTCCATATTTCCGATGTATTACGCACGGAAAATATGGTGGATAAAGGTTCATCTAGTTAAATCGAGTCATATAAGCCCGAGGCCTACATTTTGTCTTGGTCGAATTTCGAGCTAATAAGTATACGACAATTCCTGTCACTTTTATTTACACTTTACCATAGTAGGAATGTGTATATCATCGTACTAAGAAAAATAACTATTTTCAATGAAAAACCAATAAATAACTAAAAACATTAAAATAAAAAAAACTAGTCAGTGAGCTCATCTAATTTATTCGCCGAGAGATTTGCGCAAATAAATTTTTTTTATAAATCCCATATAATTGCGTGCTTATATCTTAAACGGTGTTTTAATGGGTGGAAGTTTTGAGGTAAATTCTGAGACAACATGCCGTTGAGAGAGTAGTGGATTGGGAATTTTAGAAAAAATTGTAGTTTCGTGGTACACCTTAAAATTAAATGAGTTTATTTTCCGAGTGTTAACCGTCGTTTCGTGTTAATGATTTCGCCTGAAACGAATATACCATAACACTGAACGGAGGACGGGGCCTACATTTCTTCTGAACAGTTATTTGTGATATACGGTGGCTTTTAAAGTGCATTCCACTGTATTTATATTCACAGTACAAAGAGTGATCATTATTATCATTGATCTACCGAGTTAGGGTAGATTTTGGATGAGTTATTACTATACAATGCTGTGCTTTTAAACCTGGTCTAACACGACATAACATATCGCTATACCCCATTAAACACATTTACAATTAGTCTTACTTTAGCTCTGCATACATTCTCTTTCTCGTAAATCCATCCACAGTGTCTGTTCTTTTCTTCCCCTCACCTCGCTTTTCTAGCATTCTTCTATCTATTGTCGCTTTCAGCGTGCCTTCCCTCCTCGTTATCTCCTACGTCCACTTGTCAAACCTTCGGTTTCTTCCAACGGCCGTCTCTCTTCCCCTGCCTAGAATTTCTCGTTTGTTTTCCATTCCTAGCATTTTTCCATTCTTCTCCACTTCCATACCTCAATTGCCTCTCATCTACACTTTCCTCAACGACCAAGTTTCCGCGGAGCCATACAAGACTTCGTTTTTATGATTGTTTTTTTACAAAATTATGGAAATTTATACGAAGACTCCCCGGCGCCAGTGGATTATTGAACGGCGTCATTCGCTGCAGCACACCATATCTCTGCATTGAGTGAAAATTTCGTTTAAACCGTCAGTTCCCTCCTTTGACTGGAGGCTACTTTACCTTTTTAAACGTGGGATTTATGTAAAAACCCAGGGTCCTCCACCCTCTTTTCTCCCGGTATTTCTCGCTGAATTCCTTTTCCGTTTTTGCCCGTGCAGCCTGAATTACACCGGCGGGTCCTCTCTGGAAAGGAGGTATGCGTGCAAAGAAGATGCTGGAGATGGAAATAAATGTCCACTCGACTGAAACACCGTGGTTTGTTGAATCCGTGAGGCGCCCCAGAGACGCCGTGATTTCCCATCTTCCCTCGCGGACACAATCTTCCACCATCGTCCGTCACCGAGAGTCCCTTCGACCCATTCCTCTCCGAGGGGAACATCCCTCGATCCCTTGGCCCAAAAGTCTGGAAGAAAGAGAGAGGGAGGGACACGATTTGTTTCCCTTTGCTGGATCGTATACAATGCGGGGGCATGCGGGGACAGTTCCCGGAATTTTTACATGGTAGAGCGTATCTTTTTTTTTTCTCTTCCAATCCATCGGTCTTTTTGGGAGAGAATCGTGCGTTTATAAGGGGAGTCGTGCGGACAATGGGGCCGCTTCGGGTGGAAGTCGAGGGTTTCCCGGGTGTGGGAGGGAGGGCTCCAGGGTTCTGATCCGAAATTTATATACGTACTCCACCCCTCGCGTCGCCTTCTCATTTATTCTCCCCCTCCCTTATATTTTTCTCAGCTCGAAGTCACTAAGACCTCCATACCCTCCTCCCCCCTCTCCCCAAGAAAAGCTGCTTTGCTGGGGGATTTGATTTTTCGGTTTTCCGAAGTTACTTACCTACGTCAGGGTATGCCTTGGATAGGTAATATTATGCCTTCTCCGTTGCAATGTAAAGTTGTTTTAACTCAGCTCGTAGGATATTATTTTACATAGCCAACTTTCCTTTTGCATTGGCGTATTCCCGTTTAATCCTCCCTTCATTCCATGTCCGTCTTTGGTCATGTATCCCCTGCTGTTTTCTTCCTAACGCCTTTTCACTCTAAGCTGAATGATTTAGTTACTATTACTCAATGGAAAACGGATTTTTAGTCTGTATAATTATTGAAGATAGAAGAAGTTGCCTTTTTAGGAAGTGTTTTGGAACAAAATGTTCGAAGTGGTAGGAAAACATGAGATGAATTGAGTTGGGCAAAAAAGCTTATACCAGGAGGAAGAATTTGTTGACAGAAACTTTTTCAGTTCGAATATTAAGACAATATAAGGAAAATATTGATTTAGAACATGGTTTTGTACGGCATGGAAATACGGTCGTTGAAGAAAGATAATAAGCCTAGTTTGGAGGTTTTTGAGCTGTGGGAGTGGAGAAGGATGGAAAAGAAAATGGATGAGAAAGAAGACAAAGAAGACGTACTGGGCATGGTGGGGAAGGAGAGAGGATTGTTGATAGAATCCAAAGGGAGCAGGGAAGGTGGCTTTCCTTAACGGCAACGATGAATATTACTTTCTGCAACACAATTATTACTTTTTATCCAGTTCATCTTACATGGTGTAATAAATGATTTAAATTTCTTTAAACTATTCACGTGAGTGTATGAGCATGTATAACGGGCTATCGGTGTGGTTGTGTTATAACTTAATGACTCTTGGTCAAAATTTACCCATGTATTACTTCGTTAATAAATAAATATATATATATATATATATATATATATATATATATATATATATATATATATATAAACTTGGAAAAGACGCTCTCCGGCGACGCACAAACACACAAACACTAACACAAAAAACACTACACACATAGAAACATAAAAGAAGGACACTTACATTGGATATTTACGTTTCGACGGCACGGCCGTCGTCATCAGATGATCAGATTCTGATGACGACGGCCGTGCCGTCGAAACGTAAATATCCAATGTAAGTGTCCTTCTTTTATGTTTCTATGTGTGTAGTGTTTTTTGTGTTAGTGTTTGTGTGTTTATATATATATATATATATATATATATATATATATAAACTTGGAAAAGACGCTCTCCGGCGACGCACAAACACACAAACACTAACACAAAAAACACTACACACATAGAAACATAAAAGAAGGACACTTACATTGGATATTTACGTTTCGACGGCACGGCCGTCGTCTGATGACGACGGCCGTGCCGTCGAAACGTAAATATCCAATGTAAGTGTCCTTCTTTTATGTTTCTATGTGTGTAGTGTTTTTTGTGTTAGTGTTTGTGTGTTTATATATATATATATATATATATATATATATATATATCGTTTCAATTGATATTGGTGTAATTACGTTGATGTGTTTATGATATAATTACAATAATACTTGTGGCATAAAGCGCTATATTTTCTTGGGCAATAGTATCAGAATGATTGTGCGCAATAAAAGTTATTGCCTTTATAAATTGCAGTTTGACTGAATATTAATTAGGGGAACGTTTTTACAAAGTAGAATACTGCTCCAGGATTGCTTGGGCCATGAAAAAAACGTGTTCCCAAATATTTATATTATGTTTCCAGTCAAGATAGATGTACATATTATATTCTATTGAATGATTTGGAAGAGAACCTTAAGGCGTATGATCTATTACTGAATTTCAAATGCGAGAGCTGATTTTTACTTTCTGAGTAATTTCCGTTTAAAAAATATGCACAAGTCTATTTTTCTGTTCAATCATATGATATGGAATGCGCAGTTGATTTGGCCTGACCGAAACCAAGAAAATTGCACCGCTGTTTTTTATACATTTCATCTCGTATTCTCTCGGATCACGAGATCGTACGAACGTTGAGTGCAGCGAGGTCGCGGGTGAAGTTCGGCTATCGAGACGCGACTGAATTCACGTCGTGCGAATCAGCTTGGTTTGAGTGCGAATTTTAAGCGCTGGCTTTGCGCGAAATCGAACAGATGGCAATGTACAGAATTTACTACTCCCTGGACCTCCGGAACGAATCATACCCACCCTCCCTCCCTTCCCCACGCGATCGCCTTGCGAGGGACGGAAGGATCTGCTGCGGCCTGCCCTGATGACGACGGGTAAAGCAGGGTGCGTGAAAAAAGCACCCACTCCGATGCCAACCGTGGGAAATCGAGTGGTTCCCCAAGGACCCTGCACCTGTTGCTCGGTGGTGGTTTCCATGGAGACGGGCTCAGGGAGTTGGGGGGGGACACCTTGGGCGAAGGGGGTCGGGAAGTCGAATGGATTTGGTTTTTAACAGTTTTCCTGAAGAGTCTTGCAAGACGTGCAGACTCACCGTTTTGGTGTTAATGGTGAACACCCACGTGGATTCACACTAGCGCGTTTTTCCAACAACGGCTCACCTATTTCGTCGGTCGTAGAGTTGCGCAACAATTTTGCTTTAAGTATTTTCTTATAATGAAATGATACCTAAGACTGTCCTGTGATTTATTAGAAAACCCACCAATGCCTGGCCTGGTGACTCGGCAGCGCGCAACGGTTGGAGCCTTCGAGACAAATGCAGGATTAGACGAAGAAATCGCCAGTCTTCGTCCTTATATTTTTCATTTAATACGGATCCGAAATTTTAAAACTCAGAGTCTCAGTAATCTCAGGGTGCAGATAGAAAATTTTAAAGAATGGAATATTTAAATTATGTTCCAATTTCATGATGATGATCCCGGAGGGAGAACTGTCGCATTATATGTCGGTAGCAATTGATAGATGAAGGCATGGAAACTGCGTAATGCATGAGCGAAATTCCCTCGGGCGTGATTAATTTTGTGTCAGACATATCTACATCAGGAATCTTCTTTCTTCCCATGTGTTTTTTTTCATTAAATATTATCTTCTTATGATCACGCTGGTTTAATATACCGATTCAAATTAAACCATCCGCCGGAATTTCTATGCCCCAGGCAATAACTGGTGTAGAAACGACGTTCCCATTTACCTGCTTGATACTCTCGCTGGGAAAGGAAATGACATCGCTTTAAATTGCAATACCTGCTCTGGCATTCAAGATCGCTTGGCTAAGGAATTTCTCATCACATGTTTTTAGAGTGAAAGGTTGAATCCGCTCTGGAGATTCGCTTGGGTTTTTTTACCTTGTTTAATTTTCCGTCCACCGCTGCATCAAAACCACTAATTGGGGCTTCGATTCCAGCCTCTTATGTGCGTCCCGGGATCATTTGGGGCTTATGTAACTCCAGTAATTCTCCTTCAACTTTAGGAGTGTGTGGGGAGAGTTATGTGGTTTTCAGGTTCCCTTTCCATGCTCTTTTGAGCCAATAAAACCAACTCGAACGTTTTTTTCGAAAATATTATTTAAAAATTATATGTTACGATCTATAAAACTTATTTCATGTATCAGTTACTACCAAATCGAAATACTGAACATAAACGTAGCTTTTATGATGGCTCAGGATGGCTCAGCTAATATCCTGTTTCTCTAATGAACGTACGAAGTCAAACCGTACTGGCATTTGCTTGGAGGATTATTATTAGTGATTGAAGCTCCACGCTTGTTCTTAAGGTTCAGACATCTAGGTCCTAAGTATTTTGATTGTGTCTATGACCACCAAATACACATATGTATCTATCCACTCATCCCCTGTGCATCACGTATCATTCGATGCATATGAAAAATCTATTCCCAATCTTCCCGGAATCAACTACCGGACGCCGTTGAATATTCTCATGTACGTTTCACCTAGATCATAGCAAATGTAGCCGTGTCTTCTCACCGCGACTGAAAATTTTAAGAAAACTTAGAAGATGAGGGGGTTAAGAAATCATCCCCAACACTTTCAATTGCCTCGATCGAGGAGTGATGAGTGAATTTTGATATATTCACTCGAATTTGAACTGTGTATGAAATAATTCCTTTCATTCAGTACTCAATTCTTATTTCGCGGAAATTTCTTGGCAGCTGAGAACTTGAAATTAATATTTAATATCCAACAAGTAACTCTTAGGTAGTCTTTGTTTGCTTGAAGTCACCGTTTGTTTGAAAGTTAATCCCCCTAAATCTAATTTGACCAAAGTCAATGATACCAATTTCATTGGTAGGCCGCTAGAATCTAGTTCTCGTACATTACGACAATTAAAGTGTAATGAAATTATGAGAAATACAATAATTGTTTCAGTGAATGAGGACGTTTTATTAGTTTGAAAATAAATATATTGTTGGAATGTGCTATCAAATTTGCTATTTGGTAGTGTATTTGCAAAATTATCCCGAAAATTGTGCTCAATTTGCGGCGTACCTCGTAATGGTGAATCATGTTTTGGTCACCCATTGAAGCAAAGTAGAAATGTTAATTTAAAATTTAGATGAAAGAATAGAAAACATTGAAGGATTTTCTTTATTAAACCATAAATGGTCACAAAAATTGGAATGCTCGTGCTTGTATGCCCAAGAGTCGCGTATATATGCCATAAAATATGATCTTTACCGTTAATCCGCGCAACTCTTTTGACTTTTGGCGATGTCCAACGAGAGGAAGGGAGAAGATAGGTTCTAGGTATTTTTTTCGTATAAATTCATGCATGTATGAATAAATGAGCTCGTGATTTCTCTTCGCCTCGATCGAGAACGAAATCTTCGATGGCAAATTTAGAGAAAAGTAGAGGGTCATGGAGATGGGAGGAGAGAAGTGAAGGCTTGATTAACCTTGACCTTACGGATATTTACCCACCCACGAACGTGTTCGTTCGCAAAGGCCTGCTCACGGTGTTTAAAATAATGATTCTCTTCCTCTCCGTCTTCGCTACCAAGCATTCTCCTCTCCTCCTTTCCCTTACATAACGTAAATCTACAATAATATTGCCATTTATGCGTACGGTTTTGCGCTAGCATGATCATTCCCATCTAAGGAAACGTTTCAATTGGCTGAAAATTATGAAATTTGGCATAAACCTTAAATTATTTTGGCAATATAAATGGGTAAAATTTAAGAATTATCGTTTATAAATATTAAATGACCGAAAATGTTAACCGCAGCTTCATTATGGAGTTTTGAAACTAAATTAATAAATGAAATGAACAAACTGTAGACGGTCGATAGGGGAGTATTTTGACAAACGACGATAGAAATGGTACATTAAAAAATAACTTTGCTAGACTTCAAGATTGGGTTTGAGTTTAGGCATCTATTGAACTTAAAAAATATCGAGATTAGAAACCTAATTCTATTTCGTCATAATCTTCTTGGGTCACATTTTAGAAATGAGTATGGTTTAAGAAGCAAGTAAACTAAAACGTTACCTACTTTTTCCCTTAAAGATGAACATTTTTCTGATCCTCCATTATAAATCGTCAAAATAAAAAAATATGAGATTATTTCCTGGATGATTCCTTCTCATTTTGAGTACCTGAGATTGTTTAGATTGATAGTTATTTCATATAAAGTTTTCCTCAGTTATGTTAGGTCAACATCAACCACATACCGTTCATGCAATCACAAGAACCTATGTGGAAGTGGGGAAAGATAACAGACTTTAATTTTTTTTAAATTGCTGGCAGTGATGAAGCAGCAGTATAAATCCCGCAGCCCGCCATTGCTTTTTGTGCGGCAGTCCGTCCCGGGCCTTCTTATGTAACTGCATTTTAAATTACATTTTATTTTCACATTCAGTAGAAAATATCTGTTTCTGAGTTATTGTATAACCCAACTCATGTAATTATTAATGCAAATTCGCATAGTGATTTACAAATTCGGTACAAGCTATCTAATGCTACCCTAAAGCTCGGGAAATACATCTCTTGTTCCACTCGTTGTTAGATAGAGGTTGCTAATTATAGTTGCAAAGTTTTCGTTGAAAAACACGACGCCAGGAAAACTGTTTGGAGAAAATAATTCCAGCTTCTTTTGCGAACGTGAATTATTTGTAGATATAAGGGAAAACGAGTATTTACCCAATTTAGCTGAGCCGGAGTCTATTTTTTTTAATTTTATCCGGCGGACGTAGTGAATAGAAGTCAGTCGTAATGCTTCATTGCCTCTTACTTCGAGAATTTTGCTATGCTCTTATTTGAAGATACGTCCCGAAGTGAAACATTTTTCTCTTACCAGAAACTGTGATGCCATTAAAACCAGAGCAGAGGTGGTAAGATAGCACAGCAGAACGTGACGGGGGACTCTTCAGTGGAGTGTTAGGAGTTTTTCTCTAATTCAGTTGCCACATGACAATTAAACTTCTCGTACCCGTCCCAAGATGGCTGTTCCTCATCTTACGATCGTCCTGTGCGACCAGAGTCGAGCAACTACCTTCTCATGCCCCAAGTGGCAATTAATTTCGGTAGAATTTCGTAGAGTCCGCCGCGTTGTCCAGCACGTGATCCTACCTGTATATAGATAGACGCAACGTACTACCCGTAAGGAATTAAATGAATGGAAGAAAACTCCGTAAGCTCAAGCTCACCTTGAATGTTTGACGAAGGCTTTGACTTTTCACTAGTCTCCTTATTTCTTCTCTATTTATCCCATCAGAACGCCGATCTTCTTTTAAAAAGGAATAATGAAAAATTGGTAAAACTTCACACACTACACTCATTTTCCCTGCCCTCACAATGTACATACTAGACTGGCTTCCTGGAACTACCACAGCGTCTTCCGTGGCGAAAGATGTAACCTTAATATCCCATCATCCCTCGCGCTTCCTTGCTGACATTTCTGGGACCATTTTCCCCTGGCACGGCCTATGTCGATAACCCTATTATTCTTTACACTCCATGATTCTTCCACATGCCGCGCCATTTTATCACTCTCGACTCTTCCTTCTTAGACGTCAAGTCGTAATGGTAGCGGGCACTCTTACCCGCCCTCCCCGCAGCGTCTTGCCCCGGGCGACCTAAGGCGCGCTTACGTGCGTCAGCGAGTGGCGTTTACAAGCGATCCGAGCTCTCTGGCACTCCATCCCTTTCTCTCTCGTACTCCAGAGGGCGAAAACTGAAAGGAGTTCCCCGGAGGATAAAGGCAGAAACACCTTCTCCGTCCCTATACCATTCACGAAGGGTATATGACGCCAGAAAAATTGCAGCACGTGACGATGCGCGTTGAACCCTAGGTCGAGAATAAATGATTTATGTGGAAATACAGTGTATCAAAAAGTCATTGATCGCCCCACAGGGTAGTCCTGGAAACCACATGATACACATGAAAGTAGTTCTCTGGCGTGGTGTTAGTCATTAGGGGAGGTGACCGAATGCCAAGACGATTTTCTCCATTCGGGGATTCTTGGGTGATTTCGTGGAGTTAGGGTTTGCAGGTAATGGGTAAGGGTGGATAGAAATTCGGCGTCGGCATCAAGTGACTGCATTAACAAAAGTGTGTACGTAGATGCAATACGCGAGTCACAGCATCAACCTTATCCACGAGTTCGCTTTGGTTTTTCTTTCTGCAATCTCCTCAAGTATGGGCGGCAGAGAGTCCAGCCGTAGACGATTGGAAGATTGATGAAAAATCCGTGCCAATCGCGAGGCATTCGACAGATATCGAGCACTTTTTTTTCCACAAAATCCGCAATATAGCGTGTCCTTTTTTTTAGATGCTCTGGGAAGTTGGTAAAGTTCTAAGATGGCATATCGCAATGAGACCTTGGTCTTTAAATTAAGTAAAATGATGTATTTGATTTGTGGATTTGTTCATGAATATGTTCCTGAGATTTCTCTCTCGTCAGTGAAAGATAATAGACGTAGTGGAAAATATAATGGCAGCGAGATCCATAGAGAAGTAGTAAGGGACGTGAGAAAGACGAGTTAGCTATTAAGGGATAGAGGAAATTACGTGGTCAGATAGACTGGAATCAAGAATTCAATGGAAATCATTTCCTATTTCATCTTTAGCATATTTCGGTTGGTAAAAATGGAGGTATTGTGAAGAGTATGTAGGTCTATGTCTGTGTATACATATGTATATATATATATATATATATATATATATATATATATATATATATATATATATATATATATATAAGTAAACGGAACTCACTCCCAGGGAGCAGTCCCTGCTCATCCCTTTTTTTAACCCCCCTTTCCTTACATATTAAGTGGATGTATATGGTCCGGACAACTTATTAACTCTCCCGCTTCGGAAACCAGTTTGGACCAGTTTCCGTGGCAAATAAATGAGACACGAGATTCCTCCGGCGGCGGCGGCCGCTCCGTCGGGACAGAATCCATGCATAACAAATGACACGCGATGTGGGGTGAGGAAGAATTGGGCGAGAGCGGAGACGCAATGGATAGGTAATACTCGGGAGGGCAGAGATCTTGGGAGTGGTTGGGGGAGAGGGGGCTTTGGGGTGCTGGCGTGGCTGTGAGTTGGGTGTGGGGGGAGGGTGTTGGTGGTGGTTGAGGGCTTATCTTTTTACTCTGTAAGGAAGGGCTCCCACCTCCTTTCCCTCCCTCCTCTAGACGTTAAAAATTATATATTTTTTTTATTCCCGACACAGTAAATGGTACCAGGTAGTTTATCTGTTCATAAATAATCATTTACAGTATAAAATGTAACGCGTATAGGGACTTCAGTTTGGATTTTCTGTGGGGTTTTATCAGGTTTCCTCGCTCCCTTCTTTGCGGGTTTCCAGCGAGGTGTTGTGATTTCATTTTCTGAAATTCCAGATATTTTTCCCAATGCCCGACAGCATTAAAACTTTTAATTTCAAATTTATTTTGAAAATTTTGTAGTCTGTGTTAATATCGGTTTTTCTAAACCTTTTATAAGTAAACCCTTTCCAGCGTTTGTTTACATTTGTTCTTCTTCTTACTTTCGTAGCACGTTATAAGCGGAAAAAACAGGGCTACCCTTAAATTATCATCTAATGTTATTTTTTAATCTTTTCTCACTTCATTAAAGCCTAAATATTGCGGAATTGAGATCATCCCCAGCGCAAACTGTCAGTTTCAGTGTCAATGTTAAAATTATCAGGTACATCGTACTCATTGTAATTTTACTATTTCGCTCTAGGTTTAATTTCCACGTATTAGGCCGACTATTTTAAGATATGGACTTGAAGATGGACGGAAAAAAGTAAAATGGACCGAAAGAAAAACAAACGAGGAAGTGGGTGGGGGAGGAGAAAGGATTGTTGGGTGAAATCCAAAGGAGGCAGGAAAGATGGATGCAGAGCATTTTGATTGGCTTTGCGATGTTGAAGACTGTAATAGAAGGGACAATATAGGCAAGCCAGGAATATGTGAGGGAAGTATACTTGTGGGCATATTGAATGGAATTGGACGGCATGCGGACTTGAAGAAGAATATATTTTACTGTATGGTGCCATTGCGCCTTGTTAGGTGAGTCTTGGTAGCAGTTTCAGTATGTTACCATCCATTTAACTGTAGACAACCTTTAATAATAACAATAGAGCCTGGAAATACATTTATTCACGTTTCCTTTTTACCTTTTATCAATGGCAACCACATCCAGCACAGAGTTTTGAGGTACTATTCTTATGTCGTCTGCTTTTCAACTTGTACATGTCCTCGATTCATAGATTGCCGCAATTAACCTGAAAACATTCACTCCTCGATTCCTCGCTTGTGAGTGTTTCTTCGTCGAGCATAACTACTCGTACTTGCCGATTCCCGTTGGACGATTTCTTTGCTCGATCCCTTCCTCGTCCACCGCACCGGTGCGTTAGGCGGAAGAGGAGGGGGGAACAGGACGATCTCAATTTCGCCCGACTGAAAAAAAACTTCAATCAATACGTCGGCATTAATCTCCTCACCGTCAATTCCACGGGGGCTGGTCCTGTTGCATTCCCGGCGGCAGGCCGTGGCGCAGTTCGGCTTCGTCGTCCGCGGCGTCCGTTGACGGATGGCCAGTGCCGAACCAACTCCCTCCATTCCTCCCGCCCCACCCCCACCACCGCCCCCATTGCCGGGGATGATATTCTCTCACCCCTCCCTCCCATTCCACCCTTCGCCCCGGCCGCAAGTGGTGGCCCCCGGGGGGGTGATGAGATGGAAGGAGGAGGAAAAAAGTGCACCTATGCCTCTAGTTGGTAAGGAGGAGGATGGTGGAAGGAAGGAATGAGATTCCTCCCACTTGATTCTTCCCTCCCGACTCCTCCTTTATCACTACAGTTTTTTGTTCGACCACCAACACCTCCTATCCACTCCGTTCCTCCCATCTCATCCCCCCCCCTCCCAAGTAACCCTCACCAACCATTTCGACCTCAAGAAATCTTCCCTTTTGCAGTGTCCGCATGCAAGGGGTACTTCGCCAACGCGTCCACACGCACACTTAGAAGCTGTATTTAGAGATAGATGAAAGTAGACAGATTAGCAGAAAAAAAGAGGACCTTGAGTTGTTCACACTGCTAATCACTCCGATATTTTGTTTTTCCAAAAGGTTTCTAATGAATGGAAAGAAAAAAGGAATGGCATTGAATTGATGCATGCATGAATGGAGTAGTTGGTACAAAAAAATTTCATTTCAAGTGGTCTTCACTTATAAGAATATCGTAAAGACTATTTTTTCGTCATCGTCAATAGGAAATTAGTTTCTATCCCTGTTGAACTCTTTTCCTCTCCTAGTTCTTACGTTCAGCGGTCCAACAAAGTTATTTCTTGCCTGCGAATCCTTCGTTAACGGGTTAACCTCGTATTTTATGGTCCTCATTCCTTAATACTTAGTCAATACTTAATCATTTTTCGGAGGATTTCATCGTTTGGAGTATTCATAATGAGATTACTCCTTCTTAAAGTCACTTCCCGCAGATTTATTTCTTTCTTCCCGCAAGTCCCAGTGATGGCTAATTTTTTCGACGAATTTAATCATCACGATCGTGTAATGCCTGTCGCGTTCTCGATAACCTACGGTATTCGGCGTAGCTCTTTCCGTCCTTCATAGTTACCTGCGTAGAAAACATGCTCTTTGCATATATATGTTTTAAATTTTTTCAATCTCCCGAAACGATTTGAAACTTCTTGTCCCGTTTCCCCTCATGATTTCCTTTTCGCATTGGCGCAATCATTGGAATGCATTCTTGGCTCGCGATATTCCGCTCACCACATCCCGCACCCATTTTTATTTATATGCTTGAACTTTCATCTATTGCTGGAACGTATTAATATATATTTTATGCTCTCTCCCTGCATCCTCCGTCTTTCCTCGTCGTCCGTCTCCTCCCCCACTCTCCCCCACTCTCCCCCACCCATCCGCATGTATCCAGCCACCCACCGCCCTACCACCCAGCTTATAAGCTCTCCCCTTGCGTCGAGCCCCGGGCAAGAGCAACCGGTCCGTTGGCGATGTTGCCGAATCTCTTTTTTGAGGTTCCGCGTTGAGTGTGTGTGTTTGTGTGTGTTGCGCCAACGCACGCAAAGGCGGACGCTTTTTCCTTCTACACTCTCTCCCTACTATGTCCTCGCTTCGCGTCTTCCTTCCTGCTCTCATCTCCTCTCCCGCCTGCCTCCCTTTCATCCCTCTCTTCTCTCCACATCCTTCTCCCACCCCGGTTCCTTCCTTTCCGACCGAGAGAGGAGGGCATCCTTCGGTCCAGGCGGGAGGATACAGAGGGAGAGGGTCGCGTATTTGAGGGAACGCAACGGTGGTGCGCCGGGCGGGCCGCTGTAATGGCGAAGCGGACACCCACCTTCACCCCTGCTTCTCCCCTCCCAACCCTGCGACGTAATTAGACTGGAGGAGGAGGAGGCCTCCTCATCTCCACGTTTCGTGATTTTTTTTCCAAAGAAAAAGTGGCGATCGCACTTTGATCTTTTTTTTGCGATGGACGATGGGATTCCGCGGGCGGTAAAAGTTTTCCGCAACTTATTTTCGAGAGCACGAAGTGGAAACTCATGCATTTGAGGGACGTCATCCATTTTCATTCCGAAGATTAGTAGGTAATTGCAGCTAGGACTGCCAGGCGTGTCGGCACTTGTCGAAGAAATGTTTTTGAGCTTGTGTCGACATCGCTGTGACAACGCCGCTAAGTCGACATCGAATTCCACCGTCGTCCCCCAATAGCGATGGCATCGACCGATATGCAAGCATGTTCCGCAAGTGATATCCATTAACATGCGCCATCAATTGATCGATACTTTTGGATGTTACTTTAACATGTCCACAGGTGAACTAGAGGCGGCATCGTCCAAATTTATTATTTAAATATCAATGTTCAAAACAACATTTCGAACATTGCTTTTCATTTTATATTAATAAACGATTTCTTTACGTGTTTTCAG
Source organism: Hetaerina titia (assembly GCA_037158775.1). Classification (NCBI taxonomy): domain Eukaryota; kingdom Metazoa; phylum Arthropoda; class Insecta; order Odonata; family Calopterygidae; genus Hetaerina; species Hetaerina titia. The sequence goes on along the minus strand of CM073776.1, from coordinate 35,971,359 downwards.
CGACCATTTCTCACATTATTAATGATTTTCTGCAAGTAAACACTTTTTTCTTGGTATTCCTCTTGTAGCCACACCTTGTAGCTGCACCTTTTATTTTCTATTTTTTTTCTCTCTCATGACAGTATTTACATTTCCGATTACTGCTCAATCGGTTTTTAATGTTACGCGGTTCTCTCTTTCTTTGTTTCACTACTACACCTATTTCTTTGTCATTGTTTAAAAAATGGTACAACCACGTTTCCTCAGCTCCTATGTAATATAGATTGATTTTTGTA
>CM073776.1:35854027-35970984 GCA_037158775.1 Hetaerina titia | reverse complement strand
CTTCCCATTCCGAAGTCACGGGTTCGATTCCCGGAGGTGGTAGTATTTTTTTCAGTGGTTTTTTTACGATTCCTGCTTGGGAAGCTGTTTGGAGAGCACTTTTCCTAGAGTAAGCCGTCCGTCTGATGGGATGTTAAACTGTGGACGCCTTGACGTCTTTCGTTAAGGGAATACTAATACCAACAGTTCCAGGCTTAACTTTGTGTAATTCCTTCATGATGAGGGTAAAAATAAGGAAATTTTTACACTTCCACGCACTTTTAATACAATACGACCATAGTTTCGATGCTGCGCAACATCATCAGGTGGAAACCATGGTCGTATTGTATTAAAAGTGCGTGGAAGTGTAAAGTTTTCCTTATTTTTACCATCAATACTAAAGCCGATTTACTCACCTCCCCATCGCCTCCATTCCCTAAAAATCCTCCCCGTACCAAGATATTCACCTATCCCTAATGGCGCGAATTCCCTCAGCTGTCGGTCGCCTATCTTAATAACTGGCAAAATGAACGGTTCCACCTCGTAAAAAAAAACAAATTTTCCCCAATAAGAAGGAACGCGAAAAATATTTCTCTGTTAAAATCCCATTTTTCGCGAAGTAATTTAATTATGCAGAAATCATGAACGAGTAGTGAATAGGGTTCCACCAGGTGAGAATTAACCTTCCCATCCCATATTTTTCTGTATTCACGGGACAACATATAATTATTCCCTCACGAAGAGCGCACGTCACACGTCTGGCGAGCTCTCGGGAAGTCGGATTGAGACGTTCGCGAGTTTCATCGAGCCCACCCCGCGCTGCATGCAAAACTTGTAACCGGCGAACGGCTTCAAGCCTCGGGTGAACTATCAAAAAAAAATCATTGCAGACAAGTTGGGAGATGTAATTCCCTCAGTCGGGCTTGGATTGGCCTTAATGTTCCCATCACACTCACTCAGACCCCTAACAAAAATCTCTCCACGACCCTCCAAGAATCCTACTCGTGTCTCCTCCCTCACCTCTCCCACCCAAAAACCCTCAAGTCTGAGGTGAAAACTACCCCCGGGTAGGTGTTGGGGTGGGGTTGAGAGACCCTTTTAAGCCCTTAGAGTGCCTGCTTTGTTTGGAGGGGGGACGGTCAGAGGCGGGGTTGGGGAATGAGGGATGAGGGAGAATGATATTCGTTCCCCTTTGGGGGGCGAATGCGCGGTGGGTGGGGTGTTTTAGGGCGGTAGCCGGGGGGCGTGGGGGATGGGGCGGGGGTGGAGGGGGGTGTGTCCGTCCGGAGAGAGACAGGTGCATATCCGCCTCCAAAGAAACCTCAGCCCAAACCCCCACCCCTCCCAACACCCTCTCCGCTTATATCCGAGGGCTCTTTTAGTTGGAAATGTAGAGGTGGGACGCTTCGGCTCCCCTATTCTCTCCCCAGGACAACGTTGCATATGAGAGGGTGACTTTTGCTACCTGGCGATCGACGATGGGAACTTTATTCTATTTTCCTGAGTGGAGAGAAGCCATCCGGAAGGGTTTTATTGTGCGCCATGCCTCAGACATTTCTGAGCTGCGAGATGGCCGATAGTGACCCTCTGACAACATGGAATTTATGGACATATAACGTCCCATAGATTTCCGAAGCGTACTTTACAAGTTATAAATTGATTGAGGCATCCGGATTAATTATAACCGTTGCAGTAGATTACTGACTAACAGGGCAGCTCGAAGTAGAGACTTAAGTCGTGATTCGCTACATTTATTTCGCCGGTAATTAGAATTGATATAATTTTGATGTAACTGCATTCACATCGGTAATTAATGAAATAATTATTGTTCCAGATCGAATTATTAATTAAAGAAGGCATCACTAGTAATATGATAACACAGAAGAGCAATATTCATTCCGTTAGGATTGAAGAGATTGTATTTAAAATTAAAATTAATGGATAAGATTGATATCCCCTCTGGTTTTTTTTTCGCTAAAACCTGGCCATTGTTAAACTCTTCGATACTCCCATTGTTAGAATAACACAACGCATTGCCCACATATGCACTGCTTACCTTTTCAAGAATACTACAGGAATGCGACCAAACTTCTAATTTATTAATTCGAGTGTCAATAGTTTAAATATTAATTAAAAAATATATGCCATAAAACAGTTCGTTTAATTCCTGCACTAGTAATAGCTCATTTTAATACTTCTGATGTTATTAAAGTAAATAAAGAAGTCTATATATATGTACATATATATATATATATATATACACGCACACACATATACATATAATGTATGCATACGTACGGTGATTGATGCCTCGAAATAATTTATTTCCACCTTAATGTGTATTATCATCCGTGGGAAAATTTTGGATCTTAAAAATATTTCTCTGTTTCTTTCACCGTTATTGATTACTGATTACCGCGGCAAGAGTCGTCTGAAATTTCTTATTCAAGAACCCTACAGCCTATTAGAGCCCTCATGGGGTTTTAATTTCCGACCATTTCGACGACTACCATTGGGGGTAGAAAGTAACATATCACGAGCCGCATAGGCCTTCTTCGTTTTCATTTACGATCATAAACGTCGAATTTGACTTTTATGGGAGAAGTTCATTGATGAGTAATAAAAACAGAACCCTCGAAAAAGTGTTGCGGCTGCCAGTTCTAATTTTGAGGCCGCCATTGTCATAAATTTTCATTTGAAATGAAGCAAGCCGCAGGGTCTCGTAAAAACTATGTCCTTATTGAATCATTGTTTCCATTTTTACGGCACTCACTAGGTTTTGCACGTTGTTGATTCATTTTTTATATCATGAAAAGGGTTTCAAGATTTTTAATTTAAATCCCTCTGATAAATAGATAAAGTTGTTGTTTTTGTGTGTGTATGTGTGTATATAAATTTATTTGTATTTAAAAAAAATGTATTTGTATTTTGTGTGTTTATGAATTTTTTTGTTTATCAGATGCGATCAAAAAACTACTGTGAATGTGTGTGTACACAAATAAAATGTGTATAAAATTTATATATATATATATATATATATATATATACGCACACACACACACATGGGTGGTCTGAAAAGTTTCCGACTAAGAAAATTCCATAAAAATGTCTTGTATCTTTGTCAGGTCGGAAACTTTTCAGACCATCTTTGTGTACATATATATATATATATATATATATATTTGTTTCACAGCAATTTTGAGGTCGTATCTGATACCTCTTTAATGTATATAGAATGTGGCGATCATCGCTTCAAATGATTTGGCCCTAAGCAAATGTTTAAAGTAAAAGTCAGAGTAAATAGTTGCTCTATGAATCCATTAATTAAAATGGGTTATGACAAAAACTGCTTTTGATAATTTTGAGTAAAATAGAAAAAGTAAAGAAGTTTTGAGCAATGCACTATATTAGGAGGTAATTTGTTATTTAGCACTAAATTACAAGGTTCCATTTTTCTAATGAAGCAAACAAGAAGCAGCATCAATTAGACAAAAAATCACAAGGGTTGGATTTGATACCAAATGCTGTTGAGGTGGAAACGGTTATATTTCATGTTGTTCGGACGGCTACGACACATGATACCTACCTCCCATGCATCTCTTAGCTGTGATTTTAACTTTACACCATAGAAAGAGATTTCTCTTCGCAATGCTCAGAGGTGTTTTTAAGACCATTTTTCTCATTCATATTTCCGGGCTGTAAGGACCTGTATTTAATCCTCTGTAATCGAATAGTTAGTGATTTATTCTGTCGGGAAGAATATGATCTCCATGTTTCCATGCAGGGTATACGAGTATATGTGATGTGCCCTTTGAAATTGTACCTCATTCTTCCTTTCTCCTTCTCTCCTTAGGTACATCCACAGTAAAGAGAAGCCGTTCGTGTGCGGGGAGTGCGGCAAGGGCTTCTGTCAGAGCCGCACCTTGGCCGTCCACCGCATCCTGCACCTCGAGGAGTCCCCGCACAAGTGCCCAGTGTGCAGCCGCGCCTTCAATCAGCGCTCCAACCTCAAGACGCACCTCCTCACCCACACGGACCACAAGCCCTACGATTGCCCCTCCTGCGGCAAGGTGTTCCGCCGCAATTGCGACCTCCGGCGGCATGCCTTGACCCATGCCGTGGGCGACGCACCCCCGGACAACCCTCCATCCTCAAGCGGTGGACCCCCGTCCTCCACGTCCCCCTCCTCGTCCACCGCCTCCTCGTCCTCGCCACCACCGAGACTGGTTCACGCCAACGCCCCCGAGACCATCCACGTCACTTCCGGGGAGGAGCGGTCGCGGCACCATCACCATCATCACCACCATCACCACCACTCCCCAGAGAGGCACCACCGGGGTCGCTCCGAGGAGGGAGAGAGGAGGAGATCGGCAAGCGGGGATGTCGGGGGACAGTACCCGCCGTCCACTTCGTCCTCCAACGCACCATCCGGGCCTCCCTTCTTCCGGATGGGCTATGAGGCCCAGCAGCAAAGGCTGATGCTGAGGCCAATAAGAACCTCGACGAGCACCAGTTCAAGCCCGGGAACATCGTCCTCCTCCGGCGGCGGTGCCAACGACCTGCTGCCGGTGTCCATCAAGAGGCGCCCGTACGACTACCTGAGACCACCGAACGCGTCCCCTTCGACATCTTCCGGGGTCGTCATCATGTCGTCTTCCGGGAGGTCGGTTTCGCCGCCCCCGAGGCCGCCGCCGGCCCCCGCATCGCCCCCTCCGCTGCCACCGGCCATCCACCAAGTCCCGCCGCCGCTCAACCACCGTCCGCACCAGTCGTCATCGACTTCTACTTCCTCCAGGGAGGGTTCCTCCGGCGCCGCGCCGCCGCCCTGCCCGCCATCCCCAGTGCCGGGAACGTCCTCGATGATGCAGCCGCGCTCCTTGCCCCAAGATACGGTCTCCGGGGGGCATCGAAAGATGGACCACCCGGCGGATCCGGGGGGTGGTGCCGGGCCTTCAGGGTGCTCTTCGACCGCTTCCACTTCCAGCGTGCCTCCGCGCGTGGACGCCCAGCCGACCTATCAGCCACAGCCCAAGCCGCCTGGTCAGCAGAGACCGTCCCAAAAGATGCACGGATTCTCCATCGAGGATATAATGCGTCGATAGATGTGCGTTTGGTGGTCCCCGTGAGAATTTCGTCTTCTGTACGAAAGTGAAGGGATTGGATCAGTCCGTAATTGTGGATTTTTTTTAAAATGATCCGCGGGCAAAACTTATCAGTGTCTTTGTAAAATTGTTTTTTCTCTGAAATGTGACCTCGTTTGCATTCGCGTGAGATGTTGAAAATATCTGTGCACATTTTTCCTTGATATTGAGCTCTATTTATTTGTGACACTGTGTGACACCCATAGTAGACTTGTTGTTGGTGTTGAGTGCTGGCATTTTTAGCACGGATAATGTAGCCTGAGTGCCCAGAATCTTGTGTGTCTACGTAGCCGATCGTGGTTTAATTTGATAACTCTAAACCGTGGTAGTGCTAACTTATAATTTAATGACGACGAAAAATGTTAGCAAACCTCTAAAAACTTAATCTTTGCGAATTCTACGTGAACATTGGAATGTAAATGTGTTGATTAACACCCATGAATTTGAATCCTTGAAAAAGACATTGCTTGTAAAGATAGAGCATCATTTTTCAGTTATTTTTTCCCCATTTGAACGCCAATTCGAATAGCAAGTAACTTTCTCGATATGGTGTCTCATTGATTGGATTGGGAAGGAGTACAAACTTTCGTGAATGGATGTGAAATACTGTGAAGATAAGAGTGATGACCTTTGGTTATGTGTTATAAATTTCTCACAAGCTACACATTTTTTTTAATCGTGCTGAAAAGCGAGTACTTCTTCACTTAATAACTCCACGCAGATGATCATTAATGAACAGTTACTTCAAATATGAATTTGCTTGAGGAAATAATTTTTATGACGCCCCAGTTATTGACCAGTTATTGTTTGTTTGCAAAGTTCTGTCTTTTCCAAATTTATTCCTGTTTAACGTCTCTTATAAAATTATTGTCCTTGGTTATTATGAAGACTTTTAACTTTGTGCAAGATCAAGTTCAGCTTTTTTTTACTTGATCCTGTTAAACTGCATGCAAGTTGATTATTTTTAGTCAGGCCCCTGATTGAATGAAGTAGCTTAAGTTTCGCAACCTTTTCCCTGCGGTGATATAATATTCCATTATTGATTGAATCCTAATCTGTACATCGGCATATTTTGCACATTGATCTATTTTAGGATAGAAGATGTTATCGTTAAAATGTCAATCTTAATAATATTTCAAATTTATGGACTTTTTATTAAATTAGAGTTTCATCTATGGTTAAGACAAAATTCTTTGTTTTCGCCTTAGTATCACTGCTCCTATGGGTAATCTTTTGTTGTTTCGAAAAAGGTTTACTTTTAGCTTATTTAAAGAAATATGGTTGCCATTTATCTGTCTTGCATTGCAGTTTAAGTATATGTACAATCGTATATTGGGTTAAAGTATTTTAGTTTGATTATATTTTGAATCATTTGACCATCTCAAGGCCTTTGTTCAGCATAGAAATTCAAATTCTTATGACATTATATCTAGTGATAATATAATACGTACTGATTAAAGGAAACTATCACGTTTTATTTGTATCATGAACATCGCAATGAGCCTTTGATCACTTAAAGCATTTTCGTCATTGGCTTATTTCTGATGAAAATAACTGTATTATTGAAAATACTATCGAAATAAGTTTAAATTGCTGATCGAAATGGCCCTTTATTCGACATGATATAGTTATATTTTGCGGAGAAAAACTGGATCATAGTATTTTGTAAGTATTTTGATATCATGTGAGCGTTTTTCTAACTTATTGTAGCCTTTGAAGGTTCATCATCCAAAGTAATTTGTACAAAATTTGTAATTGAGTTCGTAAATGAATGAAAGCGCTATAATTCTTTATTTTAATTTACTGTAAATAATGAAATGTTATTGTAAATAATGAACATGAATGCTAAATAAGTGTTTTCTACGACCTATAGATATATCCCTCAATTTACCCTCGGCAATGATATTTAGATTTCGGGAAAGAAAATGTTGTCCCCGAGTCGCGTGCATGCAAGTTAAGACTTGGTTCAGTTCTACAAAAAAATGTGACAAACAAAGTTACAACATTCCCCTAATGTATAGAAGATATTAATTAACTGGTTTGTGATTGCTTCTCGTTGCCAATGATTAGAGATTATTGGATCATTAATAGTTCAAGACTACGAACAATCAATCATACTTGTATAGTGTCTAGCCGTAATATGAGGATCGCTGTTTTTATATTTCATAGCTATGCTTTTGCTCACTCGGCGAGATCGAATTTGCTTATCGACTCGCCGCCGTTGGCATTGAAGAGAGAGTTTTTTTTTATGTGTTTAGGGGCGAAAATGATCCCAAGTTGATCTCGCGGGGCGAATCCTTCCTAGGGACTTCAAACGCATTGTAAATATATATTTGAATGAACGTAGATTGAAAATACGAACATTTATCTATGAAAATAGGTGCAAATATCAGCTTTATTTGTAATGCAGGGTTTTTTTTTTGTTTACAATTCCTCCGCCTGGGTGGGTCTCTCCTTGAGACACACAAACTTCTTCAGGAGATGATGACCCCCTGTGGTTTGTTTTCCCTCCGCTATTAGTTCTTCCCACTTGTAAGTACTATAGAACACTCTGGCGTGCTTCCAGTGGCTGCAAACATTGTCTTTTTTGTTTTAAGTTTTAGCTACAATAAGACTAAGACGATCTATATCTCCTTCTATTCCTCCTTTTATTGTGCAATTGAGTCGAGGTTGTTGGTGTCGGAGTTGGGACGAGCACAGTTTGTGATTGATTCTGAGAAAAAATGTGATGTTGTTTTTGTTGTTTCTTTGTGAATATTATGAAATATATAAACATATTTGTTTGTGGAAAAGATGCATTTAGAGGTATATGTTGTGTTCGCTCGTTGCCGTGGGGTGACATATGTTAGCTGGTAGTGATTGCGATTCAAAAGAAAAAAATAACATTGTGTCAGTAATTGTACAATACTATCTTTTTGTGCTATTCTTTTCAAATAAATCCTCCATGAATAAATGTTTATTTATTGCTTATTTCCCTCAATCTCACATCACGTAGCTATTAAATATGAAATGTCTCGATTGATAACACATTACGTTTACATGTTTTCATTTCCATCAAATCTGACCGCTTCATACAATGATCAAACCCATCGCCGAACAATCTGGAGGCCACGGGATTAAGGACCACGTCTGATGAGGGCACAGTACCTGCACGTAAAGAATGTTATCGGTGAATTGTTGAAAAGGTAGTTTGACTTCAATCATAAAAATATGTAAAAGTCCCATTTCATTACAACATTAATGTGGATGAAATCATAAGCGCTGGGCAACTTCCAATGTAAGAGTAAGTGCCTTAATACTATATGCCATGTGGAATTTGACGTGGCTGCCATTAACGGGGCCCATAATTGGGCGGAATGATAGCAGAATTTTCCACATAAATAAGGAAAATTTCTTTCAGGATATTTTAAAAATAAATATTTTTGTATTGATCTGTAACTGGGGATGCAACAACATTCTATGAAGACGCCAACCACCGTTATCTACACCCTAGACTGATTTTAATGACGGTCTTGTGGCTAAAACCAATGCACAGTCAGTCAAAGTCATTCTGAAAGGAGTTTCCTTTGTTTTAAGAAACAATGCCCGGGCTCACATAATGTTCCCTTTCCGACCTTCCAACACTTCAAGCATTACTGGATTCAGTTCGGGTGGTCTAAAGCATCGAAGGTCTACGGCTTCGCGTGAAATGCCGCTTGATTCCGAGCGTCCGAAGTCCGCAAGAGTTATGAGACCACGCGAGTTTCGGGCCGCGTCTCGTTCGGGGAAAATCTGTAGCACACTACCACGCGGGATGGCAACCTGTTATTTGCCCACTGATGCCTCTGGGAGGCTCAGTCGCCACCTGCTATTGTTTGGCCGAATCACTCGTGATTGTGAGGCCAATCTCGAGCGCTATAGGTCAAATCCAGCCGCGTTCGGAGATGGGAGCCAAGCTGATATTTGAGGTAAGTACATGTTCTCAGTGCCTCTTTCTAACCCAGCTGAACTCGCCTGCTCTTCAGTTTTCTTAGTGATTCTGGTTATTGCTTGTGACCCTGTCGTTTTGAAAGTGTTTGCAGCTTAACAATTAACAACTTACTGAATTGGCATTCTTGTATGTACTGTGCAAGAGGATAACTGTTCGCATGGCAGCCTAGGCCAAATTATTTGAAATATTTTACGATATAGCGCAAAACAGTCTTCCCAAACACGTCTAAATAATTAGGCCCTTCTTAAACAATCGGTAGCTGCAATAATCCATTCATTCCGTCTAAAATGCTTGTCCTGGTCTCAGTACTATTCATTCGAGTAATTTTATTTAGGAGTTGGCTATATGGTAGAACCGAAAACAGCCGAAATGATTTTTCACACTTGGATTTTGACTCGTTTATTTGTTATAACTTTTGATGGAAGTCTCTCCCAACGTTGTCTTCATAAGCTCTACACAACTACTCTTTCATTACATAGTAATTCGGTGAGCTCATATGGTCGAGCCGTGAGTCAAGTGCTAGTGAAATACAGTTGTCTCTCGAGAGCAATGGCATCGAGAGATAAGGACATTCAGTTAATTTAACTCCTCTAATAGCCTTAGCGTTCTCACTGAACCGACATGCATTTACAAAGGCAGTACATCGACAGTAACGACTTCGTACTTATCTTAAATTTATCCGTTTCGTGTGCCTGTTGAATTTAATGCCAAATTCCAAACATTCCATTCCCTTATCAAAGACAAAGTTTGGGGCTGAACCGCAATGGCTTCAGATTTGGTCTTCAATTTTTTAATCGGCCTCCTTTTTTAATTAAATTTTTAAAACGTTTAGAATGTTATCCTTTAGATAAGGTTGCTGTTCTCATCTTTATTACCAAGTTCTCTACATTTTACAATTCAATTGAATGGGGAGATCTTTAAACATTTAATGGTAGTCATTAACTTATTTTACGTCAGTGATTACCGCAATACGATGAGTACACACTTAACTGTCATGAACACGCGGGCACCTTTCCATATCTCGTCGTTTGTGTAATTTTTGCACAATCTATTGCATTCGCTCGGAAATTGCGAACAGCGAATTGCTATGAATGGACGAATGCGCACTGCGACCGTTAAGAGGCAGAAGTGAACATTAATTCATAGCAAAGTAAAAAAAAATAATAACTCGATCATTACTGCACCCATTTCATAGCTCTTTTTATGTCCATATCACTTTGCATTTATATTTTGCATGCCTATTTTTTGACATGGCTCTGCCTACAAACTCTCGACCTTAGCTTTGTTGTAAAATTTCACCTTATGCGTTCACTTAGGCGTTAATTTTCGTTGGCTCGATGACAGAGGGTCTCGACATTCCGCAGCTCATTTACGATGAAGTACGACAACGTATTATGGAAGATTTTACTCTAGAATTCAGTTCTGCAATCTATTCCGAGGTAGGCTCCAGGGTAAAGTCCTAGGCTACCAGCCCAGACCTTTCCGCATTTATGGTCGTTCGTCCACCTAGGTGCTCGTGATTATTTGTTTACTTTTCGTTTATTTTAATAACTGTATGCAAAAGGAATAATAACTGTACTGATTTCGAACTAGTGCAATTCAAAAAATGTAAAAAAATTCCATCATTACCGCACCCAAGTTTTTGAATAAGGTCTTCCGTAAAGCTCACCTATCGCTCAAGTTAAATGGCATCAAGACTGCACTGCAGAGGAGGACGGGGCTTCTCCGACGCTCTTGAATTGCGCATCGTTTCAATAATGCCAAACCCTCAGTTCCATCGCCTTGTCGTGACAGGAAGTGCCGTACTGCTGGGAAGACTTTGGCCCTTGATAGAGACTAGGTGGGGGTAGGGCTGAACTACTAGCTCCGAGTATTACACTCGTATTGTGCGCTCTATGCACAGCGCAATGAGAGAGAGGGAGAACCCACCCCATCTTTGACGAGGGTGACTCTCAAACGTCCTCGGAGGAGCGTCCATTTCCACCTTCTCTCCGCGACCCATCGGAAACATAATCCCGAGACCTCAAACCGTGAAACGGTTTCGGTGGGTGGCCCCACTATAGGTACGCGCGGAGCCGGGAAGCAGAGAGAGAGAGAGAGAGAGGGTGAACCTTGCTTTTCACTCCCATAGTAGCGGGGGAGTGCTCAGGTGGGACTGTGGTAGGCGGGGGTACGTGGTGAGGTGGCTGTGGGCGGGAGGCGGAGGAGGAAGATGGGGGAGACGAGAGCGGATGGACGAGGAGCGGAGAGAAGAATAGACGGCTTTGAGAGGGGCGGGCGAGATTGAAATTTTACAAGATCGCCGTCTAGAAGGGATCTTTCCGCCCCTCTCTTTCTCTCCCCCCATGACCCATCCCATCTGAAACCCTCCCCCCTTCCACCACCACACTCCCTCTCTTCCTCCACGGGCGTTCCTTCTTTTTATTTCATCTCCCATTGTGCGGCGTTGCCACATCCTCGATTCGGCCTCCGATAACAGAGGCAGGAATGTTTATGATAATCCGTGGAACGCCTCCCGGTCCTCTTTACCCATCCCACTCTCTTTCTCTCCACATTTTTATTTTATTTTCTTTTTTTTCATCTCTCTTTTTCTTTCCTTCTTATTTTCCTTACTCCACGGTCCTCTCCCCCGGTTTTCTTTTCTCTATTTTTTTTACTGTTTCGTTTCTCGCTTTCTGTCTCTCTCTCTCTCTCTCTCTCTCTCTCTCTCTCTCTCTCTCTCTCTCTCTCTCTGCCTCACTCTCATTCCATCCGTGCCTCACTAATAATCCGGGTTGCTTTTTTCTCTCTCTCGGCTTTTAATCTTCTTGCCTCTTCCTCTCCCTCTTTCCCCATCTCCCTCTCCCCCTGCTCCCATTTTTCCTCTTCGCGTCTGGAGGTGAAGTTTTTGGGATCGCGGGGAGAGAGAGAGAGAGAGAGAGGGGGTGGGGAGAGAAAATAAAAGGGAGGGGGGTCGGCTTTAATGTCCGTGCCCGTAATGAATTCCCTCGCAGGTTTTATTCCACGGAGGCACCTCCCCTTTCGCGTTCTTCCTCGACGTAACTCCGTTCTTTGGATCACTGGCAACTGCGCTCCCGGACGTCAGTTCGCTATAGTTTCGATTGCTCTCTGCGGCGGCACAACATGCCCGTGAATCACCAATGGAGGCATTAGATCACTTCAAGGATCTTAAATATACCTAAGCGGTTGAATTTCAAAAGGTGAAGCAAGCTGGATAATTTATGGAAGTTTCGTTAACTTCATCCGTATTCTAATCCAATTGTAATCCTGGTCACTTTAACCTCTTTCTGCTGATACACAAAGCCTTTTACTCTTAAGGGCAAGTTTTTGAAACAACAAATTATCTTTGGTAATTATCGTCTTTAAAAACGTTCGTAAAATTTCGTATGTTTACAGTGAGAAGACGTATATGAATAAGTAAACGGTTCAAGTAATTTATATTTGAAATTTTCATGTTCACTTCAATTGTGTCTGCATAAATTCCCCATAAAATGAGGGATGTTAATCTGGACATATTCATTGTTACAAAATATTAATTTTTTTGTACACGCCGGTGATAACAGCCACGATTAACGTCGATCAGAAACTTTGTTGTTTCTTCGTGACTTTTCGGCGTTCAACAGTAATTAATTTCACAAATCACATCCAAATGAAATTGAAATTGCCTTGAGTATGCATTCCGTCCGATTACCTAAATGAACCATGATTCCTGGAATAATTATCCAAATTACTGGATGGCAACTGGTTCAGTTATAATTACCATTCATTGCAGTAATTTTAAATTTATATGCAAAGTAACCATTAATTAGTGACCAAATTTCTCTGACCGGAAAAGACCAATGACGAGTTAAGCTCGCGTTGCATGAAATTGTGGAAGGCAAGTTATAGGGTACATTAATTTTTTTCCGAAGCGAATGGAATTGAAATCAGAAAATTCAGCATTTTCGGACAAAGAAACATAATTCCACTGCACTACGTATTTAGGAACGTGCAGGAATTTTCTAAAATTTTTAGTTCTTTTAAGTTTCTGTTATTCTGCTGGAATGTTCTTTTGTTTTACATGCCTAACCAATGAAATGAGTTGATGTAACAATGCATTGGTTGGCTTTAGTACTTAATCGAGAGCATACCTCTAGGTGAGTGTTATGCTTCGCTTCAGCATACGTCTTCTTCTGTCGAAGTGACCTATGTAGAGATTTAATCATCCATATCATGAGGTTAGAGCGGGCATTTTAAAAAGCAATACTACAGAAGCACTGGCGCGTCTTTAAGATTTAACATCTCTTCGTGCCCTTGTGTGCTAAGCTGCCCATGAATGAAACAGCTTATTGATTTGCGTTAAAAATAAACATAGTTGAAATTTTTAGTTTTATTAGTAATATTCCTTTTTACAATTAAATTCGATTCGTCGAAATGGTTTTTCAGACGCATAAACAACCTCATTTGAATTTAGGAAATTATTGTGTTACTGTAGCACGTTAGGGACACGGTATGGACGTAATATGAAGAATTCAAATTATTGACAGAAATATATCATATCTAACTGTTGAAGATAAATGGATATATTTTGGGTAAAACTGAATTTTATACATCCCCTCTTGTTTCTATAGCGAAAAAATATGCATTCACAGTTTATTTAAACTCAATTGGCCAAATTCGGCTATATTTGTCCAATTCTTCAGTTTCCTAACCCAGCATCTATCAAAGTACTGAAGCAATGACTGAGTCCAGCAAATAGTATGGTCCATAACTGAACGGCAAACATTTTTGCTTATGATCCTGAAGTCGTTTCTTATGAGTGATTTTTCTTCAATCATTTTTTTTCTACCTCCGTAAAATACTGTGTGATACCATTTAGTAATCCTTTCACTAGAGCATACAGTTTTCTTATGAGAGCCATACTTAGGAATCTAAATGGATTTGGGTGTCTAAATATGAGGCGCTTTTAAACGAGTAATTTTGATATTAACTATGAGAACAAAGTGACAAAATTATCCCGTAATATTCTTTAATTATTTCAATACAGTTACAAAGACTCTCAAAATTTTAATTATTTGAATGGACGTATTATTGATTTCAATCATACTTCTCTTGTATACGGTTTACGTTTCATATTATCATTATGGTTAACCTTTAGTAAATTTGAATTTTATTTAATTGCGCCTTCATACTAAGAGTGTACTTTACAATGATGTCGGAATATTAATTTATATTGCACATTTAGTTTGTTTGATTGTAATATAGCAGTGTAACGTGTGGTATGGAAATTCAATTTACAAAAATGTAATTTCATTCTGTCCTGCGTATCCATTTCTCAAAGGAAAAGCTTCGGTTGTGAGGTCGCCAGGTCCCTGACAGGTCAGTCTAATGGTCGAGTGTTCGAATCCCGTTTCTAGCGTGAATGCACTGCTTGCTCGATTAACTACCAATGATAGAAGAGTGCCGTATAACCTAGTGGCAAGCAAGAGGTCCAAAACCCAAAATCTACTGTTACTAATCGACCGTTCGCGCGATTTTTTGTGCGTGGGGAAAAATTATCAAGAGATAAAATCTCACTCCCGTGAAACGGACCTAAAGTCGGGGACCTCTGTATTTGGAAACTCCGGGTTCCCTGCTGCCATGAATAAAAACATGACGTTTAGGCTCCCTCGTGATTTAAACGTGATGTTAACCTCATACTCGTCCTGTGCACATGGGACTCCGCGGTATCGGTTACTCACACAATGCGCACGCCTTCACTCAAAGCCAGGAGGTTTCACTACAAGCCCTCCTTCACTTCCGAGGGGATCTCTTCCTTCGGTCCCCCCTTTGCTCTTACCTCACACCTTTCGATTCCACGCATCCATCTCCATCTCATTATCTCCTTCCCCCTCTATTTCTCTTTTGCTTTCTCCTCGTTGGGTCTCAATCTCCTCTCTTTCCTTCTAGACCCTCGCTTTTATCCCAACCACTCCGTTTCATCTCTCTTCTCCATCCCCTCCATCTCTCGCTCTCACTATCCCTCGCACTAATTTATTTCCAGCGACACAACAAGCCTCACGGCCATCTTCAATCTCACGTCCCCTTTGCATGTTTGGTGAGGTTGGGAGGAGGAAACAAATGCCCCTTCATTTCATTTCTCCCCCATTTCACTCTATCCGGTCTTCTCTTCCCCTTCCTTATTTTCACTTTTCTCACCTTCTCTCTCTCTCTCTTCCTCTTCTCTCTCCTCATATCTCGACGGTCCTCCCGAGCTCTACCTAATCTAATGAAAAACAATGGCCCATCGCTTGGAAAAGTTATGTTTTATTAACTCAGATCCCATTGATGTGTTTCATCCAAAATACTGCTAAGTAAAAACTCTTTGTTCGATCTCTTTTCGTTTCCTTTCCGGTAAAAACCTTCCGAATTTGTTGAAATTTCCAAGAAATTCTGGGCTGATTTTGGCCATGACCGTCGAAGCTGTCCTTTTTTCCATGTTTTCAAGGCAAAATTATTATAAACATTTACAACTACATGACAGGCCGGAATTAAAGGTATGACAGAGGGTGGTCAGACACCAGAATTGCCTATTCACAATGAATAGAAACAAATGCTTAGTTTTAAATGGTTAAGTTATGTAGATGTTGAAGAAGTTTAGAACGAATGAGTTCGCCGGCCTTTTCATATGAAATTTAGCACTTAAGATCTAAGATGTACTGTTTTCATTCAAAACTAGTCTCCTTAATTGTAATTACATAATAAGAGTGATAAGACGGAAAGGGCAAAAAACTAGACCATCTAATCTGAACACACGTATGCCTACCCTAGGCGATTTCGTTGACAAATACCACGGCCCCTTATCTTTCATGGATAGAATAACTTTTCAAAACTGTCTGCTCGACGATACATCGTCCCGATCATTTGTTTATCGTCCAATCTGCTTTACTCTGATGGAGTTTGTGATGTGTTTTTAAATTAATCATTAAACTCTTCCCCCTTGGGTTATGAAGCTAAGTCCTTGGTTGGTCTGTTTTCTTTGATTACAATGTTAGACGCACTCGGAATTATTTTGTCGGAGTTGGTCGGGAGAATCAGGTCATTTAGCACTTCTGACATGGTTGGAAAAAAGATTAAATCATAAAGTAGCATCAATCCCGAAGGAAACATTCATAACTTCTAACCTTCGGGATAGCTATCGAAGATGCATCTCATCGAAGCATCTGTGAACCATTTTCCTCTTACAATTTTATATGTAAGGTAATCGATATCGTATAGCAAAATATTTTATCCAAACTCTTTATTCTAGATGCGCTTTTGACTGGATTCGACGTGTCTTAACTTATTCAGGGACTTGTCAGAGAATCGATTTCTTTTGGCAAGAGTATAATGAATCAAGGGCTAACCTGATTGTGATAAATTCTGTGGGACATGCAATTTAATACTCCCTGTAATTTAACGAAGGAACAGTCAAAATAATAATAACGAAGGAAGTTATAGCTACCTATAAAACCATAAAAATGTACTCTTAATTACTTTCAGTATTAAAGAGATCATTTCATGGGTCGACGGAGTAAATTTTACAGCAATAAAGATATCGTTTGTTAATACAAAAATATAGGCTATGTGTTTAGAGCCAAAGTTGTGCATCTCCCGTGTCACACATCTTCCCTGTGGTTAGTGGGGATAATTTGAAGGCGTCGATTCGGTTAAAGCGAATACATTAAGTCAATAATTTTCTCTCATGAATTGGGGTTCACTTGAAAATAAGTACGTAATTACTGATTCAAAAGCATTTGGATTGAAAAATGGGGAAACACATTTTTTAACTCACCAATCATTGAACACACTTAAAATACGTGTATAATAAGTAACATGATAAAATTGAAGTTTATATTAAGGAAAATTAAGCCTAGATAAAATTATATTTTCATCTATTAAGCGATATTAAATCGTGCAAGTTGGTATGTAAAATGAATCCTTTATTTATTTTTAATTGGATCAAGTCAAGTAAGTTATATTCAATTGCTTTCAGAGTGTCATATAGAAAATAGATTAACTGCAAATGGAACGGCTGCTCAGTTATATGAGACTTTTTCTTGTACCTTTCCATTTAATGTTAGGAAAATTTTGAAATCGTTTTCAATTCATTACGTTTTATCGCCCATGTCTCATTTGCTGTCTTCATTATGATTACATTTTTTGTTCATATCAATTGATAATTTATTAGTCAGTGGTAAATGGCATTTAAATAGGGATATTATAAGTACCGTTAATTCTAGTAGGAAAGAGATTCTTGAATACTGACGAAGCAAACCCGAATATACTGAGGCAATTAAAATACCAATTAGAGGAAAACCGTAGGTACGCCATTAATGAGGTGATTTTATATCCCTAAAGTTAATCTTAGTAAGAAAGAGCATAATACTCTTCGTTTTTTAAACTGCAGTTTTATTTTTGGCTTACCTTCTTCAAGAAAAGTCTCTGTAGAGCAATCTCATCTAGTCTATTGTTACAAATTTTTATATTTCTGCTACTGAGTCCCTGGTTGCGTTAATTTTATGATAGAACAGCTTTGTCGGTCTTGAGATATTTATGGATTTTAATACGAGAATATAGCCTTCCTGGCTCGTCCACGTATTAACCTGCCTTTTCTGC
The DNA here is from genome assembly GCA_037158775.1 of Hetaerina titia. Taxonomy (NCBI): domain Eukaryota; kingdom Metazoa; phylum Arthropoda; class Insecta; order Odonata; family Calopterygidae; genus Hetaerina; species Hetaerina titia. The sequence continues at coordinate 35,953,278 of CM073776.1, read as the reverse complement.
TGTGGAATTTTCGACAGTGAGTACTAAAACACTAGGTTGATGCATAAGGAGAAATAAGTTAAGTATAGGTTAAGATCAGAATTAATCAGGAATTAATTTTAATAAAGAACGTGATGAAAGAAATGATGAATGATTAAAAGAAATTTTTAATCTCAGAAATACGTCGCAAAATGCAGATAGGATGATAATTATTTCTTAGAATATTAAAGGTAATAAGACATAAGAATGAATTAAATTTAATGTTTGTTTTATCCACCTATTTTTTTCACCGTTGCTTTGGGAAAATATTTATTAACTCTCCTTTGCGTTTAGCTCATCAACACGATCGTTCGTGCCAACATTTGTGTAGAATTTGAATGATACACCATTCATCAGATACTACATGGAAGGATCTGCAGTTGATCATCACCTTCAGTCTCTCATGTAGAGAGTCTTTATGGCTCAATATTCCCATACCGGGGTTCCTCTTTTGGGTACCTCTCACATGGCGCTCTTCAGATTTGCCATAGCAATTCTTTTGTGAATCGGGCGGCTTTTCTCTGGATTTTGTTTAATTCATGAATTAAGTCCATACTCGGACGACCCTATAATGCCCGAGGCGCATTCTGGGTGTGGCCTAACTAATGTGAAATAACACCTCTCTTTTACTCATTCCGAATACTCTATAAGCCATTCGCTTGATGAAGCGTGGTGTCTTTAATATGGCCCCATACACTTAGAATATGTTTTCCACAAATCTTATCCAAAGTTGAATGCGTTACCTTGGTAGGTGTAGCCCAAGGGCCTAGATGTTGCCACCCAGATATACGAGTGAGAGTTAATATTTTCTGCTTAATAAAATGTCAAGCGAAGTACATGTAAGTACATTGAGGTAGGTATACAGAAGTTCTACCTTTGCGACTGGGGCGAATTGAAAATATGCTATTTTCAATGCTCTAAGTATGTCTATTATTTAATGAAATCTACGGTCAGGATAAATCTATGGGTCAAAAGTACAATTCTGGCTTACTTAATGAGTACTGAAATGCATCATCCACTTAATGTTTAAGAGCACAATTATGCACTATAGTTTATGCATTCATGAATCAAACTCCGATTCCATAGTTTAAATATTTAATACTTCGAGGGAATATCCTAATTTACGTACGGATTTAGGTTATGTTGCTCATGACGTTTCACAAACGTGTAGCCAAATCAACCGATTTCACTATATTTATTCTGACAATGGCGCACCAATCCGTGCAAGCGGCAAAAATAAAAAAAAAGCTTTTTCCATTCTGGGACGTGATTTGCGTACGTGCCGGGGAGGCTTAAGATGGATTTACTGAGCATGTGGGCATATTTTCGTCGGACAACTGCCATTTTCGCCGTGCCTTAAAGGGATTACCTTTCCTCGTAAATATGAAATTTGTCTCTGGGCCTCCTCTTCCTGTTCCACCTCTTTTTCTCGCCTCTTCTCGCCGCCTACCCGCGCCAATGTCTCCTTCCCTTATTCGCGTTCTTAATACTCCTATTTTTCCCTCTCTCGCCCCGCCCCACTCCGCATTTTCTTCCTTTCTATTTTTTTTAATGCGAAGCCGTCTCGCGCTATCAGATGCTCATCTTTTTCATCCGCCGGACCGCCTGGGTGGAGGCAGGACAGGTGAGGGGAGGAGTGAAGAGGGGGGTGGGAAGGAGGGGAGGTACCGCTTGCTCATCCCCTCTCCCTTTTACCCTCTCCCACCTCTCATCCTCCCCTCCCTCAGATCTCTCCTCTCCCCCCCCCCCCACTATCACCTCACCCCGGGTCCGTTCCCCCCTCTCTTCTGGACCTTTCCCCATCTTGACTCGCCCTCCCCTTTTCATTCCACGGAATTCAGATTGACGCGAGGGGATCGCAATATGGCGGACGGGATTAAAGGGGAGGTTTCTGTGGTGGGGTTGGGGAATGTTTTGGGAATTGACTTGACCAACCCATCACTTCCCCTCCCCCCCAAAAACCCCATTACCCTCTCAATCTTTTGTCTTTTTTCGGACAAAATGAAAATCACATCCTGTTCGCGACAGCTGGGATCTGATTGAGGATCGAGTCAGGAGGAATGAAAACGGATCGTTCCCGTTCTCTTCTATTCGATTCAAAAAAAGTTCTCAAGGGTGAGATTCCCGTTCGTATTTTGGACCTTGTCTCGCTATCATCTTTCGGTACATTCACTCGTTCACTGCCCCTTCGAAATTTAAAAGTCCTTTGAAATGCAACTTATATGCATCTAAGGGTTGCCTTTGAACTATCTAGGGCTTTTGAGGATACGGGGAAGGTGCCGTTTTATAGTGTTTTAGGGGAATTTAGAAGAAGTCTTACGTAATTACGACTTTTTATTGCTCTATCTCAACTGCTAGTTATAAATGCAGGACACTGTCAGCTGGGAGCGTGAATGTTATTCTACTACGGAATGTGAAAAACGACTGATGAGCGTGCTCTATCCTTGCAAAAAAGATATTTATACTTCTCTTCTGAAATTCACCTAAGGTAGCGCAGATAATTGATTGAGGTGGGAAGAGGAGGGATTTTATGTCTTGAAGAAAAATTAAAGAGCTAAGAACATGCCAAAGCGATTAAAATGATCTGCTAATGTTCTCTCTTATCTCCCGAGTAAATACATCTCGTATTTCCACCGAGATATTCAGATTCTCTTCCATATTTGTTGTGTTATAATCATATAATCGATCAATTGGCTCAGGAGCCCTGAAGATAGTGTCAATTGTAGAAACTATTTGGGAAAGCTTGACCCATTGGAAATAAAGACAGAAATTAACCTCAGCTGATAATGGTGTTACATACTTAGTAGTTGATGGAAGGTTCTAGAGTGGGAAATTTGCTTCTTATGTAAAATGAGGTTCTGTTTCCTGAATGAAATCACACTGCCACTATTTTTATGCAATTTGAATTCAGAAATATAAATGTGATATCAAAAACTGAGTGATGATTGCAATGTTTCAGTTTACCAAATATTCCTCATGGAAGCCTTTTGGATCTGATTGGGTGATTTTTTAAAAATGTATGTTACTTTCATTAGCTGAATATTTGAAAGTCTACTAATAGAACCTGTAACATCTGCTCTAGAATTCCTTTTATATGAAATACGAAAACAGATTCTACAAGTACATTCTGTCCAGAATGTAACTTATGTTTCTAAATAAAACATAGGGACGTGACAAAGATTTGTTATATAAATTTGAAAGGCACATTTCAAAACTATTTTTCTGAATAGTTGCCATTCAAATTGAGGCATTCATCATAATGATACACAAGATTTTCTATCCTATCTCTGGAGAGATCTGCCGCCTTACATTTTAACCACTTGTTACACCCGCGTACAATTCTACGTTATGACCAAAGCGCTGTATTCTTAATCATAAGTCGGCGATTTTCACGAATTTCATCGCTGATTTTCATCGTCAGTTCATCTGTAACCACTGCGGCCCTCGTCATGAACATAGGTGTGGTCATTTTTAAACTGAATGCACCACTGCTCACTCCACCTTTACTCATTATACTCTCTCCGTACACTCCACAAAGTTGGCAATGTCTTTTAATCGGCTTTTGGTTTTTTTTCAGTAAAAACCTAATCACAGATTGCACTTAACAACTCGCGAGATTTTCTATTGCAACGCACATTTAAACAGTTCGCGGGGAGACAAGTAGAAGAACCACAATCAGCACCCCGCCACAACTGGAAGTGTACTGTGTGTAGAGACGTTTAGACATCAAGGCTCTGGTCTTATCCACCGCCACGCAGCCCTCGTATTTCAGTAATATGTACTTATATAGTCGATACTAGAACTTATCTGAGAAACTCGCTTTCGTTTTAAGCAAATCTAAAATAAAATAGTTGATTTAATCTCGAGTTTTTGAATAACAGAGTGGAGAATTGAGTTGAGAATATCTTTTTGTTCCGTGGAATACAGCTTTGATTTTTCTAAATTTTATTTTTAGTAAAGGGAACAATGATGTGATGCTATTATACGTAATGTTTGTTGTTTTTTAAATTATATACAGTTGCAAACTGTGTATAAGTAATACATCGTACAAGTTGACTAATGTTCGGAACATATAATAATATCTTTCAACTATTGGACTTCATATATTAGTAATGATGTGTAAATCGTTTTTGAAAACTAATATCACGACAAAGTAACAATTTTTATTTTAAGGTGACAAAAAATGATTTTACCAAACTGTGTACACTGTTTTGATGAGAAGGATTTTAGGATTTTATCTTCATTAATAAATAGATTTTATGGACCTTGTCAAACGCTGGGAGTACATAATTAACCTAACTATCCAATCTAAAAAACTGCTTTAATCTGATACGCAGTGCGACGGGTGATCGGCAGTTTACGACTTAAAAATAAAACCTGTGGTTGGTCAACATTTTAGAGCATACCAGAAGAGTAATGAGATAAATTTCAAATAAAATACTGTGGCTAGAGTTCGTTATACTACAGTTAAAAAAGGATGTTCTGTATCCAGTAATCTGCGAGAAAGTTACCCCTGGACATCTAGTCATTCAATGGTACATCTTTAATCCAACTTCTTAATCACATCACTAAATAACTGAGGAATATACATACCTAAGTCATTCAGCTAAAAAAGACTAGCTTTAGGTCTTACACGGCAACACGTTCGTTCAAATCACCGCCCCGCAATTACACTCGGGCGTTGAAGTCTCCAAGGCATCCGCTAAACTTCGGGCAGTCGCTGCAGTCGGCCTCCTTGAGACTAAATGTTCTCGCTTGGAAAAATCCATCCACCTGCATCACCGCTTCCGACGAGTTATGTGAAGAAGTTCGCACGGCGTGTCTTGACTCGCTTCACGTACCTATCTTGATATCTAGAGGAATAATTTGCTACCGCATTAACAGTAGAACAGGAAAAAGCGAAAAAAATTCAACTTTCATGAAGGTAAAAGCCCTTTGAAATATTTTTCACGCTTCTTATAACCGCTTACGTGCGGCCTTTCCTATGAGGAACACGTGTTACTTTGTTTCCCACGGAAGCGTTGATTAATTTAAATGTTTAATGTAATTCTTTCTGGATAAACAATCTGTGATTCAATGTTTTTCATGGAAGCAAAACTTTATAGTTTTGGTAACATTCTCTAATTAAAATAGCATGTCATTTTTCCTGAAAAAAGTCAAAGATGAAGAAATGAAGAGAATGGGAATAGCTATAAATAAGAGTGGAATTAAAATTAATGATGGGTTAGTTAATTAAAAATGAACTTTTATGCAATAGTATTAGCTCAGAACACAAGAAACTATCTTACTCATTTACCAATCCCAAAACATATCTTCTTTGTAATTTTTTCACCCTATCACCGTCAAACATATATCAAATTTACTAGTACTGTACCTGATAATTTCATTGTATAATATTTTATAAGAATAATGTAATAACGAAACAAAGAAATATGTTGACCGATGGTAGATAGAAATCTGCTCGAAGGGCCTTTATGTAGAACTCGAGTATAACCTTCGCGTGGGGCTAGTATCCAAATTGCACCTACATATATCGTAAGGAGTACATAGTTTTGGCTTTAGGTTTACGACATAAACAAGCATAACAATCAATCCGAAGTTTGGTTTTATGGATGGAAGTAGAGCTTGAAAACTTCTATATTCCGTATGGGTTTTACACATCATGCGTTGCCCCCCCGATGATTCCCAGGATTATCTGGGACATTACCCAAAAATTACACGGCTTGGGAGAAGTCGAATGTGTACAGAAAAATTACTGGAATCAAACCCAGACCCTTCAGTTACTATCCTAGTGCTCTACCCACTGTAATATAACTTACCCGATTACGATAAAGTGAAGCAAAATAATCTCTGTCATTGAAGCTCCGAAATTAAATAAAATATAGTAAATATTGTTTAATTCAAATTTTACTCTAACAGATTCATCTTTTCTTGCAATCTACGATGTTACGTTTAAAATCGTTTACTCAAATATTGTACTTTCCTCCTATATTAAATACTAAGAGTTGATAAATTATGTTGATTAATTTGCATGTATATGTTTTCGTGGAAATTAAAAATTCATTTCGGAATCTATCAGCAGCGTGGTGCATTAAAACAATTACTCTTCTCACGGTAATATTTTTATTCACAATCTTTCTTTCTACGTGTGACATCATCTTCAGTAACGTCTTCATTATATGAAGACGACGTCACTCATGGTTGTACGCCATGTGAATTACAAGTTAATCTTCTATACCGAGTGTTTTTTTTTGTTCAACATCGGTCGTTTCGATAAAGTGGCGCCAGAAACCGTCTCTGTATAAATCAGTTGCGTGCCAATTTTCGGCATTGAAACCTTCTCAGGTAGCGCCGCAGTTTACTCATTTTCTCTTCTCTCACCGTCTCAGTTCACTTCCTCCCGTTTTCCATTCTATTCACTTCGAAGGCTGCTCACACCCACACTAGAGTTGCCCTTCTTTTTCTTCGTCATATTTCTTTCCTTGTGCCACTAACATCTTATATTTACGGCGGGAGAACTATAATTAAGCCAACACCACCCTTCGAATCTCGTGGTACCAAGTACGTTAAGATGTCTCTGTGCTATATACTTCAACGTTGCTATGATCTCACGAGAGCACGCTCTCGATTGACCAGATTATTTTCAGTCAAGTCCATCGACAGGCCGAGCTGAATGTCCAAACCACCACGCCCTGTTTCATATCTTAATTATTATGTAGCTGAATGGTGCTCAATTTTAGCGTTCAATCGAATTTTATTTCAGCAGAGAAATTAGTTAGCCCAGAAAGCTTCCTATTGCTAGATTATAAAGACTATGCACCTCCCATCACCTTGTGAGAGAGCTTAGTCTTTCGTACTCCATTTCTTTCAGGTATGATTTATTTAGGAGTATTTACTCCAATTTGACTGATGTTTAATGATGATTACCATATTTAACAATCCTATGAAACAAAAAACGCGAGCTGATGTTAAGAACGCGCACGATTTGTAGGACATCTTTATAAAATAAGGTGCATACGTTTATCATTAGGAGCTATCAATCCAAGTACTGATTTGTAGCACCTATATAAACTATTCAGTTCCCTGCGAATCTCATTATTTCCTCAGAGTCCATTGCAGCGGCGTTTTCCATTCTTTGCTTATCATACTAAACACACCCTTGGAATTATCTCTTCCCCTCTATTTTTCTTTCAATTATAGTAATCAATAGACTATTGTGACTCGAGATATTTACAGTCGGTTTCCCTATTCTTCTTGTAAGCGTTTTCTATTTTCTTCTCTCTTCACTCACCCTTCGAAGTACTTCATTTGTTATTTCGTTTATCCATTTTATTTTGGTCATTATTTGAGAGTAAAATATTTCCAATTCCATCAATTGTATCTTCTCAGCTCACCCCTTATCTTTAACTTCTCATATTTCTTTAAGAATGGGAGACCATATTTTATTTTTAATGAATCATTCATATGGTAAATATCCTAAACTATATCTTGGCCTACATGTTTCCGACGTCAGGGATAATCTCATTTATTTAAGTATGCGGCTACAAGCTTATGAGACCTAACAGACGTAAAGAGGACTTTGGTTATACTACCTGATCTAAAACCTTAAAGTACTCAGTGAATACAAAGTATCAGGACTAGGACAAGGAAATTTGTGACAGGAGCTGTTATTCCTGCACTGAAAATGTGAAGCGTCATGTACCATGTGACTTATAATATGACAAGCTTCGCCATTTCAATTGATACTAAAACCTCTCTATCAGCCATCTTGGAATGTATTTATTCTATCTATTTTTGTTATTATTTCATTTAAAAAAACAATTGAAATTGCTAATTATATATCTCCCAATGACATTGAGAAAAGACATGTGTGTAATACCTCTATGAAAAATTCTAAAGCAAAGGAGAACTTGAATTGTTATTTTAAAATCAATAACTCTAGTTCACATCTCTTTGCCTGAGTCATTCATTCATAGTTGGTGCTTGTGTTTGTCCTCACTACCGCCAAGAGTAGTAAGAGGAATACCATATTTTATAAGGAGGGCTCTAAACATAAACCGAACATAAACTGGGAAAATTACTGTGCTCAAGATAACATATTTACAAATAATCTGCGACAGAAACGTCGTGACCATATCACGTGACTAACTACCAAAGAATATGATAGAATGACTTTTATTTGCTCAACTGGCGAAAGTATAGGAAATATGTAAATTAGCAATTTGATACCCATCTAATGGAGCAATAGAAGACATTAAAATGTTATTTTGATGTAATACCATAGCGTTACCAACAAGGTAAAACGATATTTAATGATGCGACTGTTTTTAATGTATGGAAATTATGCTCAAATGCAATCCAACGAATAATTAGAGGGATCATCATTGTCTAGGATTTAATACACCAGTAAAATACTCTGCCACATACATCGTCCACTCTGTCATTGGTTTCGTATCAATATCACATGTAAGAATCTTTATATTGGCTCAACAAGCCATATTACATGATTTGCAACGTGAGCTTTGTAATTGAAGATAGTTTGAAAAAAATAGGTGCTATGAAATAAGCCCAAAATCTGTAGCTCTGTAGCAAAAATGCCGACGGGTAACCTATGTTTTAAGGGGTCTAAGGTCAAGCCTTGCCATTGATTTTGTTATGCAATGTAATCAGAGTCCTTCTTTGGCTTGGCGTATCAATGATGCCATGCCTGATTCATAGGCAAAGGCAATATTAATTTAAAATAAAATTTCTCTTAATGAATTTAAGCTTACATCAGAACGATTAATGTACATATTACGAGTATATCTCTGAAATGTACACGATCATAATTAATTTTTTAGCATAACGGAAGTTATAGTTTTCACTCTTCTTCTTACGACTATTATCAGATGTTCATGGAACCTTGTAAACATGAAACCTAACTGATTTGAGAAATATAGTGTAACTTTTCTCAAAAACCATGGTGGCTTGACTGTAAAAGAACAAACCCTCCATATGTTTGTTTCGAATGCAGTCTTCCAGTTCTGGGAATTTTTTCACCTTGACGACCTTGCTGCGTCTTAAAATCCGCGGGTGGCATGACGAATCTCCAAACCCCACTGTTTGCATCCTCTCGTTTTCGTCGAGGGCCTACGAATCCCTTCCGGACCTCAGGAGGAGTTTCCCTTTGCCATTGTGGACAGCGCACCTCTCTCTTCCTTTGCCATTATTTATGCGTTACACTTTCGCCTTCGGAGGCAAAAAAAGAAGAAAACAATCGCCCACTCCCTGAGCCTTTTTCGAGTCTCCTCATTTTCCTCCGCGTAATAAGCCACTCTCATCCTTGACCTGGAAACAAGAGAGGTGAGGGGGGATGGGGAAAGGAGGGGGCGGTCCTTTGGCTTTGGACCTTTTCGGTCCCGGACAAAAGGGTCTCGGGCCCCAGAGAGACGTCCACCGCGACAAGGTCACCCGACGAGACTTCGGACCTCCGTGGGTGCGAGATCTTCGGTGTGTATCCTCGTCTCCGACAACGCCGGTCCCGGAGGTTCCTACTGGAATAATGGGAGGACGAGCGTTGAAGTCTCCACACGGGAGATGGCCGCCTTCTCGTCTTTCCCTCCACGGTGGCAATCCATAATGGGTCAGTCGGTTGTGGGTTGTGTCGGGCAATTGCGGTGAGATTTACGACTTGTTTTGAGGGGGTTTCGGGGGAGGGTATTGGAGAGGGGGAAGGGAGAATGTCACGAATTTGGAGGAAGCATGTCGTAGAGTGCACGCGCTCTGAGGAAGGAAAAAAATGGGGATAAGGCCTTGAAAATTGGTGATTGGTATGCGAACAATCGACGCAAGATGTTACGTCTGATGGGTTTTATTTATCTTTAGGACCTTCGTGAAAATTATATCTGGCCAATTAGCAGGAGAGACACAGATATTGGTTGCAAAGTCTCTGATTTCGTGCCACCACGATGATGGCATTTACTTTCACAAATTGAATGTTGAATTTTAATGGAAAATGAGGAGAGTTTCACATTTTCCATGATTCTGTACTTAAAATGTAGCCTTTGTGGTGAAACGTTTGGAACAGTTTTCTCGGCATAAAGTAGACGAATATTCCCACCATGAAAATTTGTGTAATGCTGTTCTCAAAGAAATTCTAGTATTGCGTGAGCTGTGATGAGGCAGCAATAATAAATTAAATTTTTATGTATGTGCATTCGTAAAATTATCGTCGTAAAGTTTTTATGAAACTCTTAGTTTTGCTCTTAGATAAATTGAGCAGAAGAAAACTTTTGAGTAGAGAATTCTTCATTTGTAAACTTTTTCCTGCATGTGAATGTACAAATATATATTATTTGTGCATTCAAATGTGTATAAATATTTATAATTTGAATTGGCATTATTACTCCATTAACAAGCCTTCGTATCCAACTTCTTTGTGTGAACTATTCAGCTAATCAAAGATTAATGATGTCGAGATTTTTTTATTATAGTTAGATTGCATGCAAATGTTTTATGTTTTGACTTCATGAAAATGGAAATAACTCCTCGAATATGTAATTTACTCTTCCAATTGGACCTAATCAATAGGACGTTAGTAGTAGTAGTAGTTATATATGAAGATGCCTGACGGCTGATGTTGCTTGTGCTATTAGGGATAGGTGGGTAGATATTGGTTGGAGTAGGACGTTCAGGGATTGTAGAAAGGTTGGAGAACAATCTGGAGTCGGAATTAGGCTACTCTTAACGATAACTGCCATTGAATAACACAATTTAATGTCTCAGCTGATGGACGGCATACACTCAAACTGCTTTATACCCGATTAAGAATCGGGATATCACCGAATATCCCTGCCACCTCCGGGATTCTAACCCTGGGCCCTCGGGGTGGGAAACCAGTACATTAGCCATCGCGCCCTCCTGATCTCCAACAAATGATTCTATCTAAATCTATAAGCTTATATTTAGATTAAACTATTGAACTTCTGATACAAATTCAATATATAATTTTTTTATATTCTATGCATTCAGTACCTTAAAGAGGGCATGTTTTCAAAAGCGAGATGTTTTTCAATTCGTAAAATTGTTTCACTTTACATATATAAAGCAGAATTTCTATTTATTTTGAAGAATTGTAAGAACTGTAATGAAAGAGCCCAGACATCATGCAATAACATTGTAAACTGATACGGAAGTCCATAAAAATACGAAGAATCAACGCTAGATGAAGTTTATTACAAGGGATTCAATCGTGGATTTACGATTGCATTGCCTTGGTATGCATTGATTAGTACCCAAAAACTATGGATTTCAAAAAAACCCCATAGATAGGCTAGCATAACTTTAACTATCCATTTTTTGTCTTCACCTTTCATTTATTCTTCTTGTTATCTGTTAGTATGGCATTCGTAAATAAATATATTCACTGTATCATTTTTGGGAGATTAGAGAATAACGTTATTGAAAAAAACCTAATTTTTTCATAGCAGATATGTACTGCATATTAGGTCTATTCTAGAAGCAGTTTAATTACTAGCCTACTCAGGCTAGCCAAATTACCCCTAGAATATTTATAAATTTGACTCGGAAGAATTACATATTCAATATATCTTTCTTTTCAATCAGTTTACAACTTGACCATTGATCACGTCTCATCGAGTATTTTCGGGAGAAACTTTCACTTTTTCCGTTGATGTGTTGGCAAGGGTAATATGGACGAGGTTATTGGCGCCACTCGATAAGTAAAGGTCGATGCCAACGCAAGGATCCTTTCTCACTTTTTGTGAGAGCATCGTGAGCTATAAGCCAAGAAAAATGATCTGCAACCCACGAAGTGACCATTCGGTAATAGGGTGCTAACATAGTCACGTATCGCACGACTTCGCCGCTACGACCTGATACGTTACAGAAAAAAATGCTTCAATATTTTTTGGAAATCCGTCACTTTTTGAATTATTAACTTTTATTTTAATTCCGTCAGTAATTAACATTACAGAAAGTTGGATTTTGTAGCTTTTGTACTTCTGCGAAGGGCAGCGATTGAAGATTTACACCTTCCATGCTCTGTAGCGTTGATAGATTATTAGTGTATATGTAATCCATTAATTCTTTTTTCAGCCATTTATTATTGCTGCATTTGATATTGAAAAAGTCCTCCAAGTTTAAAAATGACATTAGATGACTAACTGATTGATGTATAGTTTTCACATAATTTTTAAGAAATAAGGACGAGATAGCCCTGTAAGTAGAACCCTGAACTGAAGGGGTCAGGTTTGATTCCGAATGTTACATATGTGCTCCCTCTACATCTACACAATGTCTCGCAAGGAGGCTTAAGGGCGGGTCGTGGATATGGGAGGAGCTATAACGTCAGCCATACCTGCATATAAATATTTATTCGGTCATATGGACAAATTTTTATTGTTTGGTTAAGTTTTGTAATGAATAAGTATTGAACGAGGGAAGAACGAGAATTTGAATCTGTGGGTGACGGTGTCCATCTTTCTTATTTTATACCAAATTTTATTCTTGGAGCCATTATAATTCCCTTCGTTCGGCAATAAAACTCAAGTTTGGATCCCAAATACTTTTCCGCGCTTTCTAAGGGTGGCTAAATAAAAGCGAAGTAATTCCTCTTTTATTTTTCCATTAATTTTTCGCACAACCCGTTTGACGAAACCACGCTCCTTTAAAACCTATCCTGGTGTGTGTAGCCAATGAAAGATTTGATGTCATTGTAATACCCGGGGATTCGACCTGTTCCGAGAAGCTTAGTTCGATGCCCAATATTTACGCATTGTCTCCACTTCCTTTTATTCCGAAATTTTAGTTTTGAGTATTTGCTTATGTTTAATTCTGACCCCCACTGCTTACATCACCCCGATATTTGGTAAAAATTACTTTAGGGCGGCTCTCGATTTGCCAGTGTCCATATTTGCATGCAAATCGGTGTCATCTAAAAATAATTCATGATTGTTATTAGGGTGAGAACTTAGGATGCTATGATATGTCAACAAAGTAGTAGCACTATACCAATTCCCTGTTGCACTCCTTAAATTACCTCTGCTTCTAATGGGCTCAACCCATTGACGACTACTTTTTGTTTGCGTTTAGTAAGAGCAATAATTTAGTTGGCTACTAACTTATTAACCCCAGCTTCATTCATACAAGCGGTTTGATTTTTGGCAGCAGATCTTCCTGAAAACTGTAGGCTGCACTGTGAAAGGAATGATTTACCCCACTACCCCGCTAATATATGTCAATTGCACAAACCCATTGGCTTAGTATTGGGTGAGCTCTAATTTCACCTCTCAGATCAACTTTAGGGTTGATTATTATGGCTATTTTTGCCCTAATGTATTTCCTCCACAGTTCTGTTCTCCATGAACTGGGTGGGTTTTCAAACAGGTTGTCTCAAAACGTCGGTCTATTATGACTGCTTACTCTATTTGGAATACTGAAATCATTAAAACCAAGTGTTAATTTTTGCCAGATCTTTTGGCGGTTATTCCCTTCGTAGGCTCCACAACTTATGGTATACTTAAATCAAGGCCCTGCGGCAATCTCTACTTTTCAACCTCTAGCTTTGTATTATTATAAGGTAATCTACCGGTTAAGGTAGGTTTTTGGATGGACACAACTATCAAATAAATATTTTGTAACTCCAAACAAAACCCAATCCAGCAACCTAAACTACATCAGGTCCCTCTTCATCTCTGTGTACTCCTTTCCTCCCTTCATCCCGTCCAACATCCCTATCCTGTTCCTACCCTTTCCTCGCTTGCCCAACATTCTCCCCTCTATTACCTTCTTCAACATTCCACTACCGCTCAATACGCCTTTCATCCATTTTTCCTACCTCCATAGGATTTCTCTCAACAAACCCCTCTCCTCACCCACCATCTCCAGTACTTCCTCATTTGTTTTCCTTTCGGTCCATTTCACCTTCTCCATTCTTCTCCACACCCACATTTCAAAAGCCTCCAATCTACGTCTATCCTCCTGCTTCAGTGACCACGTTTCCGCACCATACATAGCTACGCTTCATATCAGAGCTAGCTTTGTATATCCTCAATAAAATATAGTCATCACATGTATGTACGTGTATGTTTCTCTGTTTATTCTATCCACATATTTCCTCATGCCTTTGAGTTTTCTTCCAATTGAAATCTCCATCATATCTGAATCCAATCGTTATACAGCTCTATAGTTTTCCTCGTCCTCCATTTACTATTATTTCTGTGGTTTTTGGTTCTGATTCCATTTGCCGATGGATGCTGTCTATTTGTTGCCTGGCCTCATCTTCTGTCACCTCTTTAGTGTTTTTGTAATTTGAAATACTTTCTCAAACGCACATTTTGAATTTTCTTTTTCAACAATACAAATTGCACATAAGGTTTATGATGAACTAATTATTCTGCATGCATGGCTACAGGCCTAAAATCCCCCGTCAGACACCCTTGTGGTGGATTTAAAAATAAAGTGAAGATGTAAATGAACGTAAGCCAGTGACTGGAACAATATACGTGCGGGTATGTAGAGAAGACTAGAATGAAAGTACAAATGTGTATTTAATAATCAGGACTATATGCGGATCCGCTTTTAAGAAAATTGGCTTCATTAAATGGGTGGTGGGGAAAAGTAATGAGAAAGTAAAAGAGTGATTTTATTTCACTCTAGTTAGGCCTCATTTGGAATAGTATACCACAAGTATTTGTGATTCTTGGGAGAAAAGTTGGTAAAAAGAATAAGACGTTGAGAGAAAATCGAAAAATACGTTGTTATATTTTATAGTATGGTGTGAACTCTCGCTATCTTTTGGTCGTCTCCTGAGTGTACATTTCTGTCTCTACCCATGAATATTTTGCCAGTGCCCAATTTATAGCGAAGTAACCCCGAGCTTCAATTTATAAAGATGTAACCCAAGTTAATTTTATCTTCACAGTTTACTGCTTGTCATTCGCTCATCCATTTACTTTCCATTTATTCGTTTAATATTTTATTCAATCCCAGGAATCTTTAACTCAAGGGGGTTTATTCTATCCACGGAAGATTTCGCATGAAGAGAGTGCCCTCATACGTATTCGTAAATCTAAGTCTACATTTCTTTCCTGAAGAATGATGTGATGGGATTACCTTCACCTTTCACTTTGCAGCACTGAAATGAATTTCACTCCCACTCACAGTAGTGCACAAGTTGACTCCGTTTCGGTCTCCTTAATCTCAACCTTCACTCATTCCTACAACTACTTGTACGTAATAGAAGCGAGTGTGTGTGGCAAGGAATGTTAGACCACCATTCATTCATGCATAAATATGATTTCACACAAATATGCGAATACAAATTTGCACAAACGTGTGTGCACAAGCACGTACGCGCACCCACACATGGATGCCTATAAACATAATGAAATAACGTGTGGGTTTCACCTAATCATTAAAGTTTGCCTTCCAAATGAAAATAATAATCGGATAATTGGGTTCGATTTTGTGGGATAGGAGCGAATACTTGAACTCTTCTGTGAATTGGCGTGGCCTTAAATTATTTTGGTAGATTCGACGAAATAGATAAAGGAAGAGAGATAAACACAATCACAGACGGTATCAAGTGCTCCTCCTTGCCTCGCAAGTTACGCAATCATTACAAAATCGAACCCAATCTCCCGATTATATTGACTTAAAACTAAATTTAATAATGTAGTATAACTATATATTTTTACTGAATTTGTATGTGTAAGTTGGTTGATGGTATATGTAATTGCAAGCGTGTGGGTTGAGAAAGTTTTCGCATGAAAATATGCATCTCTGTCTTTGTAGGCTTGCATGAAGATATTTGCTTTACTTGAGGTTTTATTAATTTTTACGGGTAGTGACCTAACACCCTGCTCCACACGCACTTACGGCGGCTTGCGGGGTATCATGTAGATGTAGATGAAACATTTCATGAATTAGGCTTATGAACGTGCATATTTTCCAGTGTTTTTATTTCTTAAACATATATATATATATATATATATATATATTCAAGTCAATGTTTGGACTAGTATTTCTACATGTATGACCGATGCCCAACCACCTCCCGCCACACGTCTTTGAGGCGGCATCTGTTGCATGGTGTAGATAGTAATTAAAACTAGGCTCTAAGTTAATTAATTCGGGCAATCGCATTCAATTGTCTAATTCTGGAGTACCACGTAGTGGAAATACGAGTGTTTGAATCTGTCTGCAACGGTTTCCATCTCTTTTATTATATCTCGGAAATCGAATCAAACTACTTAATTTGGGTTCATACTCGTATGAATACCCTCGGGGTCACAAGTAAAACTTTGCGTTCCTAACCTTTTTAAGTTTTAATCGGTCTCTTACCTTATCGCTGGCTGAGTCGTAGGAACCATTTTTCCGGCTAGTTTGGTCTCAGAAAAAAAACAGATCATGGTTTCAAAACTTTAAAATAATTTTTTCTTCAAGAGCATAATCACGGTAGAACCAGATAGCCGATGATAAATCTGTATTTAGACTAGGTGCATCTCTATATAATTAACGCTGTTGCATGCCGGAAATGGAAATGTAGACGCTGAACGCACAATGTGATTTTAAGTTCTCTCACCAAGTTCATCTGTGAATCCCCAGTTTAGGGGAGCGTCCATCCTTCGGTGTTTCTCGATCTTTCGAGATCAAGCCGCAATGGTGGAAAATACCCAAATAACGCTTTCACCCATGAGTGCCGTTATAAGGAGATGACCCCGAGGGACTGGAGGTGAATCAAACTATGTAACATCCGCGGAAGGTTCTGCTGCGTGTATGTATGGGGCAATATACTCGTGTTGTGTAGTTGTTCATAATTCACTATCCTACTCAGTGTGACGCAATCGAATTTCCGAAGACGTCAGGGTACAACAATGCCCAGGATTTTTGTATAGACTTTAGTAGAGCTCATAGACTTGATCCATCGTAAGTGTGAGGAATGATAAATAATTTTTGAGGCAATTAATTGGACTTGTTCGATCCACTTGTTTATTTCATCGCGATTTCTGAGATGTAAATTCGCACCTATGTGCCCAGAGAGGTTTTCACTTCAACAATTCGGTCGATTCCGAAATACATTGGCTTTTATTATATGTGGAGTAATCTCGAAATCGTTTCAAACAGCTGGGGACCGGACTAGTGGGGTGACTAATATATCGGCTTCCAATCCCGAGGGACCAGATTTTGAATCCAGGTGGTGGAGACATTTTTCAGAGGTTTCAGATTCTTAACTTGCTGGGTCCCATGTGGTGGGCACTTCAAAATGGAGTACGCCGTCCGTCGGATGTCAAATTGTATGATCAATTAGGGAGTAGACTGATGCCAGGTTTCTTTCCACTGATCACTCTCCCATTTCATGAATATTCTACTTCTATAAAATAAAGGCAACTATTTCGGATGGCACAAGTAACCTCAAGTATCGTCTCCTCTGATAATTACCTAATATTTTAATCATTCATAATCACCAAATATGTTGATTGGCAAATACTCACTGATGAAAATCTTCACATATTCATCTATATGGTACCTTGCAAGGAACATATAGGGTGTGTGGCAGGGCTTGATTTAACACCAGACCATCCAACATAAAAAAAATAAGTTTTCATTAATTTCTAGTATTTTAAATTTTATTTTAATTTTTTAACTTTAATTTTCTAAAATGAATTTAAATTTCTTCACTTCACAGTAAAATTAATACCGTATTGAATAAATGATCGTAGGACTTTTCCACTTGATAAAATTTATTTGACGATCGGGTTTCGTTGTTTTACATCATCATCAGGTTACACCTAATGTACTTGATGATGATGTAAGACATCGAAATCCGGTTGTAAAATAAATTTTATCAAAAAGGAAAAGTGCTATGTTCGACTTCCACCACATCACGTCCGAAACTATTCATTTTGTAAAATTTATACGGTTAAAATTTTAAATAAACTCATTTAACAGCAAGCTTAAGAGTGATTTAGTGTGTTAGCATACTAGAAGAATTTCCACGAGCTTGCTGTACTATATTATTGTATGTATTCCAGCCATTGGTAACTTTGCAAGATACACTTTTTTGAAATCACCATCTTAACCGTAACCATAACCTAGGTTATGCCCCATTTAAGGATCTTCCTGCATATTGTGCAATCCAATTATAAATTTTCATTAAAAGCTTCGCACGGCGAGCATCTTGAGCAAAGGGGAGCGATGGTATTGAGGGAGAGCAGAGGGCATTTCAATTCCGAAGGGGACACTCGCAACCCGCACCCATTCTCCTGTCCCAAGGGCACTTGCGCGCTTGTTTTGCCACTCGACTATTGCGCCACTCCGAGTTCTCCCTCGACTTCACCACGCTCGCACACACACACACTCACCCACACAAACACACACTCATCCACACACACAGACACATGCACACACTACGTACACTAGGGTGAAGGGGAGGGGGCGAGGGCTCGTGTTTGCTCTCGCTTCGGGTGGGCCCCTTCCCGTCCCACCCATCCAAAGGCCGTCCCGCGGGGACGCAAAAATGCGCAGGGCGGAGTGATGAGGAAGTGTTTGAATGGAGTCGGGAAGGTAAACGGAAAGAAAGAGAGGGAATACGTGTGGGAGTAGAGGAAGAGGGACTCCCGAGGTTAGGGCGAGGATGAGGAGGAAAGTGGAGGCGGACTTAAAAGGGTCATTTCGTGTGAGGGAAGTTGGATATGGAAGGTACAGATAATGGGACGACGAAGGTATTTCCTCGTGCCAAGACTGAAGTCCATGTAAAGAGATATCTATTTCGGAAGTAGATGACCACATAGGTACATTTTAACCCGACGTAGATTTTCGAACAGCAAAGGCACTGTGCAATGCATTACTTATGTACCTTGATTTCGAACGACAAAATATCGTAGTAATAGTCCATTGTAAAAATCATCTTCTGAAGGGGGAGCCTTGTCGTTGCAGTCATACTTCTCTCTCCATAACTGTTCTTTTCAGACCCTTATATGCTGTGACTCACATATTACTTTTTAATGTCATCCAGAAACTTCTTTCTTGGCCTTCCTCTTCCCTTTCTCCTAGTACTATTTCTATTTATATTTCACACGATGTTGTGATGCTGCAGAACATGTTTAATTTTCCAAAAACATTTTTACACATAAAATTTTTCTAAACTTTTATGTGATGTATGTAGACTCCACAATTGATCTCTTAAACCTTAATTTCACCTCCGTAGTGCATTAGTACTCAAATAATCTCTTCGTTTCTACAAGACATTTTTCTGTGTTTGCTTTCCGCATTTTATACGGCTCCTCAAGGAACATTTTCATTAATTTGAAGGAGTTGAATCTAGCTACATGATGCGTCAAATACAAATTACATTTAAACTATACGTTTCATCTACTCATGTGAAAAATAATCCGTTTTCTTTTGTACCCAGAGGTCAATGATGATAAATTGTGAAGATATATTCTGTATTTTTTAGTGCTCTGCAAGCCACAGCTAGGGCGTGAGGCAGGGGGTGAAGACAATATATTTACTCCTACCGCGGCCGGACAATATTATTCTATTCCCTTTTCATGCGTGGGAAATTTAACATCTTAAATATGCCCGTTCTACACTTAATCTCTCTAATTTTATTTACATGATCTCTCCTACAGTAGTGAGATGGTGGTAATAATATATATTTTAAAAACATTGCTAAAAAAATATCCCTCCAGTTTATGTAAGAAATTAAATTTGCAATTTAACCTTTGTTGCATGAGTGATTCCTATCCTAGCTGCTCTAATATTTTGGGTACGCTGCTAAGTTTATCATTTACAACGTTTTACAAAACTAAGAGCTCGTAGCTCCTTCTCGCTGCACGCGATTCAATTCGGCAATCAATCCAATTTCGTGAGGATCCCATATACTAGTAATACCTCTCTCACTTCGCTAGAAATGGGGATGAAATAGTTCATTTTCGTCGCTGGGGCTTAATAGCTTTTGGCCTGGGATTTAGGTAATGGTGTCATAAGCACGATGAAACGGCAAGGAGAATCTTTTGAGGTAAAAGTTATATTTTCCGAAATTTTCCTCGTTTTTTCCCATAATTACTCAACTGACCTTCATAATCCTCCTCTTTTTCATAATTAATTAGCGTCGGGTTTTAATGAAATCGCACTTCACCCATATTAATCGAGACCTGTCATGATTTTGGTCAGTGGCGTACAAACCTGCCAAGGCTGATTTAAAAAGATCTCAAATGGAAGAAACTTAATTAGCGCTGGAGTAATTATTTCCTCGTTTTTCTTTTCGCCGCAAGACTGGGGAAAAATAAGCACCTGGATCTCGCAAATTCGAAAGAAAAAATATTATTTCAATCAGGTCATTAATTTTCCCCGCATTGGAGTTGTACCCAAATTTTAAATTGAGTATTAATTGTGAATTTGAATTCCCTTTTGCAGATTAGATTTACAAAAATGAATCTATCTATGTTAATACTGTGTATTTTGCTATTACAGAAGAAAGTCACTGTACCTCGCCTTTCTTATTTTGTGTGTCCAATAACAATCGGGTGATAAAACATATTAAACACTTACAAAAAATTGATGGAAACAATGTCATACATTTTTATTCATTAAGTATATTACTGATGTAATGACGCCGTTATACTCTTTCATACCCAAGTAAATCGTTTTAAACAAGAATTAATTTCTTTGTTACCTCTTAATTTAAAAGAATACGCACACGATAAGATTTCTAGAAATTCTCTTCCCGACACGTCGGTGTCTCCACGCTTTTACCGCGTCGTCCGAATTCTCCAAATGTTCGTCACTCTCGGAATTTTCCATATCCACGCAAACTTTGGTGTCAGCATTCGCGGTACTGTCATTCTCGGAATTCCTGCGGGAGTGTCAATATTTGACGATTGACGGCGGAGGACACGAGGCCACCGATCATCTAGATCCTGACAGGAACATCTCCTTTCGGAAGCGCCGAGGAGGTGGAACCCTCCTCCTCCCGGGAAAGTTACTGGTGTGGCAGCGGTTAGGCTTAATGCGTCCATACGCGTCGTCGCCTTAGGTCGACTCTGGCCTCGAGGGTCACTTATTCCAGACATTCTGAAAATTCCAATAAAGCATCTTTGAAGTACATTTTATCAACAGAGGTGAATTAAAAGTGGCTTCTGGGTCTATTTAGAGAATTATACACCCTAAACTTCGGCGCTTTTAACATGGGTACTCCCTCCTCCAGCATCACTAAACGTTCATTCGAATAGGAAAGTATACTGCAGAAATTATGGAAAAACGCGAATTTGTTCACATGATATTTTCTGGCGAAACTACTAAATTAAATGAATGTGCATTTAATCATATGACTACTTGATATGACTATCATATGACTATTTAATCACTTGACCACTTTAAAGTAAAAAATAATCTCACAGATAACATTAATGATAGCGTAATTACTTCAAATAGAAGAGACATGCCACTAGTGGAGTTAAGACAACATACACCTTTATGTACATTAATCCACAACTATCACAAATTAATATCTATCGCGATTTAACATTTCTGTTGTGGGATACTTTTCCGCATGGTAAAACGTAACTTGTAACAAAGGCTTTATTCTATTTACAGCATTTTAGAAATAAACGGAAAATATAGCTGGGACACTAATGTAGTCATGCTAGAGCTTTCAATGGCTTTCTCTTGTGAAAATAAAAGACGTTTTTGTGGATCTCGCGGTGGAAGGAAAAAGGTGAGTGGTTGAGATTGCGTGGAGGAATGGAAGGCAGGGTAAAAAAAAGAGAGAGAGACGGGGACGCAAAAAGGAGCGACATATCTCACGAATAAGACTCTTAGCCTCCTATCCCATTGTCTCGTGAAATTAGCATAAAGGATCTTGAGAAGAGCCTCCAACCAACCAACCTACCCGCCCGGACCGATTGACGGAAGAAGAATGATATTTTCTTCCTCTTCTCCGAGACTTCTTTCACTGCGCGATTGTTAACTCTCTCTCTCTCTCTCCCTCTCCTTCCCTTTCCTCGAAAAGTCCACGTCGCGACGGCTGGGCCATTCACGTGCCATATCTGCGGGCCATTAGGTAAATTCGAGGGCCTCCGCTCCCTCGGAAGGCGATGATATACAACTGCTACGAATACGAAGTGACAACTTCGGGTCTTCCTTGCGCGGTGGCGATGCCTCCATCTGCTTTTCTGGGTTCGTCCGGAAAACAAGTGTACTGAGCTCAGGAAAAAAAATTATTACACTTTTATATATCTTAAGCTAATATTCCTCAAAATAGGACCCCTGTGAGTCAATACACTTGTTCCAGCGGCGTTCCCATTCCTGGAACGCTCCCGCGAAGGCATCATCGGGAACCTCTCGAAGACACGTCGTCACGGCCTCTCTGACGGCGTCCAAAGTCCCGTATCACGTTCCTTTCAAACTCCTCTTTATCTTCGGGAACAGAAAGAAGTCCGGTGGTGCCAAGTCCGGGCTGTAGGGCGGGTGCGGCAGCGTTGCCACGCCGTGCTTGGCCAAGAAGTCCGACACGACAAACGCGGTGTGAGACGGCGCATTGTCGCTCAGGTTGTCAGTCATACGGTTGATCGCTGGCCGGACGCGGGCGACTCGTTTTTGAAGCCTGTCGAGCACTTGGACGTAAAATGCAGCATTTACAGTTTGTCGTTCAGGTACAAATTCGTAGTGGACGACTCCCCTTTTGTCAAAAAAGACAATGAGCATCATAAACTTATTTTCCGGACGAACCCTATATATATATATATATATATATATATATATATATATATATATATATATATATATATATATATATCGATGATGCGGAAGTACTCACGAGAGCAATATAACTTTTGGACGGCACAATAGAACACAGAATAAAACAGATAACACGTAAAAGGACACTCACACTGTAAATGATTTAAGCTTTCGGCCTACTCCGAGGCCTTCTTCAGGTCAGACTCATATATATACGTCCGCCCGGCAAGTGGAAGGTCCGGTGTTCAAATCCCGGCTAAGGAAATATTTTTACTTTCGTGATCTGCTCAAAAACCGCCTTCCCCACATGTCCTGTGTTCGCCTTTTATGTGTTTTCCTATCCCCTTTCCTTATACCTATTTCTATGTTTGATTGAATATTTGTGCGCCGTATGGCGGGACTTCGTATTTAATGTATATATATATATTATATACATATATATATATATATATATTTATATATATATATATATATATATATATATATATATATATATATATATATATATATATATATGGTATTCACGCCCATAAGTTCGGTTGAGAAAGAAGACAGGAGACATATGGCAGCAAAAAAGGAACGGAGTTCATTAGCAGCCGACGGGGCCCGAAAACAAGGGAACGAGACGCGACTGCAAGCGAATAAAAACGCGTGATGACTTTTAGGTTATTAGGCTCTAGCCATGCGTTGCCTATAAGAAATTCCGGGATGGAAAAGACAAGATGCCCGCTAAAAATTTAGGAATGTCATTTTTTTCTTAAGCCACAGGCGGAAATGTCTCTATGCTGGTGGTGCGGTGACTTGTGCCTACTTTCTGGCTAATTTTCCGGATCTGAAGGTTTGAGTCTCGTTGCAGTTAGTGGAACCGATGTATCTATTTTTTTATATTAAAATCGATTTGGAAAATTACAGCTGCCGCCAGGGCTACAAAACGAATCATCTGCCTTCGAAACGCTTGCAATAACTTTTTGTTCAGATGAATGGATATGTGAATATAATGAGCCGGAGTATTTTTAGGCCTGTAATTTCGAAAACGTTGTTTTTGTACCTATATTATTTCTGTTTAATCATTTACTCAGACCATTATCATGCCCGAATGGTTTTCTACGAATTTTGAATGGTCTGCTTGAGTAATAACTCTGAAGATTGATGAATAAAGGAGGATGAGAGCACATATTTTTTCTTTTATATCTTTTCTTTTTTCCTCGTATTTTTATTTGACCGTACTGATTTGAGCATTGCTCGTTAAAATCCATAGTATTTCGGTCATAAACAAAATTTCGTTTGAATTAATGAAACGAAATTTTTGTATTTTCCAAACATATTTTTACCTTAGTCTGGAGGGCAATCGTTTTGGTTCTTTCGCCTAAGATTTGAATAGTAGCATGAATTTTAAATATAAAGTGTTGGTTTGACCTTCGAAAACGTGGAAACGTTCAAAGAGTTGAATATCAAACACTCAAGGATAATAGACAAATTTAGGCGTCTAAAAGTTAAAAGAGGTACGCAATAGAAAGAGACGTTTCAGGCGTGATATGGTGGAATAACATGATTAAATAAAATTGGCAATTTTCCACAAAAAATAAAAATTTATTAATACGACCGGTTTCGATGCAACTACATCTGGTGATGAATGGTGGTGGTTAAAAAAGAGGTACGCAATGTCCGTTTAACCGGTCTCCAGAGTTTTTTTTAGTTGTCATTCGCTACATTATAATATTTTATTCATTTTGCTACCACCCATTGGGTAAAAGTCGCACACCACTACACATTTTATCTACCAATATAATCTAATCACTGATGGTAAAACTTCAGAAGGAACTTTAACGGAAAATATTATTTATATAGCCTAATAGTTGCATATGTAGACTAACCTCAACTATGAAACATAACAATTCTTGCTTAAATCGTCAGAGAAAACTCCATGAAGTTGCGAATCCTTGCACTTTAGATTCATTCAAAGTATTTCTTTTGTATAGTGGTGCAAATTTTGGGTCATAACTAATTTCTGGTTTCTATAGAATACGTATATAAGGGCATAATAAAATATACGAAATCCTCCAGGAAAAAGGATCATGGGCGATAGTGATGAATATAGCAAGTGATACAGGCCTGTATAAGCTACAGAGGCCTACCCTTTTATTTGAAATTTCATTCAAAATAATGCCCAATGCCACCTAAAATTTTTAATTTTCACAAAATATACACCTTTTCTGTTTCGAAATATAGTTCGGCGTATATTATATCGCAAATAGAATTAACACTTTTGATGAGATAAATACTTACCTAAAGGCAATTTCCTGAGGAAAAGTACAAGTTACGTTGTACGAGATTAGAAGATATATCATATTTAGAAGATATATCATATGCTGTCCAACATGAATAAAAAAAGGAGCTAGAGAAATACCTATCGTAAATAAAATATGTCAATGATGGAGAGCAATTGTGATAGATAATGAAGGATTTTTCCTTGCATTATTTTTATATCTACTGATCCTATGAAGTTAGGTAAATTTAATAGTCCTACAATTTATAAAGTACTGAATTTTTTTTAAATCTAAAAAAATGCCCTCCTTTTTTTCTATCCCTACTTGAGAGATTTACAAATTGCGACGACGCCTATTGCGTAAATTTTCTCGAAAGAACTCTCGACGGTCAAGAGTCACTCCTCGTCACTTTACGGGTTCTGAAATCACGAGTACACCGCTCTGGATGAACTGCTTTGACTCGAAGTAGACACCAAGAGAAGTGAACATCTGAGGCCCCATGAAATTCCCCACCTCATGGCTTATAGTGGGGAAAAGAGCGTAGGGAGGGACCGGGTAGGGGTTTGGGGGGGTGGGGGGTGGGAAGAGTATACGGCTATGAAAGTTGGGTGGGTGGGGGGGGGGAGATGAGAACGGGGCAGGGCCGCGTTTCTGTACTTCAAGTCGAGGACACGGGTCTCGGGGAGGGATTTGACGAGGGCCGTTTGCACAGTCGGAGAAGGGTTGTGGACCGACTTGTTTAAGTGGGACAAAGGAAATGAAAATACTCACGGATTCTTGGAAGGCATGCCCGGGTGTCAGGGTGGGGTTGTGGGGTGGTTACAGGTGTGAGTGAGAAACAGGGGGGAGGTAGCTAGAGGAAAGAAAGAGGAAAGACTCAAGAGAGAGAGAGATTACATACGGAGGCAGTGAGTACGTGAGCATCCGAAGTGAAAGGGCTGGGCGCGCTGACCGAGGCGAATATGGGACTGAATATTAAAGTAGTTAAGCAAGCACAATTCGTTATGGGTGCGCCGAGTTCAAAGCTCATATCGCACCTAAAGCATGGGTATTTGTCGTGTGACTACCGCAGCCCACGGATATTCACGTCCCCTGCTCGTTCACGGTAAATGTTTACGGATGGCAGAGAAAAACAGGATTGCTTTACATATACATCTGAGCATTGAATGTCTATCGTAAAAACTTTATGCGGAATTCGAGTGTGGAGGTCGAGTCATTGGCATTTGAGATGGAAAACTACGACTTATTGTACCGAAACGGTCCTCTAAGTGAGAAAAGGACATGAATTATATGGTGTACATTTCAAGGAAAATTACTATCACACTGCAGATAATCCATGTTCCCTGATCAGGAAGTTCTAATTGGTAAGGAAACGGAAATTAAGGAGAAGTGGATACTGATTGAATGTCGGTCTGTCTTCCGTGAAATTCCTCTTTATAGTCCATTACGTAATTCTAATTCATTATCCCTGCTAAATGCATTATGCACTTTAGTCTTTGCTTCAAGTTTCAAAGAAAATTTTCAGAAGTTTCTTCCGCAACTATATCGGAACGAATTTTGTCATCAAGCACTCAAGAGTTTATATGGATGAAACATTCACCAAAGAAAATAATGATTTAATATGTTTATGCATATCACTCATGTTACGTAACGATAGTACTTGTACACATGTTACCCTTCACGAAATTAATTGATTGTTTTGATGACTTTTAGATAGTGGGCTGAAGCCACCACGATAATAAAATTTCAGTACTAGATTTTCTTTAATTCCCAAGAAACTCTCCACCCACTCAATAAGTTGGCCTTTTACATAACGTTAGTCCATTCACTCGATCAGTTATTTTTAAGGAAACGGAAGATCATAATCTATCGTCTTTAAGAAGTCAGCACTGATTTAATATAGACTGATCTGGTGTAAATAAAACGTCTTTGGTACTAGTATCGTCGTTGTGAAATATCGCGAGGACAGAAGATATTGAATTTCAAAAGGAATTCTTCATTTCTGGGACCCCTGTTGATTTTGGGCTCGCCATCAAGGGGTTTAGATCTTCAAAGTAACTGTTGACTTTTTAACTTTAGGCTTTATCGTATCCTCTAAGTTCATTTTTTACCTCGGCGTTTCCCTCGGCCATTTGCTCTACGTTGTTGGACTTGTGGGAGGGAAAGGAACCACGGTATTGCCTTCGGTAAGTATTGTCGACGCGAGGTTCTCGAGCGCATTGTGACGAAGGGCGCCGAGCAGGGCGGACTCCTTTATTGCGGTCCTCGCATGGGAAGAAGGCGTTGTCCCTCGCTTGAGCGTGGTTGGGTGTTCTTTAGGAAGACGTTCTGTAGGGCGTCGCTGGAGACGTGCGGATTCTGGAGGATCCAAATTAGATGTCATGGTGTTGGACATCAAACACGATGGAGGAAAACACTCGGCTGGAACACTGTTGAGACTTGAATCGAGTTCGCGGAAAGGGTATATCGATCTTCACTTAAAGAAAGGAGCGTTATTCAATTCGCTTCTTCATTTAACGCATTAAGGTTGTTCTACAGTGTCTCTAGCCATAAGTCCCAAGTCGTGGTATTTTATAGATTCGTTAAAGCGGACTTGATCCTATACTCCTTACTAAGAATATTTGTATTTTATTTGTCGAGACTTGACGCCCCATATGAGCACCAACATAAACCAATCACTTTATAAATGTAGAAATGAAACAGGTTAAAAATTATTCCCTTTTAACGAAGTGCGAAACTGGTTTCCTCGAGATCCGATCACCTAATAAGACGACACCTCGATATCTTAATTGGGTGTTAGCACTTGGCCAAAAGTAAATGTCGTAGAGTTTCTCGCAGTTTATTGAATCAACCATTGTCAAAAATTGCCGTATTAGTGGTCCGTATAATTTGCAAGGCATCATTCATAAACTGGAGACGCACGACTGAAGATCCATTGTGACCTAAAAACGCTCGACCTAGGTCAAAGTATGCATAGTAGTCTTCGGGTTAACATTCAATGGCTGTTGTATTACCATTGTCTATGGTTACCAAATTCTCTGGAAAAACTGATTCGGTATAAATTATAAAGTTTTGTATCGGATATAAGTTTAACATGTGCATTTTTTTATTTTGGAAGTGAAAATGGTTTCAAAGATTTAGTTTTTAATTTTTTGCCACTTTTCTTTGATACTCACACAACACGCCCTTTGACCATAATTAAAAAAATGAAGATTTTAATTGCTCAAGTGTTGGTACCAAATTGTAACCACGTGAAAAACACGTGACTTACGCTTTATAAGCTGATTAGTATAACTATATATATTTACATAAAAGGGTTAACTCGAACTGACTGTAATATTCTTCCATACAGTCACATCTTTTGACCCTGATATTGAATGGAATACATATTTTGCATCGTCACATAGACCTGCGCAAGCATAAATAACAGCATAGAAAATATTTACTCCCTGGAACTTTCTTCGTGTGACAAGAATGAGCATGGTAACACTTGTTAGGGGTAGATTTCCATGGACTATCCACCGCATGAGGAGTGTGAAAGGTCTCCGCTAAATTGACTTTCAATTCCCTTTCCACCCAAACTGTAACAGCTACCAATGAATAACTTGAAACGAGTTCGCGGAAAGGATATATTTATCTTCACTTTCGGAGAAGGAGCGTTTTTCAATTAGCGACTTCATTTCACGCATTATACGGTTCGAAGTAGGTTGTGCACATATCTATGAGGGGACTGGCATGAATTTTTAAATGTTTTCTCGGAACGCGTGGGTAATCAGGAAACAAGACCGGCAAGTTTAACGATTTCAACCAATCACCTGTGACTTTTGTCGTCTGGGAAATGAATTTTATAATTTAGAATTCTTCGGTCACGGGTAAATATTTCAAGTCACCAAAAATGAGAGGAGGCAATTTCAAGTATGTCCAAATACGGACATTTTAACCTGATTTTATGCCGTTGTGTCTATTCTTCCAGTAATTACAAGGAGTAAGCCTGTTTCGTGCTTGGCATCCTACCATATGACCTGTAGTCCGAATCCCATAAATTACATTGGTGTTGTTCTTTTTGAATGTCTTTTGTTTTGCTCTTTCATACCACTTAGTATATAAACCAAAACCAAAATTTATAATCCCAAAAATGTTAATATACTACGTTATAAGGGGATATTGAGAGTAATCGGAATGCCGAAGACGGTAAAAGAGGTTGTTAGAATGCTTCAAAAGTTATGTCGTAGAAGGAAAAGAATGGGCATTTTGGACAAATTTAATGGAGACAGGAATTATAAGGTTTCAGGCTCTATTTTGTGAACGTTCATGATTACTGAATAAGTAAATATCGTAATTTTTCAACAAAAAACCTTATTACAATACTACCGATTTCGACGCATAGGTGATATCATCAGGTTTACCTGAGAGAGAGGATGTACGTAGCGATATTGAGTTAATTATTGCAATAGGTAGTTTGAGAATTTAGAATATTTTCTATTAGTTAGGGCTCAGGAGTACAGGAGTAAGTTGGGCCAGAGTCCATATAAAACAAGTCCTGATCCAGTAGATTATAATTCCTAACAAGTCATGATGCAAACATGACTGACTGATCAATTTAATGGCTTCAGCTTCAACTTTGTAAAGACTCAGGCCCATTGAATAAATACAACTTTTTGTGTTTTCACAATAAATTTATTAGGGTACTACCGGTATATAAATGTATATAAACTAATTACTTTTTCAGGGATAACTGACTGATTCTTATCTCTTTACTCGCAAAAGCCGAAATATTGGTAGAAATGAGTTCAACCGAAATGAAATGAAGCTGATGAAAGGCAAATGATATTAAATCGGATTTTGTAAGAGTAAGCAATTACAACATATTGATCACATTAAAACTTTTGTTCTTGGTGGTAGTACCCTTACTAAGATTCAAATATGAGTGGATCTAAGTACACTTACCTTTTCCGCAACGGCGCGTCACTTCCTGCTCGAGGTCCTTGTAGGGCTCAGAATTACGGGAATATTTAATACCTGACACCTTGTACACTCTTGTACATACGAGGAGTATTCTTAAAGTAAGTACCGTTTGCTTATATTTAAATATTGGCGCTTCAGAACACAGTTTTGCTCCTGTAGCGCCATTTACTGATTTATTGAGAAGCTATAGCAGCATTTGTTTTGTTTCAGAAGTCGTTTGCTTGTCCGTGCATGCAAACAACAATGTCCGCGACAATCGTTGATCCCGCCAGCTGTGAAGTGCGTTCTGTCATACGATTCTTGTATGCAAAAGGATTGTCGGCTGCTGAAATTCATCGGGAATTATGCCTAGTTTATAAACCTACAGTTATGAGTGAAGGAAAGGTTAGACAATGGTGCTGTGATTTTAAAAATGGACGAACAAATGTCCATGACGAAGAGCGAAGTGGTAGGCCCAGTAGTCTGACCGATGAAATTGTTTCGCAAGTGGAACAAAAACTGCGATGTGATCGTCGATTGACTATCAATGGCCTGGATGAACAATTTCCTCAACTTGGACGCACTACTGTCTACAATATTGTTACGGAAAACCTCGGATACCACACATTGCGTGCAAGGTGGGTACCGAAAATGCTCACCGACCACCACAAAGAGCAAAGAATGTCCAGTGGACGAGAGTTTTTGGGTCGTTGGGAACTCTTTAAACCACCCACCGTACAGTCCTGACCTTACACCCAGCGACTACTTCCTCTTCTTGCACTTGAAACAGTGGTTCGGTGGACAACGTTTGAAAACCGAAGAGGAACTCAAGAATGGCGTTGTCGATTGGTTCAACCCTCAGGCGGCGAGTTTCTATGCAGAGGGGTTAAAGAAGCTGGTGCAGCGGTACGAAAAATACTTAGAAGTGAACGGCAATTATGTAGATAAGCGAAGTAGGTTTGTAGCTATCTAAAAGTGCCAATAAAATGTGTTTCACATGAGTATATTTTTTCCTGTGACCAAACGGGCCTTACTTTATGAACACGCCTCGTAGTTTATACGTCACGTCGAGCAAAAAGGTTAAGAAACATGCGATCGCTTCGAGGCTCATTTTCCTATGACCCCGCGGACAAGGAAGAGC
Source organism: Hetaerina titia (assembly GCA_037158775.1). Taxonomy (NCBI): domain Eukaryota; kingdom Metazoa; phylum Arthropoda; class Insecta; order Odonata; family Calopterygidae; genus Hetaerina; species Hetaerina titia. The sequence continues at coordinate 35,922,165 of CM073776.1, read as the reverse complement.
TCGTAGCCCCTGTGCCGTGTTTGAACGGAGAAGTTTCCATTCTACATTTGTAGATGGCCCACACCCGCACCAACTCGAGACTCAGCGAACCACCCGGATGCCTCCCGACGTGGAAATTAACCAGACCGTGTGTCATTTGATTCGCTTGTTGCCCTTTCAAGGAGGTAACCGAAGAAACCTCATGCAACTGACAATAAAATCGTGCGTCGTTTAACAAGCGCTCATTGTTCATTAGGAGCGATGCTTATGTGATATGACTTAAAGCGAGAGATATTAATTTTTGATCGTCATACTATGCTATAATCACTCCTAGTCCTAATTTTTGGAAAACGAGGCCAATCTGATCACCCGACTCTTTGGGGATTTAAAGCTCTTGGGGTCATCTACGGTTACCACCACTGTTTTGATCCCCTGAGTTCCATCGTTTAGATCTTTTTATTATTTAATATTCTATACTCTCGTATCTTCTACCCTCCGTCGCCGAAACGTTGGGTGTTAACTCACTCATTTACATCTGTGCGGTACCCTAGACGCCCCTAGGGTGTGTGGCATTGACTGATTCCATGCTATGGAATCTCCAAGAAAATTGCTGTTTCAATTTTATTTACCAATAAAAATGTTAAATAGTTTAAGCGATAGAAGCAATTTTTGCAGCAGCTAAGTGTATATTTTCTCTACGCATTAGAGACGAGCAAGCAAGCGAGAAAAGTAAAATTAGGTTTAGATAAAAGAATGGCAACATACTTCACTAGTTTCAATAACTTTTACCCTTGAGTGATCGTTTACACTTATTCTTATCTTTTATCGTTCTATGGTAAAATGGAATCTTAAATCTGTAGGTTCTACAGTTTATCTCTTAAATTTTATTTTTACGAACTCTCCTACTCGCTCATCTTTTTACTTCTGCAGAAGTTTTTTCTTAGTCTACTCTGTATATTTTTGTATGATTTCTCGTGCAGCGTTTTCACTAATTTGTGACTGATTTCACGATGTGACATGACTTCAACTCCAGTCGCGTTAAATTTCGGTTTTTTTTAACGTACTTGTTCGTAAAAATTGACAGTAAAATTACATTTTATTTATAAATGATCAAATTTAATATGATTTTTTACAAGTATGTTCTTTCCCCAGGTTACTATAAATTGTTGGCCTTCTGTTCCCTGTGTAAAAAACTTGAAAATTGTCACAATTTTCAGCTGGCTGGGAAATATTTCTACGGTTGAGTTATTCGAAGTGCGGAAACTGCAAAAATAAATTCAGTTGACGCATATTTTTTTTTGCATTATTTTTGCATTATTGCATTAATTAAACCATGACAAATGAATTAATTTATTTATAACATTTTTTAACAACCGCAATATTTTTGCGCTTACAAATGAGCGTCATTTGGATGTTAATAGGAAAAAGTCGTAATTTGGATTAGTGAGATTGATACCACAATGGGTTCCCACCCCGAGGGATCGAGTTTAAATCCCAGAGTTCGCGGAATATTTTTGCTATCTTCCGATACCTTATTGGAGTACCTATGGGGAGCACATCAGGTAAAATACGCCGTCCGTCAGGTGGACCGTTGAATTGTGTGAACCCTAGGTGCGTTGCTCCAAAAATAAGCTAATGCCAAAACCGAGTTTCTCTCCACCCTTACTTCTCCTATTTCTTGAAAAGACTATCTTTACCAGTTACTCCTCTTCCTAATTCCGCGAATGACCTCCTCTGTTGCTCGCTCCTTAATGACTACTACTTCATATGAGGGCTTGTTAAAGGGCCCAATTATTGTAGAAGAGAAGCTCATTTGTTTATTCCAGACGATAAAATGGACCGTAAGAGTACTTCATTGCAATTTTCGGAATGTCTGGAATAATTGACCCGAAGTGTACAATTGTCAAATTGTAACTATCTCAAAAAACAAAGAGTTCTATTTCATTAGCATGTATGGGATCTTAACCAATATTAAATGTCAAAGTATTGACTTTTCAAAGTGCCCTTCACCCTTAACCATACATACAATACTTATATAAATTTTCCCACTCATTGAATAAGAAAGGGGCCTCTTAGTCTACTGGTTAGAATGATGGTGTAGCGATCGGATGAGCAGAGTTCGGGCTGAGTTGACGTCACTGGGTACCATCAACCTCACCCAAGCTCTGTGCTTATAGGAGTATTTCATCCGAAAGCAGTATTAAACTAAAGGCGGCACAGAGAAAGGAACTGTTTCTCATTACCTGATAGGCGAATTTTACACGTATGCGCCGCATAGGTCTCGCTATGATGTTAAATTATCCCTCAATTATTAAACCACACTTCGTGTTGATCTCACTGTTGAACAACGTACAGGTATATGCAAGGATTTTTATCATTAAATCGCAGCAGCTAGATATAAACCCAGTTGTAGGCAGGCTTTAGTTGAGCTCAGAGTTATAGGGAGAGTCGAAAAAATATTAATTTTGGCATGACTAGGTCCCAAAGCGGGAAGCCTCCACGCGTCGTTGAAGAACCCGTGGATTAATAAGTGTCCGTGCGGCGAATTTTATTCCCCGAGCCGCTGAAAATGAGATTCCCTCACAACGGGTTGTTGAATTCGGGAGATAGTCACGGTGACCGCTTCGGGAACTTTTCAAGTGTAGGTATTTATTTATACACGTACCTATATATTCCGCGTCTAATTCAGTCATTTTCTTCACCGCTGGCTGACTTCGAGGCCGGATGCAAGTTCCGTCATTTCTTAGTTTAACGACGCGGGCGACAGCTCATCCGCTATCATTACTTCGGGGTTCTTCGAACTCGCGTCTGTAAGAGTCAGGGGAATGTGAAGGTCGGTAAATTCGCCGAAGGACCCACCGGCCTGAAATGGTACAATTTGATCATTAAATACCAATGTTGGCAATGGCATTCAATTAAAATTCAATTACAAAGATTTAAAAACTAACACAAGGTGAGAGACGAGTTCGTTTATTTTAAGGCAACGTTTACTGGAAGAAAAAAACGACTGCAGGGTAATTTTGAATTTAATTAGGTAACAAATCCGTATTCTTCTGTAAGGTTTCTTGCTCTCCCCTTTGTCAACACCTATTTTTAATTTCTATAGATTTATTAATCATCTATTTCTATCCTTCTACCACCACTAATATTTTTATTTCATCTATATTTCCAATGGTTACCGGTTCGGTATTCGGCAGTTGTAGTTTTGATACATAGGCATCTACATGAATTAATTGATGCAAAAGGGGACGCTTCAATAAAATATTTTCAACGTTTCGTAATATGATAGAGGGGTCAGTTCGTTTTCCTGTGCCGACCATTGGTTCCTAGGACGCTTTGGTACCCGAAAAATAACAGGGATTCACCCATTCTGTTTGATTTTTTGGTTCCAGGCGCAGCAGTTCCTTTTCTCTCTTAGGGAAGGCCACCGAAAATTCGGAACACGTGTGTTTCGTTTGTGTGTGTTTCTCTCTGCTTTTGTTCGCTGGTGATATTTCGCTTTTCCGTATGTGTGTGTGTGTATATATATATATATATATATATATATATATATATATATATATATATATATAACGTAAACGTAAAAACTCTGATATGGAGCGCAGCTATGTACGGCGCGGAAACGTGGTCGCTGAAGCAGGAGGATAGACGTAGATTGGAGGCTTTTGAAATGTGGGTGTGGAGAAGAATGGAGAAGGTGAGATGGACCGAAAGGAAAACAAATGAGAAAGTACTGGAGATGGTGGGTGAGGAGAGGGGTTTGTTGAGAGAAATCCTATGGAGGCAAGAAAAATGGATGAAGGCGTATTGAGCGGTAGTGGAATGTTGAAGAAGGTAATAGAGGGGAGAATGTTGGGCAAGCGAGGAAAGGGTAGGAACAGGATAGGGATGTTGGATGGGATGAAGGGAGGAAAGAAGTACACAGAGATGAAGAGGGACCTGATGCAGATGAGATTGCTGGATTGGGTTTTGTTTGGAGTTACAAAATGTTTATTTGATAGTTGTGTCCATCCAAAAACCTACCTAAACCGGTAGATTACCTAATAATAATAATATATATATGTATGTATATATATATATACATACATATATATATATATATATATATATATATATATATATATATATATATATATATATATATATATATATATATATATATATATATATATATATATATATATATGCTTACAGACACACACACATACATACTTACCCACGCACATATGTTATTAAAGTGAGCACTATGCATATAAATATATCGAATTTTCAATGATATACATATATATATATTTTTAAAAATATGTATTTATATTTTTATATTGAAAAAAATTATTATATATATATATATATATATATATATATATATATATATATATATATATATATAGATATAGATATCAGGTAAAGGAACTGGTCCCCCTGCCCTGAAGTGTGAATTTCACACGCCGTCGGGCTTAGTATTGGGTGAACTCTACCATTACCTACCAAACCGACCTTCGGGTTGATTACTGCGTTATATATATAAATATATTTATATACATGTATATATACATATATATATCAGTGATAAATAGTATTCGGGAATTTTATTTGCTCGTTCGCTATATGCCTTACTTATGCAGTCACGAATCTAGAAAGAGAACTTGGAATTCTTTTATCGATCGCTTTGGAAAAGAATCTCCCAAATGAGACATAGCATTTATTTATTTCAACGGCGGCTTCAAGTCTAAGGGAGCAACTAAAATGCTTACTTATTTAATCTTTATCAGCGTTATCTGTACATTTCTTGAAATGGGAAGCTGCTCTTCCATGCTTGGAGCGTCGGCAGCCGAGGCAGGTTCGTTAGCATGGTTGCAAAGCAAGTGGTCGCTTATTATTATTTTCCTTTGCCCACCTGCCGGAATGAGCACTGAGCGGCAACCACTAGATTGTGTGGAACTCGAGCGGAATGAAGCAGTCGCTACTGGTTAGCACTTCCCATTCTTATCGATGCTTCTTTCGCAGCTGCAAACATTATTACCCGAGCCTCTCTGACGATGAATTTCACCCTACGGTGCACAGAGCCTCAGTTAAAGAAGATTGTTTGCTAATTGGCCTCACCGATTTGCCACTCTTGTCTCGATGAAATGAAAATTTTTCAATTCGAAGATTTTTTTGTTGAGTTGAGTAAGTTTGATTGCATTTTTGCTATGTGAATTTTTTTATTTAATAAGAACTAATGTCCTTTATTAGCCAATTTTTTTCCATCTCAAAAGGTGAATTTTTTAAACTTGATTTTTTTTAACCATTCACTTAAGAGCGATTCAACTATAGTTTTTTTTTCTTAGCAACATTAAAAAGACTACGCACATTTCACCCGACCTCGCAAATTTCAAAAATAACTAGCTCGCCAATTGCTAACCTTACGTCAGTCCAAGGTTTCTCAATAAACACGCAATCTTATGACCAGATCTCACATTAACAGAGGCGTGAAAACTGCTTGTTCAAGCTTACGTTCCAGCAGGAAAAAATAATGTCGCATTGAAATTAAATAATGTAGTCCCAAATGCTTTAAAAATTATATTCCATCAAAAATTAAGATATTTCACTTGATTTCTTAATATTGGCGACCATTTGAAGGTCATTCCACATACAGGTAATACATGTGGAAGGTCATTCCACATGTATTATGGTATTGTTTGAACTTCATCTTAACTATGTGTTCACAAAAATTAATATATTATCTATTGAAGAGGATAGTTGAATGTTTGAAAATTTTATCACATGGTTTAAATTCATGAAAGTAAGACCAAGACACATGTCTTAAGGTAGCTGAAGGTGAAATACGATACAATGTACATTGGAGGAACAAAAAATGTGGTAGGTTTGTTAGCGAAAACTCATTCAATGCAGGGATGGTCGTGGGGCTGTACCTACTGTACCCGTGGGCGACCTTGGTGCATTTTGTCTTTTGTCCAAAACGCCTATTGTTACCACGGCCCTTTGAGCGAAAGTGACAGCTTACTCGTGGGAAAGTGAAACTTCTTGTTCCCTGGGAATTTCGGAAATCTCGGAAGAAGCGTTCACCAGACCCTGGTCGGTCCCCTCCCGTAATTCACATCTACACCCTACCCCAAAAGTCACCCATAGGGCGTATGGCATAAGGATTTCGGGCCACTAACCATCAGAGTAATTGGTGATTAATACACGGGGGAAGTTCATTTGATCGTTCCTTATATGTCTTACTATTGTGATCACGAGATAAACGATTCCTTATGTCGATCGATTAAGCAGTCAATTTCCCTTAATTTCTCACTCTGGCCTCGCCTACCAATTTAATACGGCGCCAGGGTTATTCATTCCTCGTCGGGGTTAAACTCAAATGATTTGTGTTTATTTAAAAGTGGTGCGTGCAATTCGCCATGGACAACGTGAATCCCGAGCCAAAAGTTAGATTTCTCTCCGTGTCAGTCGACTCGAGAGAAATAATTAGGGGCGAGCCTCTATGCCCGTAGGTGTTGAACTCCTCGGTACGAAGTAATGATCAATCACTGCAGAAGGAACGCCGCAGTATTAATTTTTCAATCGGCCCAACTGCTGTCTGGTTATCCCTGGCGTGATACCGCTCTAACTGGAAGAGGATGTTTTAATCTATCGCAGAGGAACAGCCTGAGGGAAGGTGATGCCCGGTGCAAGGCCGCAATTTCTTCGGCACTCGGTGACGGATGTCTGGCTCCAAGACCCGGCGCCAAATTAAGGTGGCTCTGACCACTATTAGCGAGTGTGGCAGGGGATGATTACACACGGGACATGCACACATCAATATTAAGTTTTATTTGGGTGTTGATTGCTAAATGAGAGGGGAAAATATTTCAATTAATTGAGGCAATGTTTACCGCAGCTAAATGCACTACGATTCGTAAGTGCAAATACCTCTCTACACATGAGATATGAGGCACTAGTACCAAGAGGAGCTGTAAAACAAGATTAAGATGAAAAAATGACAAAATGTTAGGCTAAGTAGGATAAAAAGTATATTTTTCCCATAACGCGGTCGTTTACTCGTACTCTGATCCCTTATCCATCGCGGGAAAAACTGTATTTTAAACCTGCTATTCCTATTCTTGACATCTGTACTCTTATCTTCATGTTATTCCGTAGACCAATGGGTCTAATAATACATTTGCAACAACATCACTGAAGAGAACAACTACCGATTTATTCAATGATCACGTCGGATGTTAATTTAAGGTCCTTATGATATGGTTTACTTATGCTTATAACTTATCTTCGACTCCAATCGTGTTATACGAATGTTTTCTGGATGCCTGCCTAAGAATTACCATATGAAAAGTTTCAGAATATCTGTAATGAGTGTCCCTAAGGTCAGTGCCACCTTAAGCTTTTAATCGATTCGAAAATTCTTTCCCGACAGAGTCATCCGCGTTTGGGTGACTCGACGAACGAAGTCGCCCACGCTCAACCCCATTAACGAACCACTGAGTGGGGATCTCGATTGCACTACGGCGGGGTTGAACTGAGGACGAGACCCAAGTATCCTCACCCCTACGTCACCTCCCGAATGCGAGCGACTTCCTTCCGAGGCCGAGCCTCCTTTGAGGAGCTCCTTATTTAGAATCCCCGCACTGCAAGTTCATTCCATCACGAGACGCGCTCATCCCTCACTTGATGATATTCGCCTGACGCGAGCGACGACAGGCGATGCTTCATCCCCAGCATCCTCGTTAAGCATTTCGGAGATCGTCTGAGCTCGCTGCTGGGGATTGGAACACGATCCAACCTCCCTGCGATGGTCCAGCAGCTAACGAGGCCTTGGGAATGCCAATTAAAAAAAATATGGCCGGAAGAGTGTTGTGGTGGGGAAAGGGGAAAAGGGAGAGAGTCTATATGGGTCCATCCTCCTAGCTTAGCGGATATTACGGCCCACTTCGTCCAACATCTTATCACTGCTAAGTGAATCACTCAGAAAAAAAAGATAGACACTCACAGATAAAACCCGCGTTTCGTGTGACAGGCAACCTCTTATTTTTTTTAAAATTTTTCCCTGGTCCTTGTCCCTCAGTCCTGATTTATGGGTCTCAATTAAAATTCTCGACGGAAATAGATTTTATTCTTAATTAATTTCTTTCTTTTCGGCCGTGACGCGTATTCTTGTAATGGCGTCACGCTGAACGCGGTCATGTTTAGGGTGAATTACTTGAAGAGTTGGATTGAAAACGATGAATATGTAAATATCCCTTTTAATGACCTTTTGATGACTGGCTTAACCCGTTACAAGACCCTCACATTTGCGAATAAATTTCCGCAGATGTCAATTTCCATTAAGACCGAAAGACTTGTTATTCAGATTTCAAACGTTGGCATGTAAATATTTTTAGCTTGATTTCATTATTAGGTAGGATACCACAATTATACTAGTAGTCACTACATTTGCCAACGATCTATAAAAAGCTGAATGCTGATGAATGGGGTAATAGAGTCAAAGTTAGATGAATAAAAATATTGATAATTAATCAGTAAACATTAATAATACACGTACAAGATGAGCTCGTAATAAAGGGAATGTCTGAGGATTCACTTCAATGAGATAATAATAGATATTTATATCTCATTTGGCAACTCAAAAAATATTATTGATCGAAAAATTATTATTCCCTCAATCCAAAGTTATTTTAACTTTAACCATCATTTCCACGGTAAACTTTCTAATGTTTCGATTAAAATTTATATCTCATTTCAATTTATTTGTTTTAAGTATATCTCTCATGATCTTTCTCTTGGAAGCTGTTCCTTGGTTTTCATTTCCGTTACCTACCTGTGTTCCTCAAAGATCCATTTTACATTTAGTTCTGTTCAATCCATCCGGTTCCTTTTTCCCTTAACGGTGCTCCTCAAGGTGCTTTTCTCCTTCAATTCTCTTTATTCCCACTGCCTTGTCCCTCGTTTCATCTGCTCAATTTTTCAATCTATCCGTTTCTTCTTTATATTTAGCGTACGCAACGTTTGAGCTACTAACGCAATACAGTGGTAAGGTGGTAGAAGAGAGTATTTTTAGACTCTAATCTCAATGTAAAAATGAAATATGAAAGACCAAAGGTATAGATAGTATTTCTAGAACAAAATACGCCGATTTGAAGCGTGCTATCTCACGTGAATAACGTTTTCCTATGAAATTAGCTCCTATGAGAAGGAAAGAAAAAGCTAAAAGTTAGAATACCTCTATCGCACTAAGTCTTAAATACCCTTTTACCAATCCTAATTGCAGATAATGGCTCAACCAGTTCGGAGAACACCGTGCGAAGTTCTTTTTTTCTGTTTTTGATTGCCTAACTAATCCAATTGTAAATTATTCAAACTCCGCCATATTAAGGATTATGACCTCTTGGGATGTACTTTTTATGTCTTCATGAAAGTTATCCCATATATAACTTCACATTATTCGGCAAAAAAATTAAGGGAGCGTAAGACAGCCGGTGTTACACCAACAAGCATGTAGATAAATATGCAATTATATGATAGATTGTAGGACTTATTTTGGCAATATTTTACTTTTGTTTGCTCCATTTAGGTGATCCATTGTTTTCAAATTTTGCCTCAGCTTATCACAAACTGTACGTGTAAAATCTGATTTCTTATGTCGGTTTGATCGTTGCCTTTGATAAGGTCATGACAGTCATTGAAACTTTGAGAAGGAATTGTTCCCTCATAAAACTGTTTTCATTTGAACTTTTCCAGTTCGTTAAGTGCTGAATTTTAAGTCCTAAAATGATCACCTTGAGTGTAATTTTGCCTTGGTTTTTTAGTAAACGTAAGTTCAAGTACATTAATACTTAAACGAAACGGACAGATATTTCTTTCTACATGTTTTATTTCAGAAATTAAACATTTTTTTCTGTTTCAGCCGATTTGAAATTCTCTTGATTGGTTTATCTTAAATAACAATTTTCAATCTTTTTTCCTCTTGGAATGCCTTACATAATTAATAAAAGACTCCATGTGTTGTATGTATGTGTACACACATACACGCGCACACGCGTGCATTAAACTTTATTAAAGCGAAAAGCATTGCCAAAATTTGCGAAAATATTGCAGTCTTATTTTAAGATGGGCGAATCCAAATTCATCAACCAAATTTGAACCCAGGATACACTTGTACTCCGTTGAAAAGCCCAAAGTTCGACCCACTAGAGTATCCCGGGCTATCTCATGGTCTCAGACCCCTTCCATCTTCGATGTTTTCCGAACGCGACTGTTCCCGGGCACCAACAACGGGATCTGACAAGAATAGGATAATAGACCATCTGGTTCAGTGGACTTCCCAGATCTCGCCTCCCAAACGTCCGTGCTTACGTCGCTCACACCCTTGTGCAGTGGTTCATAATCGCCGCACCACGCCAAGTCCCCACCCAATCGTCCACTCGCCCAAGTGGACGATTTCCTCCGCGGTGCCACACCCCGCGGAGTTCTCCCGTAGCCACGGCCTTTTTGTTCCGAAGCTCACCCTTCCGCCTCGCAGAAGAAAAGGGGTCCGTCCATTCGACGTCGTCGCCTCGCGGAGTGCGGCGAGTGCGAAAGAAGTGATTCCCTCGACAGCCACAAGATCGAGGACCTCCGTCGACCGTCTAAGACCGACTCCGCTCGATTTACGATGCAAATTGACTCGGGCCGTTTCCGGCCGACTCCTCGCGGTGGTGCGTGGGTGAGAGAGGGAGGAGAGCTGAGGCGGCGGCTACCAAATGGGCCTTCCCTCCCTCGCCTACACAAAAACACACACATCCGATCACCACCGACAACCCCTCTGCACCAACCCGTCCGCGACCTCCTCCCCCCTGACACCCCTGCCTTCTCCCACACCTCAAACAAAGGGACCTGAATGATGTCTTCTGCGGTTCTACAATTTAACGACTACGATTTATATTTGCGATACCCGTCAACCATTAGGACTCGAACGTCATTCGGTTCAAGGTGCTACTCTAAGGGTGGTAGCAGGGGTTTTAGTAAATAGACCCAAAGAATAATAAGTAATTTTATCATGCCGCATCACTGAGTAACATTTTACCATCGAGTATATGGAACAGAATTACGTGTTGTTTTGTACTATTGTTATCACGTATTGTGCGAAGAAAAAGGGATGTCTCATATCAGTAAGTTCATCAGTCAGTATTTATTTTGCCCTAAGATAGTTCTCACCAAAATAATTAATAGCAGGACTCTACCGGGATGATTTAGGTTAAGGTTGTTTTTGATGGACCCTGTCATTACAACCCATTGAGCAACTAACCCCTAACTGAAATACAATTCTTGTGCAAGTATCTCATAGTCAATATTGCATTAATTCGTTATCTTATCACTACATGCTCTCTACCTCCCATAATTTCATAAAAATTTTCTATTCCTTTTCTCTCTCTACCTCGCTTTCCCAGCATCCCATTGCCTATCTCAATATCTCCACTTGTTCTGCGTTCTTAAGACTTCTTCCATCAAGCATAGAGGTTCATTCTTTGTTTCCCTTTCCATCTATTTTATTTTCTCCATTAGTCTTCAGAGCCAAATCTCAAAAGCTTCCAATCAACGCTTGTCCTTCTGTCTCAACGACCGAGTTTTCGAGCCATACATGACTGAATTCCACCCTAAAGTTTTTCCTTTGTCTGTGTACTTCAAGACGTCCGTCATCAACTACTCCCTCTTTGTGAAAGCATTAATCGATGTAACTCTCTGCCACAGTCATTCCCTCTGCGCCAGTGTTCAACTCCTTCTAATTTCATGTATCGAGTCCGGGAAGCCATTCACTTCTTGCTTCCGGATATCCCATTTCTATATGAATTTTGAACTTTCGACACTCAACTAGTAAAATATCGAAACCGCTCAATACTAAAACATACAGAGATTTTTTAAAGAAGAAGGGCATGCCGGGTTGTAGCTATTGTTATATTTAATTCCTTATATGTGTGTACATTCCTTACATATCAACATACTTGTGCCTCGAAATCGGGGGTCCACTTATATGCATTACTCCACCACAGCAATCAACCCAAAATTTGATTTCATTCACGAAAGTAGGTACACCTCGTACTTATCCCTATGATATGGTAAAATGCATGAAGTTACTTGTTATGCCGGTCAGTTTCTAACTCTACAACGTTTAGTCTCCCGTGAAGCTCATGCATGCAGTAAAATCACTCATTTTTGGCTTGGGTCTTTTTATTACGCCGATCTAATAGAAGCAGGAGGATCACTCACGGCATTTTGTTGGATGCACTAAAGGATTTGAATGAAAATCTTATTTAAAGCATTGAAAATGATATTGAATTCTGTTAATTTAATCAATGTACACAATTTCTTTGAAGTTATTTAGTTCATGCAGTTAGGGGTTAGATTTGACTAATCTGTAAAAATCAACCCTGGAGGTTATCACTGCGTATGGATACGGTACCGCTTATTCACTTACATTGTGTCACCAATGGTGCGACGCTTTGTACAAATTCAGTTAAATTCCAATCGTTTTGGAGCCAGTGATTTTCAGGCAAGGGGCCGAAATAAATGTTCGCGCTCCATTTCGCCCCGACCTCCGGTCTCCACACAACCGCATAAACTACCCCCAAAACCCAACTTCTCTTAGAAACGTGGAAGGCCAATGTACGTGGATCGATGTTCATCTGACAGATCGTATGACGTAACAGGAAAGGGGAAAAATATCTTAGAAATTCACTTAAAATTCGACTTTACTGTCCCTCTCCCCTCCCTACTGAAACATTTGCAAAAAAGTGTTACATTTTTTTCTGCAAAGAAATGTTGTCAATAATATGTTGGACTTTTTTTTATCTATACTACTGTCAAATGCGTTGTTTTTATATGATTTTAGGCAGTTCATGTAAATTTTGTCGAATTAAAATCAATGGTCACATAAAAAATCAAAGGAATGGAAAAATACCAGTTCTCCTCCCAGATTTTCCAAATTAAAGTTTAATCGGTGGGATACCTTCAGCGCCTCGAGAATTATGTGTTTATCTCGGATAATAATGAATGAATTGAGCTCTTACGACTAATAGTATTGAATAATTGAAAAAAACTCCAATAGCCGTAAACATTTTACCTTTCAAAACAGAGTACAATTGAGATTAGTTGGCAAACGTCACAAGCCAAAGGATGGTGTATAGGGTAAAAAAGAACTCATTTCAACTTGTATTGTCGTGACGACTCACCTTCATTACGTTGAATAGGGCTACTTTGTCGCCGAAATACTCGTATTCGTATTCACCTTTCTTTTTCCCTTTCCTTATTTACCCTATACACCTTCCTTTGACTTGTGGCGTTTGCCAACTAAACTCATTTGTACCCTGTTTCGAAAGGTAAACTGTTCACGGCTATTGGAGTTTTTTCAATTATCCAATATATCGGATAAATTCTGAACGAGATTTAATGCAGACATAGAACTCAGGGGAGGATGACCAAATCCAATTAAATAGTCCGTAGAACAAGCCACGCGACTACTTGGTAATCCAGGATGATAACCTTTCGAATCAAGTGGCTTCTGTGATGGATGTAAGGTTACCAGCTGAATTTCAATCAGGCCCTCTCTGCGATTATCGAAAGGATATACTAATTTGTGTATTCACCGTAGACGAAAACCAAGGACCTCTAATTTACATTCCAAATTCCTTCATGTGATACATGATGACGTGTTATCTAGATATATCTAGCCCTACGCATTCGATTCCACTCGTTTATTGAATTATTTCGTAAAATTTGGAATTTCGATGAAACTTTAGAATTTTTCGTTCACTGTTTCTTGCCCTTTGTTTGTATTATTTCCAGCATATATACATTCTTAAAAGTTTAACTTAAGGTTTTTAACCATTCATTTTCCAATAAAGATCGATATAAAGTTTAATACAATAATATTTTCTTCGAGTTGAATCTAACAATGAGGGATTTACCGTCGTGTAAATACAACGATGAGTATGGTAGGATGTAAGAGGAAACGAAATATAAAAAAATAGTGTCCTTTCCTTCAATTTCCCAGCAAATCGTTGCGTTTTATAATTACTCATTCAGGAAAATTAATAATTCACATTGAAATAAATGTCAGCCTGCTCATTGAGTCCACGGCTTGTCTGCTTGATATTATTACGGATACCTTCTGGCGTTTCATTACTTCCCTCCACTCCTCTCCAACTGAACTTCAAATTTCTATCTAAATTTACACATTCTCTCGAACTGCCTTAATAGGTATGGAAGTGGATGGGTTGACTAATAAAAGGGAACTGGTATTATTTCCATTTGTCAGTGTAGCGACATCAGAGGAAGAATTGTGTTAGGCGAAGAAGCTTACTCGAAGAGGAGGGAATTGTTCACGGGGACGTTGAGTAAGAATTTTAGAAAAAGGCTCATTAAAACTTTGATATGAAGCGTGGATTTGTACGCCGCGAAAGCTTGGTCATTAAATCAGGACGATAAGCATAGATTGGAGGCTTTTGAAATGTGGGTGTGAAGGATGGAAAAGGCAAAGTGGGCAATAAGGAAGACAAACGAGGAAGTAGCAAGTATGGTGGGGGAGGAGAGAGGATTACTAGGAGAAGTCAAAAGGAGGCAGGAAAGATGGATTCAGGGCGTTTTTATTGCCGATGGGATGTTGGAGACTGTGATAGAGGGGAGAATGTTGGGAAATCGAGGGATGGGAAGGATTGGCATGTTGGTTGGAGTGAAGGGAGGAAATAAGTACGCGGAATTGAAGACGGGATTAATTTAATGCCCGATAACAGGTTATGCTTTTTGTTAAGAAAGTCAAGTAAATGTTTTTTGTACAGTCGTCTAGGCTATGTCCATCCAAAACCTGCCTTAACCGGTAGACTAACAAAAATAATATTCGCTCTTTGTATTGCAGCTGTGGATTGTTACAGGATTAAACGATTTATGGCACTATCGGTTTGCCAATATGTATTACCTGTTATTTTTACCGAAATGTATCGGTAAATATTATTTTTGTTAGATCCAGGGACTAAGCAAAGTAATTTTCTATGTCAATATCCTCTAATATCAATTCCATAATATCTTTTTTGGTGATCAACGATCATTAAAATTTTGTCCGAATAAAAAGATTGCTGAAATAATGCTCTCTCCCCATTCTCCCACCCCTGGCAAGAAAACGCAACGAACTCCCTCATCCCCTTCCCTCCTCAGAAGCCTTACCTGATTAAAGCGCAGCCCCCAACCTCCCTCCGAAGTGAGCGCAACTATTGGAGACCGCGACCCCCGGGAGGTGGGCAGACCTGCCATGGCAGCAACACCCAGACCGGGGGCCTACCCCCCCACTCCCCGGGAAACCGTCCGAGCGCGTGGTGGTGGGAAAACCTTCCCCCATCCTCCCTTTTTTCCGCAGGGGACGAAAAGGGTGGTGGTGCGCAATTGGCCAATAAATCACCGCGCGCCCCGCGAGGAGGTTGTTTTGTGTGCGTGGGAGGATTGAGGAGGATGAAGGGAGAGGGCGTGGGTGGGTAACCCCCCCCCCTGTGAGAATGAGGGTGACGGGTGGCGGTCTGCTTGGAGGGGAGTGCGGGGAGGGCGGAAGGCGTGCGGCCGACCGTGTTTACGTAGCAACGGGGTGCTTTGGAGGGGAGGAATGGTGCTTGTGTGTGTGTATGTGGCGAAACAAATGAAAGAGAAAAGGCTGAACGAGTGGGGACGTCGTGGGGGTGGAAGAGGTTTTAGGGTGGATGATGCGGAGGCGTGGGCTGGAGTACCCATAGGCGTACTTAGGGCCACGAGTGAGGGGTGTTCGGGGAGTTGTGGAGGCTGATTGTGTGCCAGGGATGCTTCGTAAGGAGCGTGAGAGATGAGGGAGGGACGAGAATTTCCGGCGCCCTGAGCGGCGTGGCAAAACGGCGCCTGGATTTCCGTGAAAGTTCTCGGAACCTCTTAAAGTTAATATGCCCCATGGGTCTTCCTGCGAAGGAACGATATCCTAATTTTCACTCGGTTCCTTGAGAGTGAAAATAAGTTATGATTCGATGCAAGTATGGCCTCTAATGGTTATGACAGCTCCGTCAACTCTCTTGCACTTGAATCGAGAGAACAAATCTACTTTATTTGAAACTATGAAAACTTGTTACAAACCCTGGAGTTCCTTTTAATCACCGGTTGGTCTATATTATGTGCAATGTTCAAATCTTACACAACAGTCATTTAATAATATTAAAAAATAAAAATCAGTCGTCAAATAATTATTATGTATATATGAATTTGCATACTCAGAACATTAAAACAGATTTAGTTCATTTTACAAAAATATTGAATTTTAGGTGATTCTTATTTCATGCTACTGAACGGCTTCTGCTTTCCTCTGGTTCCTTACTCGTCTGCTCTCTTTCTTTCACTCTGTAATCAAATTCATGGCTTCTCCTTCTGTTCTAAGCGACCCTTAACTTCTTATTCAGTTCAAAATCCCTGAAGAAAGGCTTTATCTACTTTCTTCCCGCCCCCCCCCTTTTCTTAATAAGCAAATGCATTTCGTCAGTCGCTTTCGGGCTGAATAATAGTATTCAGGGTTTCCACTTCCCTCTTTCACCTACCTATCTTCCTCTTTAATTAGGCATGAATTAGCCCGTGCACTCATAGTCATTTTTTATGCCTGTAATTATTTTCTAATAAATATTCCTATTCCCAGCTGGTAATATTCCATTTTTGAATTTAGTAAGGAAGACATTTGCTTCCAATGGACAACTGTTTAACTTGCTTGGCAGTTCAGATCGTAGTTCTTGTAAGTGTTTACGCTAGTATATAGTATTCTATTATTCAAATATGTATAAATATGTATATATATATATATAAATATTTATATATATATCTATATATACACGGTGCGGCAGCATAACTTCCTTTTTTCAAACGGAAAACGCATTCAAAAAAGGAAGTTATGTTTCCTTTCTCTGTGTGTGTATATATATATTTAGTGTGTATACTATATATCTTTGAAATTGACCCTCTCCGGCGACGCACAAACACGCAAACACACGGATACAGAATATTCAACACACAGAAACATAAAGAAAGAACACTCACAGTATGTAATAACGTTTCGACGGCTCGACCGTCGTCATCAGAAGCCGTCATCAAAGAAGATTTTTTTCCAAACATAAAGAAAGGACTTCTTCAAAGAAGTATATATATATATATATATATATATATATATATATATATATATGTGTGTGTTCAAATGCGAAGTCCCGCCATACGGCGCACAAATATTCATTCAAACATAGAAATAGGTATAAGGAAAGGGTATAGGAAAACACATAAAAGGCGAACACAGGACATGTGGGGAAGGCGGTTGTATATATATATAACTTTTGGACGGCACAATAGAACACAGAATAAAACAGATAACACGTAAAAGGACACTCACACTGTAGATGATTTAAGCTTTCGGCCTACTCCGAGGCCTTCTTCAGGTCAGACTGACTCAGTCTGACCTGAAGAAGGCCTCGGAGTAGGCCGAAAGCTTAAATCATCTACAGTGTGAGTGCCCTTTTACGTGTTATCTGTTTTATTCTGTGTTCTATTGTGCCGTCCAAAAGTTATATTGCTCTCGTGAGTACTTCCGCATCATCTATATATACATACATACATATATATATATATATATATATGCAATGATTATTGCAGCAGAGTTTTACGGGCAGAAATTCCACCCTTGCGCGAAGGCTTTGAAGTATACCTGCAGATGTAAAGAAGAGTAGGGAAAGAAATCGGATGAGGAGAGAAACAAACGAAACAGTGTTAGTCATAGCAAGGGAAGAGAGATGGTTTTCAGGGGTAAACATAAGAAGGCAATCGTAGCTATACACGTATTATGAGGAAATGTGATATTTTGTAATAGGCCAAGGTAAGATGTGTTTCCAGACGGCACGGAGGAAGGCAGAAGGTAGGTAATGGAATTGAATAATAATTTAGTTTAATTTAAGTGTAATTTTTCCGTAGGATTAATAAATCATTTTTTAGGACTAATCCAAAACCTTTTAGCTTTGAACATAGCAATGTTACAACTGGTTAACCAACGTAAACATTCAGAAACACAAGGTCCTCAAAGTCTATGTACAGGAGTAACCATGTAGGCGGAAAACAAACCCGCGAAGTATGAGTTAGCAAGTGATGACGTTATCTCACCCCCACTGTGTCCAGGATATTTTAATTAGAAACTTCGGTAATGAGTGTTAACTCCAGGATTTATCCAAAACCTGCTGACTCCGATGGATATAATGCCTTTTTAATGTGACAATTAATGTCTGAGAACGTATTTTGCCGAAAATTTTAAAGATACATGGCTGTGATGGGCACTTGGACCGTATGTGAAGCCGTAGCGGAGATTGAAATGTAGTTTGGTGAAGATAACCGTGACGGGCAAAAAAACTTTAATTAAGGGAGGAATTTTAACTTCTGGGGGTGTATTTTTATCTAATAAGCAAATTAGCAGTCAATAACTCCTCTAGAACGTGTATATTTACGTACACATATATTTTGTTTGAGATTTTGGCTCTTAAGGGGAAAAAGTTATTGAAAAGTAGGTGGTGTTTATCGTAGTTGGCTAGAAAAACTTATATCATATGCGCTAACAGGAATAATTAACGAGAAAAGTGTTAGGTATGTGCTTTACACCTTAGAGCATCGATGATTTCACAACGGTGATGAAAATTTGACCACCGCCATGATTAAAATCAAGATACGCGGTAGACGTGAGCTAACTCGTTTCGAATCCGATAAATCACTAATTCGATTGACAAGGTTATAAAAAGCTAGAGAATATTGAGTTGAGAGAGTTAAAAATAAGTTTTGAACACTTTTGGTTTATTTAGACAAGTGTTAGGGTGGAATGTGAAATATACGAAAGAAAATAAAGAGAATTTTTGATGAGTTTCGTGGCTAGAGGATTAAATTTAAGGGCTGATTCCGACGATAAGGACCGATGTCTTCATTATGATGATGCTTGAGTAAATGAGCTAAAGTCTACTTTAATTAGTATTTTACGTCGTTCATAGGAAAGGTAGAAGTAGAATTAAAGTGAACAGCTACCTTGATTTCTTATCGTGAACGCAGTAATGTTGTATGACTAAAATACCTAGTAAAGGAGGAAGTGGTTGGTTCAATATTTTTAAATAAATCGAGACAGTGAAATAAATTAACTCTTTGAGTTAATAATAAAATCTCCCTCCAATGATCATTCTCCAAACTAATAATACATAGTGAACTTGGCATTCAGCTTGTCCAGGTAATCAAATCCCAGCAATAGAATGGAATTGAAAGTGATATGATGTCGATGACCTAACAACCAGCTTTCAGATACTTTAAAGCTTAACATATGAAAATATTTATTATTTGTGGACACCTGGAAAATAATTAAATGCTGATTTCCTATGTTTAACCATTTTGTTAAGAGAATTTCAGTTTCTGACGAAACGAAAATGAATTGAAATGTTCAATACCGATTTCAGGGTTGTTTTGAATTGCACGGTTTGATTGTGCCTCCGCAAATATATACCAAATCTATGCATAAGTAGGCAATACTGATCCATAAAGGCTAACTGGTAGCAGAAATTACTGGAAGTAACTGAAACATTTTAAACTGAGTGCGCTGCTGGTAACATTGGTGTCCTCTTTCAAGTAAATTACAGTTCAACATAAGAATTAGTGTAAAGATGGCCACAAGTATTCTAACCGTAAGCTGATCTCATCTTAACATGCTAATTAATGTGTAACCTGCTTGGTGGCATATTTCGGTGACCAAGGGTTGTTTTTTCTAAAAATATTTTCCTTTGAAGTCTCAGTAAAAGACCAGGAAGAATTTGAGACCGCCGTCCTGAAATCAAATATCAAGGATCTTTATTGAACAGGTAGCTAGCTCTGCACTATCCACCGCGAATTAAACGAGAAGCACCACCGGCCTCTCAGCAAGTTTTCACTCCCTGGCATCTTTACAGCAACTTTAGGGAGATCTCGTCGTATGCGACCGCAGTTCGGGAGAAGGGGGAGGAGGGGAGTAGCTGCCTAGTCCACGAAAAAGGTTTGCACCGCGGACGACGGAGCGAAGTACGTATTATATCCATGCGTTCGGGCGGAAAACTCACACCGCTCGGACGCGTAAATTTCATGATATACTCCGGACACCGGATACACTGTGAGACCCCGTCTCCCCCTCCCTGTTAACACGTTTGCCTCCGGATTTCCTCCCGTACGAACGGTGGCACGCTCGTTCGCCTACTCTACTCATGGTGTTCCGACGAAACGGAGGCTACGCAGTTCCATCCTTATCCGTTTAAAATCACTCACTCTCTCTCTCTCTCTCTCTCTTTCTCACTTTCTCATTCCCCGTCCTTCGCACCCGATTGAATTTATTACCCTCCGAGCCGCAATTGCGCGAATGACTGCGAATCCCTTCGCCATAAACGGCGTAATTGATTTCGCGATATGCCGCGAATGGTTCTCCACGCCGTACCTACCGTCCCGCGTGGTTTGGCTGGTTCGCTGCGGTGTGGTGTGGCGCGGCACCCTCTCCCGATTGTGTGTATTTGACTTCCCTCTCCCCTACGGCTTCGGGGTGCCGCGGATTAGAGCTGCGAGGGGACGGCAAGGGGTTGGAGGGGAAGCAAGTTCTTTTTTTTTTGCAACGAGCGTGAACTTTGCGGAAGATGCTATCGTTTGGGGAGAGACATGCTCTCTCCTCGGTATGGTGGTAAAATGTGAGTTATCCCTCCTCTCCAAGGATGCGCGCGCAGTTCATGTCTCTTCTGACGGGAAAAGTAGGGAAACATCACCGAAGGAATGGAGTGAATTTACATATTTCCGGATGAAATTAAAATGGAAATTAAGTGAGCTTCTGGGAGATATCTAAGTTACATATTACCCAGAAATTTATCTCTGAGGACGGATGCTATGGGGTGTTAGAGCACCAGATATTAGTGTTATTCGTGATTGACTATATTAATTAATTTTTCCTTGAGCCGTAAAGGGATTTAAAAGGTATATAGGAAAGCCGGCAAGAAGAAAAATTATTTAATATTTCCAGGCTTGAAAAGGTCGTAAGGAGCTCAATTTTTCTTTTTAATTAATTGGGTATTATTGGCACTCCGTATAGTTTTGTTTCGAGTAGTCACTTCCCATCTCTATGTGTTTCATACCTGAATTTTATTTTTTCATCAAAGCTCTCTTCAGCATTCCTTAAAAGACTGACATTGTGATAAGTTTTAATTAGATTATTGGGTATTGTCTTGTATTTAATTGGCATTGTAGAACCTTATGTACGTTATTTGGTGTTTTTTGGTGCCTTTGTGGTAGCAAGTTAAAGTGTTTTATTTATTTAAGGAAGTGACCTTTCCTATTTGGGTAATGCATGTCGTTTATAATGATTTAAAATATTTTGGTCATGAATTGTGTAAGGGGAAAAGTGTTATTCGCTGTAATGTATGCTTTGAACAAGTTTGAATTCCAATGCTTGTGCTCAAGGCTCAAGCAATAAGACAAACTTTGGTTTTATTGTATAGTTCAACCAACGCTACTTGGAGATTGTTTATCATTTAACGCTTTCGGCAACGTATTCAGCGAAAGATTAATGAATTTGAAAACATTGAAATTCCATTAAAACATGGGAATTTTTTACCAAACCACTACGATGAACCAAACTCTTTACTTTGTGAATGCATTAATGTTCAAAAAAGTGCTCTATATTTACACTGCGGGGGATCTCTAAAATCGGTAAAACTGGGGAGTTTATTTAAAATATACAAGGAACGTAGCAACACACAAGCAAAACACGTACAAGGTCGTGAATCAATGTAAACAAAAAAAAAATGCGTTTAAAAAAAGTTTACGGTCTCGGCATTTTTTTTTGAGGAGTTTATATCTCTATTTAGAAAAATAAATTGTTTAGCCATGGGTTAGTCATATTTGCCTTGAGTTTTTCTATATTGCCTCCTAATTGCTACTATGAAAAGTTGAAGAGCATGATTGGGTCATATTATTTTTTATTTTATTACATCTTCCGTATTTTTTTCTGAATCATTTTAAAATTTTTATAATATAACTTCAGTTATGCGCATATCCCTTGAAACCTACAATTCGCTCATTCATAGATTACATGTTTTGATCTGTTTATTATGTTTTAATTTTGGATCTGTTTATTTGTATAATCTTATTCAAAGAAATATTTTCATTTCCGTTTTGAAATACATGTTTTCTTACAAAATAACTGAAAGTCGAGTTTCTTGGAAATAATTTTATATATTCATCTATATTTATGTTACCTCCATCGAAGTAGTCCTTATTAGATGTTATGCCACTTATCCCAGTGTTTTTCCAACCCATGAAACACGTCTGGAAATCGATGTTCGGCATATCTTTTAGCTCTCTCAGCGATGCTTTTTTAATCTCATCTATGCTTGTAAAATGACGGGCCTTTAAGGTTTAATTTATTTTTGGGAACAGAAAAAAGTCACCATATATGGCGAATATAGTGGCTGGGAAATCATTACAGTGCTGTTTTTGGTTTAAAAAAATTAACGGGCAAGTAGTGAGAAGTGTGAGCAGAGGTTAATTATCGTGGTGGTGCAAAAGCATGAACTTTTTTTGCTACAAATGCGGACGTTTTTTCGTATTGCATCACGCAATCGGCGTTGAACTTGTAAGTAGTATTCTTTATTGATCGCTTGGCCTTGTGGCAAAATATCATGGTGAAATACACATAACGTACACTCTACGCTATGAGAAATTACAAAATTACCGTTATTTTTTGAACAAACATACTATAAGCACTACTGATCGCAGCCTAAGTAAACCTCTACTAACTATAACGGCGACGAACGGGCTTGCTTCGTGACGGGTTCGCCCGGTGGCGGATTGATAGGAAGCCCGACGAGGGCAAAATTTGTGAATACAGGGCGGAAAGTGTGCCGGGGGAGAGAGGGGACCTTTCACACAAGTGCAGCGCGTCAGCTGGTTCTCCCGGACCGGGTGACCGGACGGGGGTCGGGAGTGGGCGTGGCTGGGATATTGCCCAATGAGAACCCCGCCGCACCCCTTAGCTTCAGTGGGGAGAGCCCGCGGCGGGGGGTCCAGCATTTTGGGACCCGCGGCCTCACGTTGGAAGAATGGGGTGAAGATTTGCCGTTTGATTGCCCGCACGTGGCTTATGCGCCTTTCGTCACCCTTTTTCGAAATTCAGCTGTTCCCGGCGGGGGGTAGTATCCGGAACAAATTCTGGGGACAGTTACAGTCCCCTCCGTACTAAAGGGGGCTTGAACTTTTACAAGATCTTGATTTGGGTTCTCTCCCGTGGTTCTTGCATGCGACATACTTGCATTATGATAATGTCGTCTTTATGTTGACAGGGTGGTGACTGAAATAGTTCTTCCTGCCGCCTAATTCTTCGATATTTTAACAGTACTTTAAGTGGGTGTTATTTGTTAAGCATTGTGCTATAGAAGCTAAAACAAGGAAAATTACGGAAGTAGGTCTGAAATTATAAATCTTAATCGGGGAGGATTGGATTGTAGCAGCTTGTCATTCCATCCTGTTCCCTTCCAATCTCTTAATAATTTCAAATTTCCTTACTCTTAAGTATTCCATTTCCAGGTTCTTGCATCTTATCCTCCGATTTTCATCTACACATAATTCTTCCCCTATGTGTTTCCCGCAGCTATGGCATTAAGTGAGTTATCATGCCTCAGGATTTACCCAATTAGTTTCCCTCTTCTCTATTCAGTCACTCTTCGAAGCACTTATTTATTTGTTTTTCTGTCTATCCATTCCATTTTCTGCAATCCTTTGCATCACCACATTTTCAACGTCTCCAGTCATCCTTTAACTTATGCCTTTATCATCCATGTCTCACAGCTGTAAAATATAATAACTTCTCTTCGGTAATGTGTAGGTATTAGTGAATTTTTAAAATTATATCTGTACTAATAGTAATATAAATTATCACTTCTTTCTTCAGATAGAAAATTTTCTTCACGATTAATACTTTTACATTATATATCAACAATGAAAAACTTCCCCCTTTCTTTGAATTAGTTTCTTCGTTGCTTTTCTGGGAGATGTAAATATTGAATGGATATTTGCATAAATGCGATAAATGAAAGAACTGGAGAATGATGTTAATGAAATGAAACCTACATTGCAAGGGAATGCAAAAAAATTGAATGCTCTTGAAAAAGATTTGACGAGTCTCATTTTTACAGTCTACATTTACATAAAATACAACCTTGACGTAGTAGAGGAGCTTGTTCTTGCCGATAACCCCAACAGCTGCACTGACGGGGGCAATAATTACTGGAGGTAGGGTCATCAATGTCGAAGGGATGGGGCGAAGGGTAGGAACCGGACAATCCGTAGTTCATGCAGCATCTGTTTCTCGTATAGGTCGATTAAAAGACTTCTTTCTCTCTCCATTTATCCTTTATCTACATTCTAACCTGAAAGTCAGTTCTTGAGCATGTGGCAGGGGGTGGTTTCACACCCATACTTAGTGTATAAAAGAATTGTTGCTTAAATATTTGTCGCCAAAGAGTATTGTTCAAAATTCAAATAATATACAAAAGCATTAAATACAAGTTTACAAAAGCTACGTGCACTACGGTATCTTGATGTAAAACAGTTCTATATTAATGTGAGACAAGCTGTGGGTATAAATTAAAACAAGAGTTAGAAAAATAATGACAACATACTAGGCTACTTAGAATGATTTTGTGATCCCACTAGGGCGTCCATTATCAGTAAAACAATATAATAATACAATGACAATTGTCTGTATAGAAATAAAATGGCATTCACAGACATAAAGTGAAGTATTTGGGTTGGATAAAAAGCGTTATTCTATTTATGTTTTTCTGGCTTTCTGGTATCCCTGTTTTATCGCTCTGATTTTTGAATAGGGGATAGTGCGTAATGTGTTACCACTTTTTTAAAAATACCATCGATGATGTACTTGCTTCTTCTAGTTTAATTAATATAATTCCACTCATGAGTAGGAGTAGCCGGGAATGTATCTCCGTATTACGTAGATAAAACAGAATGATATTTCCCTCCCTCGATGGCCGGCGGAAATATTTGTGCTGGTGCGCGAGGGATGAGAGCTATTCCGACCTTCAAGCAATCAGATGATATATAAGTGCTTGGGGCCCTCGGGGTCATTATAGGGCTCGGGCTGCAGCCGAATCAGAGGGCCGCTGAGATTTGGATTGAGGGGTATGAAACGCGTGGCCCATGACCTCGAGTCCGCCCATCCTGTCGTTTAACGCGAGCCCACATCACGCTTTTAAAAGGACTTTATAGGAATGAGGATTTTGCCCCTCGCTTGGATAGTGGGCTATCTCGAAGCCTGATATAATGCGCTCTAGAAATTTTTTATTTTTCTATTGTTTATTTCATAATTTAACTAATAAATTTCGTATTCGATCCCGGAGACGTGGGTAATCTACTGGGTTGGGCGCTGGGCTACTGACCTGAGGGTCCGGGTTCGATTCCATGGGACGCCTCTGGTCACTCTCAGCTTCGCTCAAATTGGGTCATCTTTTGGGTACTAGATTTTCTAGGTAAATCATAGGCGGCACAAGTGAAGGAAAACCCTCTACCCTGACGTGTGAATTTCACATGCGGTTGAGCTGAGAGTATTAGGTGATCTTTACCCTTACGTGTCAAACTAACCTTCGGGTCGATTACTGTGTTGCTTTGAGATTTCTTATTTTATTAGATTATTATAAGGTATCTACCGGTCAAGGTGGGTTTCTGGATGGGCACAACTATCAATTAATCACTTTGCGACTTTTATTAGTCATCATTTAGGTAATCGTTATTACTCATTTACATTATTACACATCATTATTACTCATTTACATTATTACACATCATTTAGGTAATCACTAGTATTAGTAATCATAGGTCAATCATTTTGGTAAAGGAGGAATTATTTTTTTGTCCCTTTGCTTGTGTTAGCATTCGTATTTTTTTGATTGGTCCTGAGGTTATGGTGATTGTTGGCATATCTTAAAGGACAATAAACGGGTGGCTGGGAAAGTATAAGAAAAACCCATTTATCTTGCAAGTGATAAGAATTGATCCCATGTCCTTCGCCCAATCAACATTCCTACCATACAATGGTGTAATCGATTCGGCGTTCAAACCTTGATTATATCCTAGCTTTGGGGCTTTGGTCTCGAAGCTTGTTTTCCTACAAAGCCCTATAAATATGTTCCACCGAAATTTAGTAAAAACCGGTCCCGATCGACAGATCTAGTGAGTCAGCGTTTGAAAAAATAACTTAATAGCCGAATGATGTCGTTCCAAGCTAATACACGCGTTTCTCAAACTTTCGTGTTTCCACCCATTTTAATAAGTAGAAGTTTTTTTCCAGTGTTGTTACTTAACATAGAACCTTTTTTAAGTTATGAATATTTGCTCGAAGTGAAGTGTAATAAAGAGGCACCAAAATACTTTGTCATCCAATATGATCGCTACTCTACATTCTGTTAAGAAATATCCTCTCGGTACACTAAATATTTAATTGCAATTTTCTAATTGGAATATAATTAATAGTAATTTAAGAGCCAGAACAACGATTTGGATTGCTTGGGACTCCATTGCTACAGAAAATGTTACCACAGTGGTGACAGACAGCTAAGATCTTTGAGATTTGCAGTTTTGCAAATGATTTTAAATAACACACCAATCTCGTGTAGTGTAGCGATGTATTTAAGGAATACGATCATTCATGGTCACTTATAAATAAGAAAGTTGAATATCATAGTTGTTTTTTGCGAACAATATTTTAGAAAAAATAGTGCATATTTAGATGTTAAGTTATTTTATCTCTATCATCAACTATTGTCTACTAGGTTAGGGTAAGATTTTGATTTACCCTGGTGCTACATCTTACTGTACCTCCGGCCTGCTAAACTCCTAGCCATGACTAACACCACACAAAAGTTCCTTTAACCCCATATTACTAAACCCTAGTTTGAAATAATTGGATTCTTTAGCTCTGCATACTTTTAAGTTCTCTAAATATCTTGTTGAAAACCAAAATGCCTTTATTTCTCTCCCTCCACCTCGTTTTCCCAGATCTTCCCTTCTTTTACCCTCTTCAGCATCCAATTGACTTTTGTTATCTCCTGAACCTTATTTGTACTGCCAGTTTCGAATTTTTACCATCGACCTTCTTTCTTATCATACTGTGCCTGATTCTATGCTTAATCATTTATCCCAGTCTCTTCTTTTTGCAATAATTATTTCAGCTCCATATTATTTTTATTCATGCATTCCTAATTCTAAACAAATTTGTTGTTTTTGAATGAGGACAATTTAAATACTAAACCATGAAATAAAAAAGATATAAGTTGCATTAAATTTAATCATGATTAAAACAATGAAATTAAAAATACCAAAAGATGTCCATATTTTGTCAGACAAATAAAAATACTTTCAAATGGGAAGACTTAACTAGTTACCTTTATTCCCCATCATTCCACTTAGTTATATTTGCTCATCCGACTAGTTTCCTTTCATCGCTAAGATACCTACTTAACATCCGATTTTCCTCCTAAATTAATACGTTCTATTTTAAGTTATTCCTTATTGTCCTCTTGACTTATCATTATGAATGGTCCATGGAAGCAAAACTGATATTACTGGAGGGCAGTTGGCAAATTTCTTGTAGCTGAAAAAAGCTGGTCCAATTCATTATTCGTTAAGTAACAGCCCGTCGTCGATAAGCTTATCGGTAAGAACAAGGCCTCCGGAGGAAAGCAGTCGACGAAGCTCCTTTGGGAATATCATCAAGACGTTGAGCCGCTTGTCTAATTATGCAGCACGTCGAACGTCGGGTGAGTCTTGGATGGATTCGTGTTGATGGCCCCGCGTCAGGGCCGACAAGCACCAAAGGGCTCGCGCTCGGGGAAGCGGGGAAGGGTGCTCAATCACTCGGGCCGCGAGAGGTTAAACCGTTTCGTCCAACGGGGGGTGACAACACCCGGGGTCCGGGCGGAATCGGGGGCGAGGGGAGACGGACGGAGAGGGAAATGGAAAGCGGAGGGCAGAATGGGAGTGGGGAGGAATATGCGGGAACCGGAAAAGAGGAGAGGAGAAAGATGAGAGTCGGGAGGGAGATGATGAAGGTGAGAAAGGAGAGAGAGTGGTCGAGGGGAGAGACGAGAAGCTGTGTGTGTGAGGAAGAGAGTGATGAAGGGGCGAGAGATGGAATGGGAGGGCGGAAGGGTGAGGAGGGGGGAATCGGGGGCCCTTAAGGTAGTCCAAATTGGTGAGCGTGGGAAATCATTCTTTTGGGGGCAAGGGGCGGGCGGTGAGGGTTGCTGGAGATTGTTGGGGAGGTTGGAGGGGGGGGGGAGGGAGTCAGGCGTGATGAAGGGCTTCTCGCGGCGGAAGGTCGTCCCGGTGAAATTGACTTCTACCCTCCTCCCTCTTCGGTCCTTCCGTACTTCGTACCCTTTCCTAACCCCTTCCCCCACCTGTGCCTCCCTCTGCCCCTTCTCCTTCCACTAAAACCTCCACCACCTCCTTTCTCCGTCCCCATGATTTCTTTCCCTCTCAATCTCTCACAGTGTTGCCAAGGCTTGTTTGTAAACTTTGAACGCACAAAGTAAGCCGCAAAAGAGTTTCAAAAGTCACCGCAGTCTCCAAAGCTAATCGCTCTGTTTAGGAGTCGTTCGGTGGATGAAAATTAGATTGGAAATTTTTATTAATCATCGTCACCATGGGAACTAATATTAAGTATCTCCTCTTAGCACAAAAACTGAGTTTTTGGATCGCCTTATGAGCAAGGTAAAAATTTTATGCGCTCAGAGTATATAGATATTAAAAAGACACTGAATTTTATTACAATTTTTACATTGAAACGTCAGAAATTGGAATTGAATTGTACCTCATACTTCTTTTACTTTACTTATCTCTGTAGACGTATAAGATGGATTTATATGTGCATACTTATAGGCGTTATAGGTTAAATCATGGGGTGATACTGAGCATTACGTCAACTAAGAAAATAGTGTTTCTTATTTAGAGATTCTATGAATAATGTGTGTATAAGATGATAGTGATAGTAATGATTTAGAATGACTTGAAACATGTTCCTACCTTAGCAATAAACTTAGTCGAGGTAAATCTTTAAACTTGCCCATGCCTCAATTATACCACAGACAAGAGATATTATAGCTTCATTTTGACCATTCCTAAAAAAGTGAGAATTTTTTTCAACCAATATATGAGTACCTGCCATGCAGTTACAGATTAAATCTACTGAAGTCCATAGTAAAAGTATACGCCCACTTATATGAATGACGGTTTCCAAGCATGGTCATAATCCATTGGCAGCATGAAAGGTAAATTTAATCTTGTCATTGCCGACTTTAATGCGGATACCAATTGTTTTATTTTACATTCAAAGGGCATTGTACCCACGAATGATCGAAGCAATAACGCCAAAATATAATTTGCGATACCATTGCGAAAGCGAACGTCACCAAGGGGGTCGTATTCCATAATGCTTGCACCCTCACAGTCGGGTATCCAAATCCTCAGATCCCAGGACTAACCGTCCGCGATCTTGGACATTTTTATGGCCGCAACAAGCCTCCCCTCCATGGGGGATCCCTCGGTCCTCACCGCGCAAACCACGCCGCCGACGCCGCCTCTCCCGCCCGGGTACCGGCGGCACGGATGATGGCGAAGGGAGGCCTCTCTCCCCAACCCCGCTAACCCCGCTCCCCAATGCCGCTCTGTTTGCGGCGTGACGTCCGACAATCGGCCTCTCGCCCCGCGGTACGTGCCGTGTGCACAATGGTGCCGCTCTGCTGTTTGTTGTGGCCCCACCGGGGAAGTCGGGCGGGTTGAGAGGGGTTGGATGGGAATGGGGAGGGAGGGGATTTCAATCAAGCGCGAGGGAGATTGGGAACCTGGTGGTGGAGGGGGTGAGTTTGAGGGGTAGAAATGAAGGTGCGCAAGGGAAATGGGCGGTGGTGTGGTTGTCCTGGTTTTATGGAGGCTGCGTGGGCGAGAAGTTGGGACGGAAATTAAGTAAACATGGGCGTGCTTGATGGGACGGGCTGAGGAGGAGGGGTTGGTTGATGCTGATGGGAGCGCTTGGGGGCTGAGGATGGTAGGGGATGGGTTTTAAAGGGAGGAGAAAAGGGCAGGGTTTCTGACCCCTCCCCTCTTTTACCCGTCTTCCTCCGGGTCTATCGCGTGTGCAATTAGTGTGAATGCACTCAGAGACGTGGAGAGATATTGGTGGAGATTATTCATTCAAGGAACCGTATTTTTCTCCTGATCTTTCTTCCTCCGTTTATTGTGAGATTCCGCAATCAACGATTGGTTTAATTGATGGGACCTTAAATAATTAAGCGATAAATTAGTGCCCTCTGGGACCATTTAAAATCAGATGCCCATGCGCGCTCTCCAAAGATCGGTCAAGGCAATTTCCCCTCTTATATTTGGAATTTTAAGAATTCAAAATCTGGGTAATCACACAATTTACAATGAATCATTGTGAGTTTTTGTGTGTCAAATCCCTGTGGTAATCCAGAGGAAGCATAGGCAGAAGATCAGGCCTTCTTTATCTTGAGTTTTCAATTTTCTAACTTTGTGGTTCTTAGTTCGGGAAAAGCGCTTAACTTTCATATTAATACCAAACCTTTATCTAAAAGTTCTTGAAAAATGTACACTTTTAACGTCTGAACGTTTCATTTTTAAGAACTGAAAAGTAACTCAAAGTAAAATATTGACAGTTATGAAGAATTATTATTATTATAAGGTAATCTACCGGTTAAGGTAGGTTTTTGGATGGACACAACTATCAAATAAACATTTTGTAACTACCCACCTTGCAACCTAATCTATATCAGGTCCCTCTTCATCTCTGTGTGCTTCTTTCCTCCCTTCATCCCGTCCAACATCTCTATCCTGTTCCTGCCCTTTCCTCGTTTGCCTAACATTCTCCCTTCTATTACCTTCTTCAACATTCCACTACCGCTCAATACGCCTTTCATCCATTTTTCCTGCCTCCATAGGATTTCTCTCAACAAACCCCTCTCCTCACCCACCATCTCCAGTACTTCCTCATTTGTTTTCCTTTCGGTCCATTTCACCTTCTCCATTCTTCTCCACGCCCACATTTCAAAATCCTCCAATCTGCGTCTATCCTCCTGCTTCAGCGACCACGTTTCCGCGCCGTACATTACTACGCTCCATGAAGAATATGTCATCATAATACGAGTATGCTCGTATGTATGGTTAAACTCTTGATGCTATGAGTAATCGTTCCTGTAATAACGTTGAAATTTCTAAGTTAGTATTAACTATCTTTAAAGTAATAACATTAAATGATGTCAATTTTACTCAGTCTATAAATTAATTAATTGATATTCTACCCTTTAAGACACGTTTAGGGGCACACATGGGCATCGCTACATTTAACAGCTTAGTCTGAAAAGACATACTCTGACACTGCAACCTATATTATACTCTTCTTTAATTACTTTCATTGCCCTATACGTATTCCGCTCAATACACCTATCCTTTTCTAACCCCTTCCTCGTTTGTTAAATTTCCCCTCAATCACAGTCTTCAAAACCACAGCTCTAAATAAAATACACTGAACCTACCTTTTCTGTCCTCTTTGGATTTCTCCAAACAATGCTCTTTCCTCCCCACTCATGCCTACCGCTTAATCTTCGGTTTTCCTTTCTTCCAATTCACATTTTCCATCCTTCACAGCCACTCTGGAAACCTTCAATCTACGCATTTTATCTTGCTTCAACGATCATGTTTCAGCGCCGAGCAAAGCCTTGCTATCTACGTGTTCACCAAGCTTTCTTAACACCCCTTCTCAACGTCCCAGTCGTTAACTCCCCTCTTTTTGTGAAAGCTTCCCTGTCAAATGCAATTATTCTCCTCGTGTCCCTACTACTATGAACATCTTGTTCCAAAGCACTTCCAAGTGGGTCAACAATTGTACCTACTCTCGTGTGTCTTTCCTATTTTAGCGTTTAAATTAGCCTCTTGCGGAAATCTCATAACCTTCGATTTGTACAATTTTTTTTCGTGACCCTTCACATTGATTATGCAATGAGCTGATCAATTCAACGATCATAACCCATGGATGACTATGTGACTAAAGCCTGTGAATTTGCAAACCTAACCGATTTTATTAATTCCCAACCAACCTTTTTACGGAGTACAGTTGTTACCACTACAACAACATGTTATTTTGGTTTGGTTTTATTGTTTTTCGTTCTTTCGCGGCTGCAATCCAATTCCGACGAATTCACAGACTGTGGATGTGTTGGGAAGGAGGATGAGCGAGAACGTTCAGTGTACATGCTAATCCGTCGCTGACCTCATTTTCTTCGTGCGTTACAGCTAGAGAACTATTACGAACACCATCCGCGCCCGAGAGTAATTCTGCTTCCTACGGAACCGCTTAAAATTTTGACGGCTCATTATTCTGAGTCGAAAGGAAAAGAAATTGGAGCGACGGGAGAAGGGAAGGGATCGCGGTGAGGGGGGAGGAAGAGGAGGAGGTAAGGCGTGGTGGTTCGACCGAGCAGCGAGCGCAGGGCGATGAAGAATATGCTAAGAGGCAGAAGGAGGGAAAGAGTGAGAGGAATGAGATGATTAATAGGCGTAGATCCTTGGACGGAAGGTGGTTGTGAGGTGAGACGGGTGGGAGTTGTGAGTGAAGTAAGGCGTTGCTGAAGGAGAAAAGTTGAAACTCGTAGTGCGTCTTTTGTGTAGGAAGTGAGGAGGGATGTCACTGGAGTGGTGCGCATTGAAAGGGAGGAGAAAGGGAGGGTGACGAAGGATCTACAGTGCCAATGGAGAGCACTTAAAATTTCGTCGCACTCGTCCGCGACGAATGACCTGGCGTTCAGTCCCCGCAAATTAGAATTGAATAGAGAGGAATTAATATTAATTAGAATCTATTTCAGGTTCAGATTTGGATCGACGAGGGAATTATAAAAAATATACACCGCTAAATGTCACGGTAATTAACACAAGCAAGCAAAGTAGAGTGATTAAACATACATTTTCTTGAAAACAATATTTTTTGTTGGATGGTGGTCTTTGAACTTTTCACGCAAAATATACTCCATCATAATATATTCTCGATCTACACCCTGCTAATGAAGGTTATGCAAAGACACAATTATCATCCTGAAGGTATGTTTTAATCGTTAATGATAGAGTTCAAGTCATTCCTTGAATTCGCAGGTATAATCCAGAGGGCCGATTTATTTCTTTCCCATGATTTTCCACAAAGATACGGATAGGTTATGCATCAAATCGTAATAATTAACTTTTTATTAGTATGTGTAAGTTTTTCATTGCTATAAACTCATGCCAGCAAAGTTTTATGAAGTTCTAATAACCAGGGGGACAGCTGCTTGGTTGTTCTAAGATATCACTGAAAATTTGGAACCCCCGACCCTCCAGTCAGCAACCCAGCACTGTGTTCACTAGACTGCGCCGCCAATACTGAAAATTTATTGAGAATTAAAACAGGTAAATATATTGATGGGGTAGCGGACAGTTGCACGGAATGACTCAAGTCCTCCAATTAAAGGCTCAACGGCATTTGTGAATCGCTGTTATGATATATAGTACATTGTGGTGTGTTTAGACTATTTTGGAATGAAATGGGGAATTAAGGCGAACTTATGGAATAAATCTCTTGTATTAATTGGAAGAAGATTCCTTCAGCAGTGTTGAAAATGTATTATTAACCCAATAAGGCAACAGTAGGAGAGATCATAAAAATAAGATTAGAGAGATCAAATGCAGGACCGACATTTTTAAGTAGTCTTTTTACCTCGAAAGATAAGGGATCAGGATAACTGCAACCGGACCCGATAAGGGGAAACATGATTTTTAAAATTCTAAATAGCCTCTAATTTAGCCATTGATTTATCTTACCCTTATTTAAATGCTCTTTTTGTTACTAGCAGCTCGTCTCTCATGCTCAGAGAAGTGTTTAGCACTTTGATGCCATAGTTCAAGTTAACATCACCTCCATTGTTTTAAATATTTTGCCTTTTTATTGGTAACTAACATTTAAGCAAAACTTAATTTAGAATTTGCATACCTGATGTGGTATCAGCCCCCTACCACACACCGTAGTGATGGCTTGCAGGGTACTACGGGTATGTTGATTTGAATTTTACGAGTATTAAAATTAGGTTCTCGCCAACGGTTATTTTAATTTATAGTTTTAAGATGGTAGGAATTTACATTATTAAGTGCTAATATTATTATAATCAATCCAATTACCAATTTTTCCCAATTTTTGTACACAATCGGGATGCCTAATGCTTTTTGGGCGATATTTGTCGAGTAATTCTTTCTGACAGTTGACGACTGTGACCGAAATGCACACGGATGAGTAACAACTAGAAGAATAACACAAATATCTGCTTTCGCTTGGTGATATATTAAATTTCACACTCCTACCCTTCCGGCACTGCCAAATAGGTGAGCGCCCATTTTTCAATTTTAGAATTTCAGGGCCGCAAAACCAAAATAAGTTTATTAATGTCCCGGTTCTTGTTTGAAGAACATTTTGAGAATTCAAATTCTACGGTTTATCAGGTTTCACTCATCGGTTAAAGAAACCTTTGGTGCATATATTTATAATGTGTCGAGCTGAAACAACAGTAATCTCTTTTAAATTATTCAATTGACATATTCTCTTCAACTTTTGCTGATGAAATGATCCGGAAAAAAAGGAATACCGAGACATTTAATTTTAACTTAAAGAAATACAAAAGTCAATATCTATTAATTTATTAGTTGGTGAAACTCTATTACGGACAAGGTACGAAAGAAGAGAGTCTTTTATTTCCTTTGCTCAATTTGCGACCACATAGTGTAGAAATATTAGTCGCCTGTACGCAGCCATAAATTACAATATGAAACGGTGTAATCAGGAGACGCAAAGGAAGATAATGTGATACTCATATTGATGGGATTATTCTTGAAAACCCAACTATACCAGCCTGAATTAGAACTAGGACTTTGCGTTTTTGAACTTGAAATATGCACATATAAATCCTTTTAATTAATTTTTGCCGGTCGATCATGTTGTTAATTGTCTCGATCAATAGTTTAAAACCTCAAAACTCGATAAAGTCAAACGACTGTGGCCAAGATATTGACACGTTAAAACGATGATGCGTTTCAGTTTCCAAACTAATTGCAACTTTTCAGACTAAAATTCAATTTTGTGCAAATGATGAATTTCACTAATCAGTCTGATAATCAAACGTTTTCACAAAGTGATGTCACTTTCGTATTTTGCTTGATGTCATTGAATCTTCACGCAAACATTTCAGAGTGAAAACAGCGTCCGATAATTGCCTGAGCTCACCTTTGTCATCGGGAGTATTACGGATTTCATGGAGTAGAGGGAGACATGAGAGAATTACCGTGTTGATGGGATTTTTCACAAAAAGTGGTCTCCGTTCGGATTCCAAGTAGGGTTCATGACATTACTGATACTATACACTCCCAGGTCACGAACTTTGTCACCTTGTTATTAAGCCATCTCCTTTCGAATAGTGATCGATTTCTTGATCTATGGTAGCAATGGTTTTCAAAGAACTTTACGACAGATACTTCAGCGGTCTAATCCACTAACGTGAAATGCAGCCACCAAAGCGTTTTTTTACACCTGGAGTTTCTAGAGGATTTGAGGGAATAAGTGATTATGACAAATTATCGTAAAAACAATGTTACATGCTATGTGGCATTTTCCAAAGAGTTAAATTTAACATTTAAACACAAGTGTGTTTTCCATTTGACAAAATTAAACAAGTTGAAAGATGCCGTGAAAATTACGCGTGCTAAATTGAGTCCTCCGCTGATGTGAATCGAAAAGGAGAAATTTCGCGATTCGAGAAACAATCATTCGGCATGAAATTCTTCGGAAAAATACATTTCCCGGGAATCGAGTGATCCGGCATCAAATTCCGATCAAGGTGAATGACATTCACAAGGTGAAATTTCACATTTCGGTTTATTTTTTCAAGTACTTCCCGATTTACTTGTCACGTTTGATTGATTTCACTTTTGGTTAACACTGGTGAACTATTTATCAGCCGTACTTTTCTATTAGATGTTTTAAGATTGACGTCAGGATTTAAAAGATAACATGCACTTTTACTGAAGGTGTTCGGGGAAGGTATTCCAAGGAAGGCCAAGGATGTTGGTTGAAATGAAAAGAACGACCTCAGTATTTACTGAGCTCAATCCAGAAAGATAAATATGACGCCCACCTGATTTCGATTTATTATCATAATTCTTATCCATTCTGCTCGTCATGTTGACAATAATCTTCAGTGCCTGATTATATTTAGCATAATAGAGAACAGAAATGGAAAAGGAGCTAAAGGCTACTGAGTTATGACGCATGTTGAAAATCCTAGCTAAGTTAGAACCCTACATGTATGTAACTTTCGAGTCTTACTTACGTGTTTCGAGACGTCTTCCAGACGTTCAGGCCATTTCAGCACACACTTACAATTGCCATCATCACGGCAAATGTCCACTCGCATACCGAAATAATGAGAATAATATTTTTATCACGCACACTCAATAGCTAGGAATTTTGTCATAACTTAATTAGCTAGAAACAGCGACGCTTGTAAGATAAAGAATTTCTGTTCGAAAACGGTGCAATATCAATTGAATTGAAGAACTATAAACGTTATTTTTTCCTATCTAGAGCTTTGTGGATATTGCGGTTTTATCATAAATGTTACAAGTGCCCTTGGATGCTTTCCTGGTTTACGAATTCATTTCCTGTGAGGTGATAGTCATTGGCATTTCGCAGATTCTGATGCTTGCCAATGAACAACACAATTGGCATGAATCCTTTAGTACTCAAGTGCGTTTGTTTGTATCCTCTAGTTTAACACTACACCTGTCCTCACCTATCAGACCAAAATTCCGTTAGTTTGCTGTCTTTTGACGCATTAGCCTTTTTCTTTTACGTAACCTCCACGCAGAAATAGATACTGGAAATTTCGTCAGTGAACACGATCCTTACACGCCACGAAGGCGAGAGGAGGCCAATGAGCTCTCTCTTCTCATTTCCGCCCCGTGTCGGCATAAATGAGCGTTGGATTAATAGAATTCATCTACGAGCCCTTAAAAGGGAGTGAGGAAAATCGGACGTATAGGAAGAGAGAGAGGAGGGGATGATGGAGGGAGCGGGGGAGGGGGTTTATGATGCGGGATGAAGAGGGCGGGAGGAGAGACGGGAGATCGGCGGAGATGGAAGTAGGAATGGGTGGATAATTATACGCTATGCCATCCGTGATGTGAACCTAAATGCCCACTTCCCTAACACAAGCTCAGCCGTGCATTCGGCATGCTAATAGAGCCCGGTAACAATCACCACTCGATGAAAATGAACGGGTTTCGGAATTTGAATCCGGCGCAACACTGGGTAATTCAGAAATGTGTAACCCCCCCCCCCCCCTTGATGATCCAGTCGCACCATGTCTTTGGTGTTGACGCCTTTGCATCAAGATGGTATGGGGAAAGCGGTAATTTTTTGATCAGGAGCCAAGGTTATTTATTTGCGTGTGAACATAGAACTCAGATTTCCTACATCCCCACAAGCACTCACCTGCAGTTTTGCCCGACGTATAATACGCTTGAATAATGTGTACAACATTGAATGAAGTTAAATTATGGACGCGGCCTGTAACCAATGAATTTGGCCATAAATTTAGAAAGGTATCCATCGATTATGTCGATTTCCCTGTCCTCTAGCCTACTATCGTCTCTTAATCTCCTGACAACCCTAAACCTTTTCTTACGTGATATAAATTATCTTCTCACATCATCTCTAGCTTCTCTCTCTTTAAGAATTGCTCCAAATACGAGTATTAAAGAAAAATCGTATTAAAAAGCTCGTATTTAAAGAAATATCAATTAAATTTCGAACCGCTTTCTGCCTCCTTATCTCTGGATAGTTTTTACCCATCTTCCCTTCATCTAATTTTCTCTTCACTCTTGTCCGTAGATGACCAATTTTTTCCTTCAAACAAAAGTTAAAGTAGTGGGAATGGGGTTAGTGCGTTTGCTAGTGTACTGGATTCCCGCATCCCCCAAGAGCCCGAGTTCGAACCCTGGCGGTGTCAGAATTTGCACCTAAAAACACCCCACATGGGATGCTATTTGGAGTGCACTTCAAGTGGAACACGCCCTCCGTCGGATTGGACGTGAAACGGTGTGACTTTAGGACGCATTTCGGTAATATTCTTTAGTGAATTAGTTTCTTATTTAGTTATAAATTTCTTTGATTATTTCTGATATAGGTCATCCAAAGTTTAATTGATTTATATATAAAATTTTGGAGTAATCATTTGTTACAGACTACTCTCAAAAAAGATATATCTGTATATTATATAAAAACAATATATATATATATATATATATATATATATAAACATACCATAAACACAGTAATCAACCCGAAGGTCGGCTTAGTAGGTGAAGCTCACCCGACGGCGTACCAAGCCCGACGGCGTGTGAACAATCACACATCAGGGTAGGGGGGCCAGTTCCTTTCCCTGTGCCGGTTATGGTTTCCCAGGAAGAACTGGTACCCGAAAAATCAACTAGCTTGGGTGGAGCTGCAGGTGCCCAGAGTGCTTTGCCCGGAAATCGAACCCGGGACCCTCCGGTCGGTAATCCAACGCTCTACCCACTAGACCACCGCGACCCGCATATATATATATATATGCGGGTCGCGGTGGTCTAGCGGGTAGAGCGTTGGACTGCTGACCAGAGGGTCCCGGGTTCGATTCCCGGGCAAGGCACTTTGGGCACCTGCAGCTCCACCCACGCTAGTTGATTTTTCGGGTACCAGATCTTCCTGGGAAACCATAACCGGCACAGGGAAAGGAACTGGCCCCCCTACCCTGATGTGTGAATATTCACACGCCGTCGGGCTTGGTACATGGGTAAGCTCTACCATCACCTACTAAACCGACCTTCGGGTTGATTACTGTGTTTATATATATATATATATATATATATATATATATATATATATATATATATATATATATATATATATATATATATATATATATATATATATATATGGACTATATAGATGATTTATATGAAGTTACACGGAATTTTTAAAATAAAAAACTTAGACGGCAACACACAACATGAGAACACATGTTGTGTGTTGTTATTATATATAACACTCACACGTTATATCTTGATAATTTCGACGGACGGATTTTATGTGTTCATGTGAGGATTCATTCATGTGAGGATTACAGAACAATAAGTTTGATATCCCACGCAGCTAAAGTTATTCTCAGGATCATCAACAAAAGGATATAGAGTAAGGCAAATGATTACTTAAGGGATGATCAGTTTGGGTTCAGGAAAGGAAGAGGTACGTGTGATGCCATTGCAGTAATGAGATCACTAGTCGAGAGGAATATAGAATACAATCAGGACGTTTTTGCCTGTTGTGTAGATTTCGAAAAAGCGTTTGATAGAGTGAATTGGGAAAAATTAATGCGTGTATTGCAGAAAATAGGAATGGATTGGAGGGACAGGAGGCTGATCCGCAACCTGTACATGTCTCAGACTGCTCAGGTGCGAGTGGGGAACGGAGAGTCCGGATGGGCAGTGTTAGGAAGAGGTGTAAGGCAGGGTTGCCCATTGTCACCGGTACTGTTCAACGTATATGTAGAGGAAATGATGAAAGAGGCATGGGAAGAACTGGAGGTAGGAATGAAAGTCGGAGGGGAATTCGTAAAATCGGTTAGGTTTGCTGATGACCAAGCATTAGTTGCTCAGTCAGCCAAGGGATTGCAAGCATTGTTGAGTGAATTGGAGGTTCAGTGCGATAAATATGGGATGAGAATCAATATTAATAAAACAAAGGTTATGCGATTTTCCAGAAAGAAAAAGGCTAAGCTAAATATTAAAATAGGCGGGGAAAAAATAGAGCAGGTAGAACGGTTTACATATCTCGGAAGTGTTTTAGACCACTACGGTCAAAGTGGTAGGGACGTAAGGAGAAGAATTGCGCTAGGCAAGGAGGCTTTCTCAAGGAGGAGGGAGTTGATGACGGGGACGTTGAGTAGGGATGTTAAGACAAGACTCGTAAAAACTCTGATATGGATCGTAGCATTGTACGGCGCGGAAACGTGGTCGCTGAAGCAGGAGGATAGACGTAGATTGGAGGCTTTTGAAATGTGGGTGTGGAGAAGAATGGAGAAGGTGAAATGGACCAAAAGGAAAACAAATGAGGAAGTACTAGAAATGGTGGGGGAGGAGAGGGGTTTGTTGAGAGAAATCCTATGGAGGCAGGAGAAATGGATGAAAGGCGTTTTGAGTGGTAGTGGAATGTTGAAGAGGGTAATAGAGGGGAGAATGTTGGGCAAGCGAGGTAAGGGTAGGAACAGGATAGGGATGTTGGATGGGATGAAGGGAGGAAATAAGTACACCGAGATGAAGAGGGACCTGATATAGATTAGTTTGCTAGGTGGGGAGTCACAAAATGTTTATTTGATAGTTGTGTCCATCCAAAAACCTACCTTAACCGGTAGATTACCTAATAATAATATTATATATATATATATATATATATATATATATATATATATATATATATATATATATATATAAATTCACTGATAGTCATAACAAACACAGAAACCAAAACACAAAAGAGGAAAAACTCACTGGTTCTCGAATTTTCGGTGGTCCAACCACCTTTCTCAAGAGGAATTAGGAACAGAACTGAACAGTTCTGTTCCTAATTCCTCTTGAGAAAGGTGGTTGGACCACCGAAAATTCGAGAACCAGTGAGTTTTTCCTCTTTTGTGTTTTGGTTTCTGTGTTTGTTATGACTATCAGTGAATTTACATTACACGTTTGTGGGTTTTCCAAAAAAGTGTATATATATATATATATATATATATATATATATATATATATATATAACTTTTGGACGGCACAATAGAACACAGAATAAAACTGATAAACCGTAAAAGGACACTCACACTGTAGATGATTTAAGCTTTCGGCCTACTCCGAGGCCTTCTTCAGGTCAGACCTGAAGAAGGCCTCGGAGTAGGCCGAAAGCTTAAATCATCTACAGTGTGAGTGTCCTTTTACGTGTTATCGGTTTTATTCTGTTCTATTGTGCCGTCCAAAAGTTATATTGCTCTCGTGAGTACTTCCGCATCATCGATATATATATATATATATATAAGAATAGAAGGAAGAAATAACGGGGATGGTATTTTACAGCAGGTAAAGAAGGGGTTGGATTATCAAGAGATTAATTTACGGCCGTAAGTAAGAGAGAAATCGAATTAAATGATTGATAATATACTAAGTTCACGGAGAAATTCATTGGGATGCGTTACGGAGTGCTTAGTCGCGTACATAATTTATCCTCACCCAGTATTAAACCCATTCATCAACAAGACGAAGGTGGAGGTAGATCGTTGTTAAGACGCAGGAGGTACGAGTTACATCTTCACACTCGAGTAATTTGTACTTTCCTTGGAACTGAAAATGTGATCATGGTCTCATTTAAAAGAAATATGAATGTTGTTACTCCAACTGTGAGTGAAAACCATTCTAACAGTTTTGAAGATGACATCCACCTCAAACAAATGACCCAAATGGAGTGTAATGCGAAACGTGCAATATTTTATATAGAGGGCTTTTTACATCTAGAGAAAATGGACTGATATTTACAATACTCACGTGGGGCATATGAGCAGGATATTTCTTCCAAATGGTTTTAATTTTTTCACGCTATGATTATTCTAAGTTCACGGCATAAATTTAGTTCCTAGTTTTCATTCACCTCCTAAATATTGAAAGATAAATAATGTACTATATGTATATTATGTATTATATATTACATTTTCGATAAGTTAGACCTGGAATGATATTGATTTATAGTCGCCACGAAATGGTATACGCAGTGATGTAACTAGACTTCAATTCCACGTGTGTTTCGTTTCTTTGAATAAAAGAGTAAAATATAATTTTAACTATGATATTATATTTTATTTTAGAATGATCATCTATCATGTGAAAAGTGTATCATATTGTATTATTAACTCTTCATCCTAAACACTTCTGAAATCGTCTGAAATCTGACTCCGTTTTAAGCCGGCGGTGAAATATTTCAATCGCACTATTCTTCAAAATGCAATTCCTGAAAAACTAACTTCAGTTGAATTTTTTATGATCATATGAATACTATCAGGAAAAGTCATTTTATTAAATTATCAGTTTATATTAAATTTTGGAATATACCTATTCACTTATTCAAATGAACGCTGTTTGGGCACCAATAAGGTGTGGCCAATAAAGAGCCCATTTTCAAAGGGTCAAATTTCAAGGAAGAATTATGCCAAAATGAATTCCGT
Organism: Hetaerina titia; assembly: GCA_037158775.1. Classification (NCBI taxonomy): domain Eukaryota; kingdom Metazoa; phylum Arthropoda; class Insecta; order Odonata; family Calopterygidae; genus Hetaerina; species Hetaerina titia. Next base: position 35,879,698 of record CM073776.1, on the reverse strand, counting down.
AAAACCCAATGTTTAATAATCCCAGTCGAAAAAAATTGCTCGCTTCAGAGATGTTACTTTGATATCTTCAGAATCACTGGATTACGACTAGGGACGTGAAGGCTAAAACGTGCCTAAAGAAAAACCGAGGAAGTAATACTCGGCATTGTGAAAGGGCAGGAAATAGGGTTATTTGGAGAAATCCAAGAAGGCAGAAACTGTATAGATATACATTGTGATTAGACATGGAATTTTGAAGACTTCAATAGAGGGGTGAAGACATTAGAAAAGCGATGGAGGGGTAGGAAAAGGATAGCCAAGGACGGGATGAAGGGAGGTGGGAAGTAATGGTATTAATAAGGATTTATTGTGGTGTATGGTTTCAGGTTATGAATTGTTCCGCTAGACTTAAAAAGTGTAGCGATTTTCAGTCTGTGCCTATCGAAATCTACCTTAAAATGTAGACTACCAAGATAATGCACTGTAATGAGCTGCCATGAGGTCAGAACTACCTCGGAATACTGAGGTGACGCGATACACCCCCCTATGAGATCCTTTAGGGTACATAAGAAAATGGAGGTAGAGGATTGGGACGAGGAAGATGAGTAGACTTTGCCATCGCGACTTACTTTCTCATCCCAAAAAGGAGTGGCAATGAACTGGTGGAAAATAAAATGTCGCCTGGTCAAACAGCCAGGGGAAAAGTCATGCGTGAAGTGCGTCCGGGACTCCACCGTCTGTTTACAAGGCGCTTCAGATGAATTATAAGAGGAGTGGTTGAGGAGGGGTTTTAAGAGCGAACAGAGGGGGGAGGGGAGTGGAAGAGAGAGCAAAAGGGGACGCGTGGGCGGGTGGGGTTGAGGGAGACGTGGGAGTATGGGAGTCGGGAGGATTTCGGGAGGGGGTGGGTGTGGGCCTATAGCGCGTGACGGATGGGTGCGGAGGCAGGGAAAAAAGGGGGAGTGGCCCCATCTGGGACACCCCCCACCACCCACCCTTCCACCCTTATCCAATGCCCTCACTCTCCTATCCTCATCCTGTCTCCCCCCTCCCCCCGCCACTACCATTCCCTTCGCTACTTTCCTTCCCTTTGTCTCACAGAACACCCCCTCCTTCCCACTCCCGTCCCGCTCCCCTCGTTGAAAGAGGGAAGCAAATTGAATTGAATGGGATGAGTAGCTGTGCTTTCAACGTGCGTCATTTGTCACGGCCCACGGCCGCGTTCGTCGAGAAGGATTCGCTTTTGTCACCTCGTCACGAAGCGACGCGGGGCGACCACCAGACGAGATTTGTTTCGACCAGACTACAGAGAGGGAGGACGGTTGAGTAGCGCGAAAGTGTAGTATATAGTAGTTGATGGCGCGTTTGGGTTTTCGGAGCTTGAAAACCAAATCGCATCACATTCCGTCACTATTTATTCACTTGGACGGTGAACGAGCCGAAAAGCGGGTAATATTTAAAAGAAGCTGACTGTTTTTGTCAACTTGTTGAAACGTAGGCTTAAGCCTCGTGGACTGCGATTCTATGTGCATGACTGTGATTACTTCGTAACATTGAATGTTAGCATTGGGATTACCCGAAACGGTCGTCTTCAACCTGGGTGGGGGAAGTTAATCATGGAGTAGAACGTTAAGCCCTCTCAAATATAAAGCTAATTGTAACTATAATTGCTAGTTAGCTATTAGGGGATACGAGGAACAGCTAAGGTCAATTGTGTCCCTTCGGTATTGGTGGGTGAATCGATAGGGGTAAGATATTCAGGGAATAAAAGGAAACGTGGAGATAGTTACCCGACGCCGACATTAGCCTACTCTTAATGAAGGCGCCAAGGGGTGTCACAATTTAACTTCCTACCGGACGGACGGCGGACTCCGTTTCCAGTGCTCTCCCTGCATGGTACCACGACTAGGGATCGGGATACCACATACCTGAACCGAAAAATTATACCACATACGGAATTCGAACCGTGATTCTCTGGTCCTCGTGGGGAGAATCCAGTTAGTTTGATGGTTGTACTTTGTTTTCAAATTCAAATCGTGTATCTAATGTGCAATGAGCGCGTAACGCATTTGCAACATTGTTTTCTTTTATAGAAAAGAGACAAAAATAAGCAAACAGTCTAAAAATAATTTTTACAATCCAGCTTAAACATATAAACTGGGTCTAGTTTCATTGTTCCTTTGCAAATGCAATTACCGTTGAGTTATTTAATTACTTTTCCACAGAAAATCTACAAAATTTTACAAATGTTGCATTTTTAAATCTGAGCTTAGTATTTAAATGAACGAGTATCTTAATAAAATTAATTTAAATTTATTCATAGAACTCTGCCAAGAGTACATTACTGCGCAATTAATGAAAATATCTCATTTTCAAAGTAATATGCGTATAGTCCACTTTAACTGTGAAATATGACTGAAAATATCCTGCTTGAGTTAATATGAAGGTGGATCAGGATTCCACAAGTCAATTTGTCACATTAGTTCAAATAATAATGGTAAATTATGAAATTAATCTAACACCCATTCATGCGTAGCTCGATATGATTTTATCTATACAGTTTTAAAGTACTCTGAGGTTCTTTTTCTTATTTAAAACGTGCTATAAAATTTATTTTGGACTAGTTTTGTGATGCCAATTTTTAAGTGTTCGAATTTGGCTGTTTTATTTACCACAAATTAATTGATATCTTTTAAAAAAAGACGGGTAGGTGTTGATATGTAAAATTATTACAACTCTAACATACTTGTTCTAATTATGCCAGTTTTTCGTGGGAAAGACATGTATTTCTGAACTATTAATCCTTATTTTTTCTGACCCTTGTCCTTCACTGCCATAAGATGGTATGTATTAAATGTATGATTAGGATATGTATTAGATTTTTTACTGTCGATTTCTGTGACATCTAATATGTAAGACCCTGTTTTATCTTCATTTGATAAAGTGTGCTCAGGACTTAAAAACCCTTGGAGAATTTCATCAAAATCACATCAACTTGACATCTCGATACAACGTCCTCAAGAGTTGATTTAGGAGACTCAAGATTATCGGAGTTTTATTTACCGTTTACGAATTGTCCATCATGACGGATGCATATTTTTCGGACTAAAAAGAGAAATTTTGGTCGGGGTAAATCTGATAAACTATCGCATATCAACTTTTTAATTAAAGTCTTCGCGGAGTATAATTTTTTTGCGTCCCAACCACTGAGCAGTGAGACGACTTCGTTGTCATCTCAAAGGGGATTGACGCTCTTGTAGGTTGGCTGATGACAGCGGAACATGCACGCAGCCTATTTGTATCGAATCGCGGGTTCTGGATTGAGACAAGAGAGCATCGCTCCGCGCCTCAATCAGATTATCGACTCTTTTTTTTAAGTGAGACAGTTGAGCCCTAAAAGGGTGCACTGACCGAGCACATTGGGAATTTCCAAAATAAGAAGAGCAGCTTCTTTTCACCACAAAGTCGAAATATCCTTAATGGAGAAGCTTCCCTTTTTTGTTGCGCATTTTTGAGCGCATAATGAAGAGCTGGATGGGCAGTATTAATAAAAGGAGTAAAACAGGTGCGTTCGTTAACTGTGCTATTCGACGTATACGCGGAGGAAATGGCAAATAAGACCTGAAAAGAACTGGAGATAGGATTGAAAGTCTGGGGGAATTCTGTAAATCAGTTTGTTTTGTGGGTAATCAAGCTTTATTTTCCCAGTCAGCTAAAGGATTGAAATTATTACTGAGCCTGTTAAAAAATCAGTGTTTTAGGTATGAGATGAAAAGTACTGTAATTTAAACAAAGGTTTTCAACATTTTCCTTCCTTATTCTTTAAAAGTGCCTTCCTTATACTTATAATAAATATTATAATTATTTAAAATACTTATTGAGAGCCTACTAATATTTGATAATAGGCACGCACTTACAGCGATACTGTTGAGGGTTTTTCACGTACACATGAATTTCCTCTGCACGCTTCAAACTTTGCCTTAAAACTCTCGTACTGTATCGTATATGGATGTTTAACACTAATTATTCTCTGGTGTAATGATAATGATTGTTACTTTACATGAATCTCAATTGTGACCAATGCGTGGCGTATTTTTAGTTTTGTTTTCCTTTAAAATCGACGCCGAAAGAAGCAATTGATGATAAATAATCAAAAATCAAACGGCAGATCCACTCATGTGATTATCGATAAAAAAAATTAATGGGAGATGATTTTTTTCAAGTAAAAGGAAATATTTAATGAATAAAAAAATGTAAATATGTGCAAAAATGCATTTTAAAAATATTTTTCCAAATATTCTAAATCTACGAACGAACTAATTGATATTCCTTAAGATGAAGCGGAAAGGCGATTTTAGAGATACGATCCGTGGACAATAACTAATTATGCTCTTTAGACAAGTTACCACTGTACTTTGATATATACTACAATTAACTAGTCAAAAATACTATACATAAAATATGTGACTTCAAATCTGAAGAATTAGCACACAAATGATATTCGTATGACAAAAACGCAAGGCCTTGTATGGTAAACGCATATCCTTAAGGAAAAACTCCACTGCAGAAAAACCTCTACACACGACAAGGGATGCGAAAAATCTGCGTAACATATGAAAATGAATTACAGATATTTTTTGGTATTGCTAAGCTAAATCAAGCTCCAAAATTACTAAAATTCGCAGACATTCCCGAAATGGTTCCATTCGGAAACATTTCCATTCCCATCGATTCCACGCCGATTTTTAAAAGTCAGAAAATGTCAATCCACCACTTGGTAACCATAGCTTAAATTTTAGTGGCAGTTGTTTCAGAAGGGGATTTGAACCCTTGTCCCTTCGGTCAGAGACCAAATCCTCTGCTCACTAAATAACCGACATCGCCCACACAAAAGGTGCAATAAAAATCGAAGTATCAAAGCTTTTCCCTTCTCCGAGAGTGTCTTTCGGTCAAAAACAATCGACACGCCAAATGGGTTAGTAATAATTGTACCGTATAAATAATGAGCGAGTACAGAGCATCAAAATGCCACTAGGCAACCTGGTCAGGGCAAAGAACGGATATCAACTGGAAATACATACCGCGGAGAAGGCTTTAAATAAAAGGACGAAAGTTTTACAATAGGCACTGGGCATTAAAAAAAAAACTGACGATGGGATGAAAATTAAGGTAATTCTTATTAGGGACCACGGAAATGGGAAGCTTGGAAAAAAATGCTGCCTCGGATACTGCGGAACATAATTATGACAGGGAATGCCACTGAGTCTTATTTTTACGACCTCGAGAGTTTTCCCAGCGGTTCGGAATGTTTTTGAAAATTAGATCGCATTAAAAGGAACTTCACAATTATGGCGGAGGAGGGTGTATGTATGTGTATATGTATGTTTGTGTGTGTGTGTGTATATATATATATATAATGTGCATATATATACCTACACACACACACACACACACACACACACACACACACACATACATATATATATATATATATATATATATATATATATATATATATACACACACACACATCCCTTCAGAAATTATTTCTCTCTCCGTTTGCACCCATTCTTTTTTTGTCCCCAGAGCAGCTTCCGTTATTACGATTCCGAATATTAATGGCTATCTCCGCTCGTTTCCAGTTTGATTATTATTTTTATTTTTCGTGTTGTACAAGCGGTCCGAGGGAAGGAACGCAACTGAGTTTCCCAGGCCTGAAACACGCGCGTCCAGTTCACAAAGGCGGAGATTTTTGCTTTTGGGAAAGAATGCGACTCCGCATTCCCAGACGGACGGGTTCCTATTTCTACGAAGTGGTGGTTCTTCGATAACAATAAAAAAAACACATTGAGTCCTAATATCTAGAGTAGGACAGATAGATTAAATCGGTATGCTCTATATAATTTTTACGTCATGGGAATATGTTGACGAGTCCGATGGCTGGTCGAATTGAATAGACAAAGCGTTTGATAACTGTTGAGAGAAAATGCATTCCAGGAGACATCTTGGAGTTTGCGTTCATCTGGAATCAAGAGTTAGAAAAGAAATCAGAGGAACAATGGTTAAATAGAGAATGAGAGGAGAGACGAAGCGATAGCAACAAAAGTCACGTGAAACTGGTGTTTCGCGGGCGGTTCCAAAATAACTCTCTTACGGATTTAATTAAAATTGACAATTTTCCACAATTTTAATTGATCATGATATTCCACCATATCACGCCTGAAACGTCTCTTTTTACTCTTACGGGGTGACTTTACGTAAAAATTAAATTAACCCATAGTCATCTGTATGAATCTTTACGAAAAAACATTATTTATTTTCCACGTCAGAAAATATTGAATAAAGAAAATCTGAACCTTGGAAAATCTGATGAGAATACCGTAAAATCAATTTTACAATGGATTTAGCGTTTATCTTGTATGTTATGCTTCGTGTACGGGTTAATATTTCGCCAGCCTCAGGTACACCTGAGATACTATATCTTAAATGCTGCAAATCACTCTATTTTCTTAAATTCGTAATGACTTCAAGTGCATTCAATGTGTCCCACTATCATTTTAGATTGAAGTAGCGAGTCCTAATTATTTTGTAGAGTTGCTAACGCCTGGACTGTATTAACGACCGAGTGTCACGTGACATTCGTAATCTTTTACTAGGATATTTATTTTTGGATCTTCGGGGGACCTCATTCACCCTTTACCTTTTCTCGATTCATCTGATGAATGCCAGTGGATCGAGCTCTGGGCTACTAACTGGAGAACCAAGGTTTGATTCCTGGTAAAGCCTATGCCCACTCTCAGATTCACCGAAGCTGTGTAATTTCTCGGGCACGTTTGCACATCTTTCTGGGAAATCATAGGAATAGGAAATAGCCCCCTATCCTGATAACGTGAATTTCACACGCTTTTGTGCTTAGTATTAGCTGAGCTCTAATCTCGCCTATCAAAAGGACCTTCGATATTTTTGCTTTGCACATTGTGCTTTTTATACGTTAAGATTTTATTTTTAGAACTTTAGAATGGTTCCGAAAGGAAAATGTTAAAGTGCTCCTCTATAAATCCTAGAAAATTAGTAAATTCCATTTTAGATTCTTAAGCGGATAAAATAATACTTTGTAATTCCACAGATTTATTTCACAAACACACGACCCGGGTTTCGACGTACAACGTCATCTTCTCTTCAGGTGCAGACCCACGACCCTCCATTACCCACTCATTCTATTCCGCCTGGCTCTCCACCCACAAGCGCGCCTTGCCCAACCCCCTCCCCCACCATCCTCCTCCCCAGCCCCCCCCTTTTTCTATTTTTCCTTCCCCTCAATTTTCCTCCCCCCTCCCCCCGGTCTAAGGGTATATATATGTTGGTCGCCTGTATGTCTGCACCTGAAGATGACGTTGTACGTCGAAACCCGGGTCGTGTGTTTGTGAAATAAATCTGTGGAATTACAAAGTATTATTTTATCCGCTGAAGAATGAACCGATTCCATAAAATAACGCCTGAAACCATCGATTCCATTTTAGATCTAAAGAGAGTTTTTAAGACGGACAGGGTTCATGGATTTATATTGCGTTTTCGACCTTCAAAGTCAAAGTTGAAATAATTCGCAGGAAAATCACTAAAACTCAATTTTTGGTGTTTACCAGGAAACGTACTTCGGGCAAGAGCGGTGGAAATTACTTATCCTAATGCAGCTCCAATTTATATAATTCCCATAGTTTGCGGGCAGTCACAGATGTACCGAAAGTTGGAGAAAGGTGAAAAAAACTTTCGTTAAGTTGAACTCAATGGCAAGTTGACGCTTAACATTCAATGTCGCGTTCTTACGCGTTAGCCCTCTTGGGTCCCTGGCAAACACCGAATGCACAGGTAACGAATATTTTCCTCTTTCCACAATTCGGGGCGCGCAGGTGACTGCCTGCTGACTTTCGGAAAATTATACTGCACGCATTTTCTTCGCGCCATTGAGTTTTGAGTCGGAAAAGTAAAAGAAAGTCTAATTTTAAATCCTTTGGAGGAAATTTGGCTTCATTTCACATTGGCAGAATTTATTCCTTACTGACCTATCCTTCAGTACCTTTTTTGCCTCCGTCACATTCGTAAAATGATTTATACCTGCTCCTCTGTTCCTGAGACTGCTCATGTCAATCGCTTGGAGATTCTGCTCAATCTCATTCGCCTAATGAAGTCTCGGTCCACTCCTTTCTCCAAATCTATTCACTCTTCTTTTATGTTTATATTTTTTTCTGACGATTTGACCCTCATCCTTTAGCGCAAATGAACAAAGTCCAAATTACCTTTTTCATACGTGTTTACTACTTGTGCTCTCACTTTGAATTCTTTCTTCATCCACTCATTACTCAAATCCGTTTGTCCTATTTTACTGCAAATAATGAAGTTTCCTTCATTTTCCAGGCTATAAGAATCTGTCTCAGGCTCAAATTCATTGTCAAATCAATACGGGAATTAAAGTAGGGTAAAACAACGCTTTGCATGTACATTTATAAATATATATTTGACGGCCAGGTTTAGTTACAGAGCATTATCTTCAGGTACAGTTGCTACTCACAAACGAAAACTGGCTATGTATTCATTGAGTTTTTATACGGAAACCCAAAGTATTCTTTTACCACCGAAAAACGCTACTCTCTAACGACACCTGTTAGGCAGGGAAAGCTGGGAAATAAATAAGTGTATATTGTGGAAACGTAAACTGTTGTTCTATCCTATTATCATTTTATGTTGTACTCTTATTTCGAGAAAATTAATGTTCTATGCATTTTATTTGAAACATGTAAATGAAAATTGTTTTTCTACCATTCATTGTATGGAACAGATTAAGCGAGACATTGTATTCAATTAAATGGGAGTACTTCAGCGTTTCTCTTATTCCCAAACTTTCACCGGATCATCCGGACGATCTAGAGCGCAAATGCATGCATTAGGATTTAGGATAATTTTTATAATTCGTCAATAGTGCACTCAAAATAATTAATAGCAGTAGTGACTTCGCGAGAAATTTCAATCTAATCAGATAGTTTAATTGGAATTTGCCTCTGGACGTGTTTAATAATCGACAGAAAGTGACTAATAATATAACAATCAAGAATTATTTCCCGTCTACCAGCTTATTGACGGTTTATGCTGTAAAAAAATCATTATTGATAATGAAGTCATCTAATATTATAATATTTAGCGAACTTCCTTTCATTATTAATCGAATTTAACATGTTTCACAGTACTGTTATTGTTGGCTTGTTGTACCCCAATGCGTTAGTGCACCCCTGCGTCCCACACCGATTCGACTCGCTGAGACATTTGATAGGATTGGAGAACAGATGAAAACGCCAGAAGGTAGAGGGAGAGGGTTGGAGGAAGTAAAATAGAGGGAGGAAAAGAATGGGTGGGAGGGGAGAGGTGTGGAGATCGGAGGAGGAGTTTGAGAAAAAATGGAGGAACTGGGAACTCCTACTCTTGGCCCATCTTAATGTGATTCAGGACACGTCTTGTTTCGTATAATTGGTTCCCCATTCCACGAAGGAGGGCGGGAGGGGACGGTGTTATGATTGGAAGAATTTGGAAAATTGGACAAGTGGGGCGGAGCCGAGGGGGCCGAGGTGGGTGGGACCGGTGCTGCTGCAAGGGAAAGGAGGAGGGAGTGAGAGTACCTAAATATATATGTATGCAAATTTTTTCCGCAGCGGAAAGTGTAAATTATTTAAATGAACAATCCGAGATCTGCGTCACCCGGAAGACGTATTGCTGTTTATTGATTCAGGAAAATGTTGCGTGAGGGATTCTGGGCTAGGGAGCGACAGACAGGTCATCCATCTCTCGTTTGGGATTCAGAGCCATGCTTCTGATTTATCGAGCTCACGGAGGCAAGGAGGAACGTCCGGAGAATGGTTAATGTCGACAAATGAGATCAGACTGGTGCTCGTTGAATGATAAGTCGTGATAAGAAGACACACTCTCTCTCGTAGTCTCATAAAATTTCGGCAAGATTTTTTCTTCCATCGTTCTCTCATTTTAATGAATATTATATTAATGACGACTATATATTTTCGATACTCGTATGTCCTTTTACGTGTTATCTGTTTTATTTTGCGTTCTATTGTCCCGTTATATTGCTCTCGTGAGTGCTTATGTATCATCATATAATATATATGTACATATATATATATATATATATATATATTCATTCCAACATAGAAATAGGTATAAGGAAAGGGGATAGGAAAACGCATAAAAGGCGAGCACAGGACATGTGGGGAAGGCGGTTTTTGAGCAGATCACGAAAGTAAAAATATTTCCTTATCCGGGATTTGAACCACGGGCCTTCCACTTGCCGGGCGGATGCTCTACCACCTAAGCTAATAAGGAAACCTGATTATATATATATATATAAATATATATAACCCGTATATATAAACCATAAACACAGTAATCAACCCGAAGGTCGGCTTGGTAGAGTTCACCCAGTACTAAGCCCGACGGGGGCGTGTGAAATTCAAAAATCAGGGTAGGGGGGCCAGTTCCTTTCCCTGTGCCGGTTATGATTTCCCAGGAAGATCTGGCACCCGAAAAATCATATAAAATCACACTTTTAGCTTGGGTGGAGTTGCCGGTGCCCAGAGAGGCTTGCCTGGGAATCGAACCCATGCCCTCCGATCAGTAGTCCAAAGATCTAACCCCGGAATACAGCGACCCCCTTTTTTGCACTTGTATTTTTTATGTATATAATATGTATGGATATATATATATATATATATATATATATATCCATAAATAAAGAAATATATTATTATAAGGTAATCTACCGGTTAACGTAGATTTTGGATGGCCACAACTAACAAATAAATATTTTGTGACTCCTAACAAAACACGATCCAGCAAAGTACTCTACTTCAAGTCACTCTTCATCTCTATGTACTTCCTACCTCCCTTCATCCCGTTAAACATCCCTAGCCTGTTCCTGCCCTTTCCTTGTTTGCCTAACATTCTCCCCTCTATTATATTCTTCAATATCTCGCCACCGAACTGTGAAGTCTCAAGAGAGTGTGTTTTTGTTTATTCATTGTATAATTCTACATCTACTCAATACCCCGCAAGCCCCCGCAAGGGCGTGTGGCGGGGGGTGTTAGGGCACCACCCGTAAATTAGGAAAAAAAACCGCATGCAGAAGCCACAAATTTATAGCCCACAAATCAAACATGGTAATCATTCATGCGCGAACCCTTTCGCCCCAACCCTTTCACACACATGCAAACCCACAAACTACCAACAAACATACACATGCACAATCTTTGAATTTTTAATTTTGTTCCGACGTGTAACTTTAATGTTTTTATTATTTTAAATGGACTTCTTATTATTATGATTTCTGATTGTTCTGGGGAAGAATGAGTATTTAAATCTATCTGTATTGGAATCTATCTCCCTTAGTTTATCTTTGTGGTCTGATCTACCTAAGTAGGGTGGGGCCATTATTACTTTTGTGTCATCGCTAAACTCGCTGGTTCTGAATCTTTTTAAAAGTTTAAATCTCGCTTGTTCTCTTCGTATTTCAAGGGGCTCTCAGCCTAAATCCCCTAAGAGACCTGTTACACTTGTGTTCTTGTCATAGATATTTTTCACCAATCTGGCTGATTTTCTCTGGACTTTATCTAACTCTTTTTGCCAGATTTTCTCCCAAGGATCCCAAATACTTGCGGCATATTCCAAATGTGGTCTAACTAGAGCAAAATAACACCTCTCTTTTAACTTTCTCATTACATTTCCCCACCACCCGTTTAATGAAGCCCAGTTTCTTTAAAGCGGATCCGCATATTGTCCTGATATGCGCTCCCCATGAAAGACGTGGTGTTAGAACTACCCCCAAATATTTTACTTGGTTGGCCGTAGTTAGTGCTGAACCCTCTATTTCGTAGTTTATGTCCTGTTCGCCACTTCCTTTGTTCCAAAATTTCAAAACTGCGCATTTGTCTATATTAAGTACTAATCCCCATTTCATGCACCAATCCGAGATTGTGTCTAAGTCTCTAGAGAGTAGCTCGCGATCTAGTTGGCTCCTTATTTCCCTGTATACCACCGTGTCATCAGCAAATAACATGAGATTACTACTAACGTGTGAGTAATTGAGATAACTAACTACCGTGTAAGATAATTGTGTGAACAGGGTTCATCCAAAAACTACTATAACCAGGTAGAATAAAAAAATAATATTTTATTAATTTTCTCACCAATTATTATTCATTTGAATGTTCAGTATTCAAATTTTGACGCCACAATGGTATGCAGATACACATTATTTATTTTTCCTTATAAAATTGTTGACTAAGCCTAGCAGTCATCATCTTTGTTTTAACAATGATCAAAAAGATTTTTAGGCTTTCTTTCCTCTTAAAGACGAAAACATGGGATTATATGATTAACTGAGTTACTTTTTAAAATTAATTTTAATTTGAAAAGTCAGACCGATTAGAAATGCGAAATAATTGTGGTTCTATGGTAACATTATTGATTATTTGAAACCATCTTATTTTCATAATATGTTGTATTCATTAATTTTAATTCTACTTAACTCAAGCCATTTATTATTAGGTAATCTACCGGTTAAGGTAGGTTTTTGGATGGACACAACTATCAAATAAACATTTTGTGACTCCCCACCTAGCAAACTAATCTATATCAGGTCCCTCTTCATCTCGGTGTACTTCTTTCCTCCCTTCATCCCATCCAACATCCCTATCCTGTTCCTACCCTTACCTCGCTTGCCCAACATTCTCCCCTCTATTACCCTCTTCAACATTCCACTACCACTCAAAACGCCTTTCATCCATTTCTCCTGCCTCCATAGGATTTCTCTCAACAAACCCCTCTCCTCCCCCACCATTTCTAGTACTTCCTCATTTGTTTTCCTTTTGGTCCATTTCACCTTCTCCATTCTTCTCCACACCCACATTTCAAAAGCCTCCAATCTACGCCTATCCTCCTGCTTCAGCGACCACGTTTCCGCGCCGTACATAGCTACGCTCCATATCAGAGTTTTTACGAGTCTTGTCTTAACATCCCTACTCAACGTCCCCGTCATCAACTCCCTCCTCCTTGAGAAAGCCTCCTTGCCTAGCGCAATTCTTCTCCTTACGTCCCTACCACTTTGACCGTATTGGTCCAAAACACTTCCGAGATATGTAAACTGCTCTACCTGCTCTATTCTTTCCCCGCCTATTTTAATATTTAGCTTAGTCTTTTTCTTTCTGGAAAATCTCAAGCCATTGACAGGTTAATAATATTATAACCTTAACTGGTTGATATAGTCTCTCACATATATTATGTGAATTACATTGAGCAGTTAAGTTCCAAAATAAATCCCTTTTGTAAACACAAACCAAAATGTAACACATGTTGATTGATACCCGTCTGAGATAAGTATTCTGTCAAAAGCTTTCGTTTTTTTTCATGCAGTAGGGAATGAAATGGTATGCATGTATACTCATCATTGAAACATACATGTACTTTCGACTGATGAACAAATAGAATTAATATCAGTTTCTTGCCCACACTTCAAATGTCAAACATGTACATCTCGAGTGCAGAGGAAATGGTTGTCAAATTTCACCCGTCCGAAGCGTAGACATATGAACCAGTTGGATGTTGCAAATAGAGAGATTCAGGCAGAATGTACCACGGAAATAGGTTCCAAAAAGAACGTGGAAAGTGAACTTTATCCTTTCAACCTTCAATCGTTCTAAGTGAGGCGAAAATTCAATAGTGATTTGTATTAATAGGTGAATGGCCGCATATCAGATACGCACCTATTCGCCAATTTACCCTAAAGATGTAGGTAATTTAAAATTCTACGGAATTCACAACCAAAAAGAACGAAGAATAAACGAGTCAGCTGGAGCCAAACGTTTGTTTTAAATGCATGGTTGAAGTACGTGAGAAACCCCTGAACCTAGTGACGGTTAAGCAAGAGAATCACGAGAGAAAATGTAATTCAAATAAGAGAGCGTGGGTGAGGCGAGCGAGCGTTATCGTGTTTGCTCGCATTCAGGGTCGAAAAATCATCCCTCCGCCCTCATCTCAAACCCCCTCCCCTTCCCACAAGAACTTTCCGAGAGCCTCTATCTCCCGCGGTCGAGGATTAAAATCCCCAGATAATTACGGATAGGCGTTGCTGGGCAGCAGAAACAATTTCGCGGCCCGAACAGTCCGAAGGCAAGTGGAAGCATCGGTGGCCAAGATCTGCGAACATACTGAAAGAAAAAGTAAGCATAAGGAGATCGGGAGAGGAAGGGAGAAAGAAGGAAAATGAGTCGAAACATGGGGGAGAAGTGTTTCCCCGAGAGGTGGCGAAATAAAAATAACCATCCGGGATTTATTTTCTTACTTTTCTTTTCCACCGGTGTGGACTCCGCCCCTTACATCTCCCCCCCGTGAGCCTTCCCAGGATACGATATCGCGGGAATGGATTTATTCACCGGCGGTGCGGAGAGTGTGGGGAGATGGGTGGGATATCAACCCCCTCCCCTCCAAGGTAATGACTGGTAATGTTTTTTAATTGCAGGGTGCGTGAAACGAGAACAGCATTCCGGAGGGAATGGCGGGAGGGGGGGGGGATGGGAGGTTAGCCCGCGGGGAGGCGTTGGAAGTGAGGGGTCGTGGGGTGGAACAGATGGGCAAAATACACACTCCGTGAAGGTCCAAGGATGTTGTATGAAGGGGTTTGGGGAGACCGCGGGATGATCTTGGGAGACGTGGAACGGGACTACTAGAGTTGGTCGATGTAAATACCCGTCGATGCATAGGAATGCTCCCATGTTTTTCCGAAGCCCGCGATAAACACAGGAGTGAACTTCTAAACTGGTGGATTTTTATTGAGTGAAATTCCAAATCGACGGCAGTTAAAAGGCAAGTGTACTTCTGTGCATACATTTTCGAACATTTCAGGGTAATTCAGTTAATTTTTTTTATTTTATGGCTTCCAGAAGAGAGTAAGTGTGCTGGGCACGGTAATGAAATTAGATCTGGGAGCCCCTTGATTCACGAAGAAAGCGGGGAGGAATAACAGAGTTGGAAAGGTATAGGACACCCGAGTATGCTTGCGACACCGAGCGTTATATTATGGCTCCAAATGACATTGGTATGTTCGGCCACCGGGAGACATTAGAGAGAAAGACACCGTCACCGACACTTTCAAGTACTCGTTGCTCCCTCCCTCCCTTAATAACATAAAATAACCGAATACATGCATGGATATTTTTATTTAAATAGTAAATTTAAAAGTTTAAATAAATAAATATATTTAACTTTTTATTTAAGTTGAAAAAAAGGAAACATAGCTAGTCGTGAAACAATGTAAACAAAAAAATGCCGGGACCGTAAACTTACGGTCTTAAACTTACTTAAGTTTACGGTCCCGGTATTTTTTTGTTTACACTGCTATTTAAGTATTTGTGTGTTTGTGTGAGTACATGAATTGTTGAAATGAGAAGATGTGCATTCAGTGTACGTGTATGTATGAACTGATATATCAATCAATGACGGGTGATGGTCTAACACCCCCAGCCACATGCCATCGCAGCGGCTTGCGGGGTATTGTGTAGATGCCGATGTAGAACCAATTTGTAACGTTTATATTGGTGTAGATTATTCAAACATCTCAAACAATAAACGAAACTATGCTATTTAAAATGTTTACAAGGCCGTGAAAATGGGAAAATGGAATTCACTCGGATGGCTCATTAGCCGGCACCTACTCATGTTGAGTATGGAACGAGGCACTAGTCGATACTGACATCGTATTGAATCACTTACGGAAAGCGAATGAGCCGGTCTTACAATGGCTGGACCGCAACAGTTTGGAAGTTGACAAAAATCTGAAACGATGACGTCAATTAATGCGAACATTACCAATATATAGTTTTGAGAAAATCTAATCCAGAAAGGTTAGTGAATACATCGTTAGGTAATGAGTATTTGTATGATTTCGACTCGACTTGAAGGAAAATAAATGAATGCAGATTAGATTTTCGGATTTGGAATATAAACTAAGTGGTTTGGATCCCAAACGAGCGAACGTAACACCTCCTTATTGACAGTCATTTTTATTGTTTTGACAGAGCATATTCATGGAATTACGAATAAATCTCTGTCAAGGAGAGCCATTTTGGTTTGATATTTCCAATTATCCCTGGTGCTACTAATATTAAGTTTGCTTTTAAAATAAAGCAGTGATCAATCTTTTAAACATCTGATGCATCATTAAAACAGGACTAATTCGGCTAAAAAATGCTGCACTGAGTTTTTTCCCACTTGTGAACATGGTCTAATAATATAAATAAACCACATTTGAATGAAAATAAAGGATGAAATCATAATTAATATTTAATGAGTACTTCTCTTTAAAATAAATTAAATTGAAGTTTATCAATGGTAGTATTCTAAGGCACGATATATTAAAAAACATAGAGCATGATGTAATGACTCCAATTAAATACTAGGGAATCGTTTCTTTACTCGTATTTTACTGAATTAAAGGATGCTGTTAGAACACAATTCTTTGGCATTACCCAAAAACTATTCTACCGAGTAGCTGCGCACTTACGTGGGTAGAATAATGTATGGCCTGTAAAACATTTTTTGTCATAACAAAATAAATTATCTGGTACTTTTTAAAACAGAGACACGCCGTCTTAATGGCAATAAATGAAGTCATTTTCAACCAATACGATGATGCATATTTATGAGTTCATTGAGTTCATTTGGGCATCACGAAGAGAAATAATGTGGAGTGGAGATCAAGATGGAGTAGATATCGGAGAACTCTCAGCCAAATTTCGCCAAGCATTTTACGATTTGACGATAAATTCGACGGACAGTATTCACATGCCAATAAAAGACATGTAAAAACATGTTAATACACTGTAAAAAAAATTGGCTTCTTGACACTTTTGCGAAATCCTACCCCTCCAAAACTCAAACACAGACGTGGAAAGTCGCAAAGCCAATCGAAACACCGTTCGAGGAGCAGAACTCTTCAGCGATAGAAAACATTGTCAGGGAGGAGAAGGGGTGGATGTTTAGTGGTTGGAGGGGAGGGAATACGACTTAAATCATCATCAAATAAGACTTCATAATTGCATCCGGTCGCGTTATCCCTACCTCGTGTCGAACCATTTGGGTCGGTCGAGGTTTTAACCCGTCTCGTTCCCAATTTCACCCACGCTGTGGAACGATTCGTCCGCCCTCTGCCATCCCCCGAACGTCGTGTACTTCGACCGCCGTCTTAATTTCGCCCCTCCCAATTTGCTCCTCCCGCGGTCGCCTCGGTCGAGATGGGTGAGAAGGGGGTGAGGGAAGTTTGTGGGTTGTGTTGAAGATTCAACATCTTCCCACATCCTCCTCAGGTCTCCCCCCGCCCATGGACGATCGGGAATGGTTTACAAGTTGAGCTACGGTCTTCCAAATTATTAATAGGAGGCGGGTCGAATCAAGGGCGAGTTGTTTTTGCTTTATGTGTGCGGCGGAGCTGTGGTGGTTTGGGTCCACAGGAGGCCCAGACCCGAGTCCCAGAACCCAGCTCACGTAAAGGAAACGGAATAGGTTGGGAAATATTTACATTCACGACGAAAAAAGAACGCTACGGGACGCGATAATGTTTACACAACAACATTCATCGATGTTATGAAAAAAAATATCGTATGAACTCGCAGGCATAAATCGCATGAATTCACTTGTATTACCTTAAATATTAAGTAAATTTTTAACTATGTGTCAAAAATACTTCGTATTGCGACGTGAATGGGACATCGCAAAATTGCCAATGTGCTGATTTAACGATCTAGGCAGATTGAATCACATTAGTGGAGTAGCGCATTAATGTTAAAATTGTGTGCTTTGATATTTTCAGCAATTTCGACTTGAATCACTCACCCTCCCCTCTCTCCTCCACGTGAAAGATATCTACACGGGATTTAAATTTTATCGAAACAGCAAGTATCAGTATCCACTCCTCATCTCGAGACTCATTTCATATATCGATGGTCGTGTCAATTATTCACTCTATAACATCACGCATCTCGGTCAAGGCATCGGGGTATCGCACAGCCGTCCGTCCGTACCTAGGTTAGGATTCGCCTCGTCACGTGACCCGAGCGTTTCCTTCTGCCCGTCCGGAGGATATCCTCAGGGGATTGTACCGGATCTTCACCTACACCCTTCCCCTACCGCCCTCACTCTCTCTCCCCCCTCCACCTCATCCCCTCCCCGCCGTCGTCCCTACCTCCGGGGCATTTTCAGCTACCCGCCCCATGACTCCGCGCAATGGTATCCCGGGCATAAGAATTCTTTTTTTTTCACGTAGGAGGGCAATTGTGTGGTGAGAGAAGGAGAGGGAGGCTAGATTGGATTTACATTGTTTCCTCGGCCTCGTTCCACCCCTACGGCGAGGCGTACCATGAGCGCGGAGAATTAAAAAAAAATCATCTAGGGTCCAGATTTTCTTCACGTCTGTGCCTCTAGAAGCTTTCTTTCAATTTGGGAGTGACGCCGGATCAAAAGTTAAAACATTGTCTCACCCTCAACGAAGAGTTTTTTTTTTTTACAGTTTCGGATCGAAGGCAATGGACGACCTCAAGGACTGTGAGTCGTCGGCTGAGGTCACTTTTCGTTACGACGAATGAGCGATCAATCTTTCCAACGAGGCTCCTCAATGATTAGGATGTGAGATAATTTTAGTGTCGCAAGCGGGCCATCGGACATATTTTTCTTCGGAAGGAGAACGAGAGGGAGGGGGGGGTGGGGCGAGTGGGGTTAAGAAAGTCCCCGGCACCGATTTAAACGTGAGAATATTCATTCGAAGCTCCGAGAAACCTACGATAGTCAAATAAACCATAAGTAAAGTACAGCCGTTATAATGCTTCAGCAATTACATGTAGAACTTTGGCAATTAATTTTCGGGAGGCGGGACGATATTTTATGTTGGACTAGCGAGAGTTCAGTGAAGTTGTGGGGTTAGCCATTCCACTTCCCCAACTCCGGAAGATCATTTCGACCGTCGTAAACCTAATTCTGATCGAACATACGAACCATTTGTAGTAACTCTTCCGGTGTCGCCTTGCAGAACGCTTCCATGCTGAAACGAAAAAACCAAATCCCGTATTTTCCAAAATATTCTATTGTACCGACCGTGGTTTTAGAGTCTTAGGGTCACTGACAAGGGTACCAACTTATTTGTTTGACCTTAAAAAAATAACGCTAATGCATTGGAATCACGTTCGGAACAATAAAGTAGTGTGGAGCATACATTCGGTTTTAATTATACCAATCGAATTCCTTGTTGTGGTATTGGACTTAAGATCGTGGTTGGTGGATAAAACTAATCGTTCCATTACAGAATGGAACAAACAGCGCCTTTTTCTAAGAGTATTCTGAACCTTAATTTCGGATTTCGTAATTCATTTTGTGCGTAATATCAGCACTACTTTCCCGGCCGGAAGGAAACTTTTTGTTCACTGGTGGGTAACTGACGATTCCTTTAATAATACCACCGAAAGCAGTCTGAGGCTCTTATTTGCGGAAAGTTTTCAATCAAATTGCTTAAAAAAAAGTGTTTTTACCGGTTTTGGCATGTAGGTACAACACGTTTCGACATAAACCCACATCATCATCAGGTACTGCCTTGCATTGTTTTCACTTCGAATTGCGTCGTAGGCAGATAATAAAACTCTGTGGGAAAATACCTACCAGCTCATTTTTAACTTATTAATTTTTTATTCCTTGAAGGCACTCATTATGTCTCGGCTTCGAGGATTTTTGACGAATTAAGTAGATAGTTTTTTTTGTCATTCTCACAGCCCTGAGGTGATTCACAAATATAGAGTAACACTAGTACGGTGGATGATGCACGACTTGAAAGACATCCCGGACGTTGACTTTTATTTGACGTTTCGCATGTTTTTTTCATTCTCATGACTGCAATAAAAGCTACATTCCTTTTTCATGCGGTAGGTAGTTTAATTTTTATTATACCCGCTTGCTTTAGTTAAAACGTGTCATTGGTTAGAATAGGGCTTTTCCAAAGCCAAATAATTGATATACCTTTCACTCTTGTTTAGGGATAGACTTCTGGTAATTAAGTGTAGTATTTCCGGAGAAAACTGCTTATTTAGTTTTTTGCGACAAACGTAATGTTCTGGCCTTGGGACGGTCATTTCCGCTGGGATCATTGTATTAAGGAAACATATCTGCGATTGGAGCCTTATAAGTAGTAATTATGTCCAAGGAGAATGTATTTTTTTTACACCGTCTACGTAACCAACCACGACTTCTTCTAACTCACACTACTACGATCAATATTTTTTTGCAAATGGCCAACAAACGGCAGTGCGAATGTCATTATGGCTTACTTTTAGCGAAAAGTGGGAATACATGCTATGTATTAGTTCGATTAACTGTCTAGAAAGCCATGAAGATTTTAATCTACCAAACCATTTGATCGTAACAGCTTTACGAACACGGTTGGCCTTTTTAAATTTAATCTGAGTATTATCCAAATAAAAAATAGCCACAGACAGGAATCATTTACAAATTAAGAGGGAGAGAGAAAGTCACAGAAGGGCATTGTGTTTTAATTAGGGCGTTTCTTTGTTAAATATTGGCTCTGATTTGTACATTAGAACCATTATGAATCTATAATCTCTTAATGTATTTTCATTATCTTCCAGCCTTCTCTTTTTTATTTTATATTATTTTGTATTTTCATTCTGATCTTAAGTAAGGTTTAATGATAGAGTGACTTTGCAAAAGCCTAAGGTCATTTCTATCATTTGCCTCGTTATAGTCTAGGAATCGTAGGATAAGAAGCTCTTGGTTTCTTCAAGTGATCCAATTTTCCCATATGGTAGGTTTAACTATGTTCGGTGTTATTAAGAGAACAAGATGACACAATCTAGAGCATGCCATTTCCATCTCGAATTCAAATCACACCATTAGCCTGCTCCGTCACACATATCTAAAGCTAGTAGGTATTTACAGTTGGAATAGAATAAAAATATTAACAGGGATATGACTTCCCGCAATATTTATTCCAAAGTGGTCCAGCTTAGTGACCTTCAGGGATAAGTCCAACACTGTTCCCGTCAGCGAAAAGAAATTTACTTGAGAGAGTTCGCGTTGATGATGCTCCATCCCCTTTTACAGACGAATACTCTCTCTCTCTCGGTGGCATTGCACGAACCAAGGACTCCAGGAGGGCGACAGAGATCCCTCTCCCGAGAGCACTCGCCGCCGCTGCCCTCACGAGAGTGTGGAGGAAGGGGGGAAAGAGCTGGAGAGTCGGGGGAGGGATGGATGGAGGGAACAGTCGGAGGAGATGTGGAGAGGATGGTGGATGGGGGAGGAGGATGAGGAGGATTCGAGGCCTCCGGAGGCGGGGCAGTGGCAGAGGCCGGGCGGAGAGGCCGAGGAGGAGGCAGGCGAGGAATAGGAGCAGGTTGAAGAATGCGGTCGGGACGCAGGGAGCCTCTGGGAAGGGCGGTGGTGTGGGCCGAGGGCTGTCACACATACGCCGGCCTCTCCGCGTCCCTTTCGACTTGGCAACGCAGCCTTCAGAAGGGAGAGAGCGAGAGAGTCTTCCGCGGTCTCCCCACAGCCGTAGGATGAGTGCGGCCGGGTCCCTTCGGGGGGTAGTGGGGCGAGATGAGTTACGGCGCCTGGGATGGCGCGACGGGGATCGGGAGGGGTCCTCCGCCGGGGGAGGGTGGCGTGGTCTAGGTGCTTGCCGCCCGCTTCCCGTGGGTGCGTGGGGGACCCCGGCGGGAGGGCCAGGATCCTGTGGTGCTCCCGGGACGGCAGCCGGACCCGGGAAACGCTCTGGAACGGGTCGATTTTTCGGGACGGTGACTTCAATGCCCGGGCGTCGTCGTAAACACTGGTTCGCGCGCCCGACTAGCCAAGTTCCCACAGACAGCGTTGATAAGGGATGTCTACCTAACTCTGCTTCTATTCCAATAAAGATAAAATAATGTGGAAAAATTATCTAGTGGAGAATATATTTACAACTAGAAGGTTTTATCAAGATACAAGTTAAAATGTAGACATTTTCAGCGAGCTAATTTTTCACAGAAAAATAAGCAATAAAACTTCTTTAAGAATATATAAATTTAACATAATTATGTGGAAGGCTTGGACGGCAAGGTTTTTATTTAACGGCGCGTGCGGGTAGCATTGGCTCACCAGAATATTCGACAGGTGTTTAGAAATATTTAGTAGGTTTTAGCAACTCTAAATTGACCATATTATTTAAGAAACAATTTGGCTGGAAACAGGAGTATTCAATTATTTTAAAAACATAGTAGTGCAGCAACAGCACAGTGATTAAAATTAAAGTTTGGTTTCATTCATTCACTCAATCACTTATGGGTTACCCAAAATTTATAACGTTTATGTATACGAGTTTGTAAAAACCTTTGTCAAAATCATGCACCGTGTTTGGCCAAACAAACCTCCTTTTTGTTAATTCCGGGATGGGAGAGTGTTGCAAGAGAATGCTTGAAGAATGCGAGTTTGTCCACCACCAGGGAATGTAAAATGGAGTTTTAGGTCACCAGCCATTACTTTAATTATTGAATAATGGTATTCGGGAAATATAATTAGACGTAAATTAGGTTTTATTCTGTTGTGACCTCGCATTGTGTGAGGAAAAATTACTCAATAAATTGATCGGTTCTACAGTCTCCCATCATGCTGATGTCTTTCATACGAATTTAGTACAACGCTAAGATTATTTCTTCCATGTCAGCGAAAAACTCGAAATAACTATACTTACAGGTATCTACAAGTTTAAGCCGTGCATAAAATCTAAGCGCTTCCATTGTCTTTCAACCAAGGTCTTCCAATAACAATATGACGCTTTCTATTTGTTCATAATGATTATTCACAAACAGATATTTTATATAATATTTAGTTCCGTATTCAAGTCTTTCCGCGAAGGGTCCCAAACTCTCATCATGTAGTTTAGGAGCGGTCTAATAAACGCGAAATACATGTAGTACTTATACCTTAAGTTTTCATTAAAACATTTCCCCAATATTTGTATGATGAACTGTAGTTTCCTGAATAGCTTGATATATGTTTTTAACCTTCGTTCCCATGTTAGGGTCTTTTGATAGTGCGATTCCTAGGTATTTGTCTTTGTCCCCCTATTATTTTTTGTACACTTTTAGGCCTGTAGGTTTGGAGATTTCATTTATCAGAATTTCATTACTCTCTCACTCTCTCTATTTATTCCGGCATTCAAACACGAAATCCCGCCATACGGCAAACAAATATTATTTCACATGGAAATAGATATAAGGAAAGGGGATAGGGACACACATAAAAGACGAACACATGAGAGGTGGGGAAGGCGGAATAAAGCAGACTCGAGCGTAAAAATATTTCCTTAATCGGGAATTGAACACCGGATCTCTTGCCGGACGGATGCTCTACCACCTGAGCTGTCAAGGAAATCTAATTTACACTGAGAACTGCGATCTTTTCAATCGACCAAATGCCCCGATTCCTTGGCCAAGAGATGGCGTTAGGGAGCTGTTTCACCCACCATAGGAGAAATGGTAAACACAAGAAGAAAGGTGGGTGGGTCACCTCCCCTATACTAGCAGGCCTTACTACTGCTTCTTCTGATGAAGACGGAGCTAAATTCCGTTAAAATTATTAAGAAATAACGTGGAGTGTTCTTTTTATGTTTTCTTATATTGTTTGTTACTGTCCAAGTATGTATATATATATATATACATATATGTATATATATGTATGTATATATATATATATATACATATATATATATATATATATATATATATATATATATATATATATATATATATATATATAAATTAATGCTGCTCCTAATACCAAGCACAATTATTGTTTAGATCTCTAGAAAGAGCCTCGCAGCCTTTTGTTATTTTTTCGCGGTAAATGGCAGGATTGTACCCAAGACGGCTGTTGAGGCTCGCGTATTCGCGATGTAGGGCGCACCGTAACGTCACCGTATCCGTCGCCATGGGAACGCGTCCGTTTCCCGATCGCTTTCGTTCCGGTCCTGCCTGGCGCACCAATCGAAAGGGACGTCTCGCTCCGCATGCACGCACTCGCGTACTACACACACCCACACAAGGAACATTTGTGCGCTGGAACACCTATGGAGCTCAATTTACGGTGCGCATAAATTTTATTGCCGACCCTTTCTTCCGAGGCACTGTAATGGATGCGCTATAGATTGGCATCAGAAACGAGAACGTTTCGGCGAAAGTGGTCCAATTCGGAGAATAGTCAACGGAAAGACTCTTTCCCCCCTTTACAGTCTCTTGTTATACCACTGTTTCTTGTTAATGCCGAACGGTTTTTGCACCTGTTCGCTAAATGTTTGATACAATGTTGATTATTATGTAGGGCATAAAGTTCAAGGGAATGTTTACGAAGCTTCGCCGTGTTTACTAACATTGTGGTAAATATTAAAGGAAATGTTCGGACTTTCGAGGAAGAAAATAATAATAATGGGCGTATACTCCACGTTTACATCAAATTTCGAGGATAGTGATGGCTTTCTGAAAGCGTACCCAAGTCTGAGAAACTGTAAAATAGGTGAATATCTAAAAAGGATTTGGATTAGCAAGTTATTGTGCCTAAGGGAAGATTCATGTAGAAATATAGTGGGTTGATGCTTTAGGGCAGGCAGAACGTTCCACTAACGTTGCGCGACCAACGTTATGTTAACACTAAGCAACTCGTAGTATGTTTGTTCAATGCTTCGTTATTCGTATTTTTCATTATGTATTCCAATGCATGTTTATTTGCCCTATCCGACTCTTATATATTTTTAAAACTTTGTTACATTTTCGGTTACCGTTCGCGTATTCAGGTAGGTTTTAATTTAATTTTTTTTAATGGCTCTACATTAAGTGTGCAATGTCTAATTTCCCTTTGCTCCTGAGAGCCAAACATACAAAAATTAAGTATAACTCATGATAACTAATGTAACTCGTGATTGTTTCGCTAGTTCTATGCTCCATGGGAACTTAAATGTTTCCAAGTCAATATTTTATTTAATCTATAGAAATTAACATTCACTTATGAGAGGTATTAAGGATATGATTCCGGTGAATGAAAATTTCGGTATAAATGTGGGGAATTTTGATTTTTTTTATTTCGTTTTTTTTTTAACGATGAATTTTATTATTATTTGCATCTACGGAGAAACGTACTGAAAATTGCTGGTCAGCCATATCAGCATGAACGTATACGTGCTAAAAATTCACCTGAATTAATGCTAATTGGTATTTAAACTTCATTCAATCCACCTATATCGCAACACTTCCACGGATCTGTATTATTTAAAAACATTATTAGTATGTCGTGTCACACACTTCATTCTGTGTTCCTTGCCACAAACATATTGTTTAATCATTCGATTCCATAAGGGTAACATAATTTTTTGACTATAATCCCCCACAAGTGAGGAAACTAAAGTGAACTAAATTTTATTCCTATCTCAAAGCGTAGGTGTCGATTCCTATAAATTGAAATGAGTGTCCCAATAAGGGGGTACTAAATGGCTCACCCGTCGTCTCAATATATTTTGAATTAATATCAATTCTACATGCCGTCACAGCACGAGCTCCATCC
>CM073776.1:35679793-35853927 GCA_037158775.1 Hetaerina titia | reverse complement strand
TTTAACGTCGAACCACATTATCTGATAGGTATGTTATTTAATATTGACGTACTAATGTTCATGCTAGAATACGGTATTGACGCCTATACATCACCTTGGTAATTCATATATAAATTATTTAGGCCTATTAAGCAGTTTCTAACTAAAAAATATTTTTAAGGACGATGCTACCTGTAAAATATCAATTTTACTTCTACGTGTAAAATGTATTTTAGACTCATGGATTGTAATTTTCATGAAAACATAGCCACATTTCATCTCGTATTAATAACTAATAAGAAAATAAATCCACGATCCAAATCGAAATCGTTCTATTTTTCATGGTACTGATGTGTCGTACGTGTAAAGATATTTAATAAAAGTGTGAAAATATTTAAAAATGTATTGTAATTATGCGTACCAACGGTTTGAATTATTTTTAGTTGGTTTTTAGGATTATGGATTTTTTACATGCATAAGAAGCAATAGAATATTTTCACGATTATTCTGTTTTACCATCTG
This sequence comes from Hetaerina titia, assembly GCA_037158775.1. NCBI lineage: Eukaryota > Metazoa > Arthropoda > Insecta > Odonata > Calopterygidae > Hetaerina > Hetaerina titia. The sequence goes on along the minus strand of CM073776.1, from coordinate 35,853,426 downwards.
TATCACTAGCTGTTGAACTGGTCATTTCCAATGGAGATGTTATTATATTGCGTGGAACATCTGCATGTATATAATTAAAAGAATCCACGGAATTTCTCTTAATATGTTAATTTTATTTAAATCATACGCTTAGATATCCTTCCTTTTTAAGATGCACCTATTAATCATTCCTTCGACACTAGCTCTCCCTAGATAAATTTGCATATATCAAGGGAAAAAGGCGTACCATGAGGATTCTTTATGAGATTAGAGAAGTTCTCTCCTTAAAAATTTACCAAACCTCATCCACTCTCTGGGCTCGAGGCTTTTCTACACTAACATAAGGTGACTTCGGAATGGTGTTTGAAATTCATCAGGGATCGTCGAGCCATAAAGAAAAACTTCAAAAGAAAATATCAATTTCCAGCTACCCCGGCTACTCTTGAATTAGTCGCCCTGCTAACATCACCGAGTTTGTCTGTATTGAAGCGATTACATCCGCCGCTGCGGTGCAATTTGTCGAGAGGAACCGGATTCACTGAGTGGAATTAAAAATCGAACGCGCTCCCTCTTTCTCTCTCACCTTCTCTCCAGTCTGCCGAATAATAACATGGAGCCATCAAGCTTGGAAAATTGGAAAGGGAGGACATTGAAATGCAAATGAGGCTCAAATCTCAATCAAAGTCCACGGCTATTGCTCGTCCATCTCGACGAGCTTTTTTTCCAAAACGAAACTGATTAAATCGTATTCATTTCAAACGAGAATCGGTTTTCTTTCCTCTCGTAATTGACGTTCACTCAACTTTTCATCTTTAATAAAACACTCTGCGTTGCCTGTTCAGAGTGCTAATAATCGGTCGCCGTCCTGAAATTAGTATTGTAACTAGAGTGAGCGTCTTCCATAAAATTAGTGCTCCGGAAAACGAAGCGGCACCTGTTTGATGGGCCACAGTGATGGATTCGCGTGTACTAAGCGCTAGTGCGTTTCAATAAAAAGGAATTCACTCGTATAATGTTAAACAGCGCATTTTTTCTGTCACTACTTTCTCTTCGTATGAATGTGACATCAAAAGTATGGCACACGCAGCAGAACCGTAAAGACAAGAGGTGGAAAGCTACAGTTTGAGGCATACCAAATCTAAAAATAATACTTGATAAATATTATATACCCGTATTTTAATGCATACCGCATTCTACTCAGGAAAAACTCTGTTTTCGGTCGTAGTCTGATATAATGGGAAGGTATTACGAATCGTATTTCAAGGAGTCCATGTTAAATTTTTGGAAAGCAGCATAATAACTTCAAGTGCGGATAAAACATTATCATGTCAATTCCAGTTTGTTTAAGTTTAATTTAATAAGTAGAATTATTTATAATAATTTATTTTTAATTATTCTCTTCGATAGGGTCCACGTAACAATTTCAATCCCTTCTCCTTTGTTGTTTGCTCTTTTCGCAGTATTCTTCCACCCTTCCACTTTGTCGTTTTTTCTTTCTTCGGACTTTTTTTTAAGGCTTATTTCTTTTTCTCATATCACTCGTAATTTCGTGTGAAGTTAAAGTTTTTATTTGCGTTTTCATCTTTAATTATGTTTTTTTCTTTCTAAGTTTTTCTTTACTAATTATATCCACCTCGTTTTTGTCTTCATTTCCCTATAACATTTGATGATCCATTTATTTAAACCTGTTTTTAGCCAACCTGAATAAATGACTGGAAAAGGTCAACCTCTTGACTACATTATTGACTCATATTATATATTTTTTTGTTTTCATTAGATGTCATTTTGATGCAACTCAAAAGTTTGGCCTTGATTGCCGAAAATAGAGTTCACTTCGAACTGAGACTCAAGGAAGGCATGGAGATTGGTTCCTTTCCCTCTAATTTGGATTTCTTACGAAATTTTTTGTAAATAAAAAAAATCTCACCGAGTGTCTGTTTGCATGGAGTTGTCCTATTCTAAAGGATTTCATAAAAGGATTTAAATCCGGAGCATTACGCTAAATTGCCTAATGTTTTACACGCATGGTCATCGAGCTACATATTGTAATACTCGAATTTCAATTTTTTCTATCTATAGAAGTATGGTATAATATTTATTTCCAATAAAGAAAACAAAGACTATTCTAAATTTTATCATTTTACTTAGAAATTGTATCCTGTATCTATTGTTGGCTCGGCAATAATTGTCTTTATTGAGACCACTGACAACGTCTATATTCGATTAAAAAATTATCAGAATTCGAGGGAACTATAATGACAGTTGCTCTGGTCAGTTTATAAAGGATGTATATTAAATGTGTAAAATAAACCTACCATTTGGAAAACGACGGGTATTCTTAGGTATAAAATGAAAAGGCTTTGGATTCCAAGTTAAAATAAATCTAGGGGCGAAAGCCTTGTGGATATCGAGTGATAATCTCTTACACTGCCCGTATAAGTGTTTACGGAATTATCCAAATATCGTACCCTTGTTTATATGCATGATTGCCATAGTTATATTTTTTCAATCATTCAATTTGACCTGCCATGCAATATTAGTTTTTCCAAGACCCGCTAGGAATTTTCAGTAAACAAGGTACCATTAGAAAAAGAAATTGATGCGAAAAAGTTGAATGTCAATTGATGGACGAAATACGACGTGTATTAAAAAATTAACGGGAATTATAATTTTTCGGGCAATAATATTTATTATTCTTATACATTGATGTTGTCACCTTCAAAGTAGTCCCCATTGGAGATTATGCACTTGTGCCAGCGCTTCTTCCAATCCCCGAAAAACTTCTCAAACTCGATCTTTGAGATAGCCTTTAGTTCTTTCAGCGATGCGCTTTTAATGTCATCTACGGCTGTAAAACGACGGCCCTTCAAGGTTCTCTTAATTTTTAGGAATTAAAAAAAGTCACACGGAGCCATATCTGGCAAATATGGAGGCTGAGGTATCGTTACAGTATTATTTTTGGCCAAAAATTCAGGAACAAGCCATTGCTTCACTTGAAAGTGTGAGCTGGTACCTTATCGTGGTGCAAAAGCCATTTTGGAACGAATTTTGCTGCCACGCGTTTCATACCCAAAAAATTGGAAAAAATGTCATAACATGATCCAATCGATATGCCAACATCATCAGCGACCTCTCTAATTGTGATTCGGCGATCGTTCATAACCATTTCTTTCACTCTTTCCACGTTTTCATCGATTGTTGATGTGCTGGGGCGTCCAGGGCGTTCGTCATCTTCAAGGTCTTCACGGCCTTCTTGGAAACGCTTATACCACTCGTAAACTCTTGATATACCCAAAGCAGACTCACCATAGGCCTCTGTTAACATTTCAGACACTTTGTTACACTTTATTTAATTTTTTTTACGCAAAATTGGATATGAATTCTTTGATTCATTTCTTTTAACAAACGAAAATCGCCGAGGTCATAAAACACGTCTAACCTTAGTGGCTGTCACAGACAAAGTCCACAATAAAAACAGCTGAAAGTTTTATCATACTTCAGGGACATGTAAACCAACATAATAAAACAAGTTTGACAATCGGACTCTCCAAGCCCGCGAAATGAAAAAATTCCCGTTAATTTTTGAACACACCTCGTGTGCTTGTTGAAGTCCACGACAAACTTTTTTTGTCAATTGAGCAAGGGTTTTACCAAATAACTTTTGCATAATTCTTATTTGTGAGCATGGTATTATGGTGACTTTGAGGCACTGATTGTAAGACCCGGGTTCCGTTCCCGTACACGCTGCTGAGTTCACCCTTCAACTTCGTTGAAACTGTGTGCTTTTTTGGGTACCAGTTCTTCCTTGGCAACTGTAGGTGGCAAAAGGAAAGGCACTGGCACCATACTCTGAAGTATGAATTTCACCTGCCGTCTGGCTTAGTATTTGGTGAGGTTTGCCAGAACCATCATCATACAAACCTTAGGGGTGATCACTGTGTTTTTGACAAATCAAAATCTGAATTGGAAATTTATAAAAAAGATTTTTTAGGACGGTTAAGTGAGTTCCTTTCATTTATAGAATGAAAAATCACACATCAACGCATGATAATATCAATTTTATAGATTACCATTTGATTTATCAGTGTCACGGAGAGAAGCAATACATTTCACATTCAGAACATATTTCTGCGACCTCAAACGTGGCCCAATTTGGGGTATTAATTAATTTCGTGATTTTCTTTCGAAATTCTTTTGAAATCCCCAACTCGTTCTCAATTGAAATATGAGTGCGGCACCGTCATATTATTAAGAGATTAACGAGTCGACGGGAGTCGCCCACGAGGGAATCGGAGACCGAGATTCCAACTCGCTCGCTCGACCGTGTGTTCCGCTCTATCGAAGATTACAACATTTGCGGCAAGGAAAGCCATCGCGATGGGCATTCAAGGACTCTGAGGCCTCTAAGGATTCATTCCATGCCTTTCGATACGAATTCCCTTCTGTTCGCCCCGCCACTCGGAGTGCATACAAGCAGCCCATTTCTACGACGATATCCGACGGCCTTCCCAGGATTCGTGGACAACATCCCAGAGTCGCCCTAAAACTCGCGCGTCGGACCATTGGCTATCGCGGCTGGCTATATCGCGAGGAGAAAAGTTCATGTTCAATCACGCCCTCTCGTCTCTCCTCACTCTCCACGTTAGTGTTATTGGCGCCTTTCGAATCGATATCAGGAGCACTTCCTCATGTGTGTACATCCGATCTTTTGTCAACTGTTCATTCATTCAAAGAGTGGGGAATATCTTGGATAATCACAGAGCGAAAATGAAAGACGTAGTAATTTGATAAGTTTTTCCTTCACCCCCAAATAAACGGTCATTTTTTCACAGTCTTTCATTTATTTTTCATCATTAAAAAAAACTAAAGGCCTAGCCTACTGTATAAGCTTGATTAATGTAATTTGTCATAACATATTCTGACTTCTTTGGAAGTTTTAATCGAATTGTTGAGATGAAATTGAACGTGTGGTCTTACAACGAGCGTGGACAAGGTGACAAAAACACTCAAAAAATGTTGTAACATGACGTGTATTAGCATTAATAAATTGAATTTTGTAAGAATTGCCATAAGTATTTCTTAAACCGTAGAATTTTACGTGTCATACTGCATCCTCCTATCAAGATGTTCCCGTCCACCCTTATTTAAAAAAATAATAGAAATATATATCGTCTTTACCTCGCATACTTTTTACACCCAGTGTTTTTATTAGCCCTTCTCTCGTCCACAAGGAATTTTTTTCTTCCTTAGACAAACATTCATTGCTTAAGTACCTCGCAAACTGCAAACAAGCTCTCTTAAGGAGATCGCACATATTTTAATCTCTGACCTTACTCCTATTGATTAAAAACTAATGTTACAAATTGTATAATTTTTAAGAAAATAGTTACAGCTAGGAGGATAAAAATGAAATAGACCCTTAGGTTTTGATGTTTTAAGCCACTTCACATGGCTCCCTCCGCACTTGTGGGGCAAGGAAAACTGGCTCCCGTGCCCAAAACGTGCGAATTTCGCACTTCGGTGGCACGAGGTGAACTCTACCCTCACTTACGAAGCTCACCTCCGGGTTGTTTGCTTTGGTTTTCCCGGTAATTTATTGGTGTTGCACCTCATAACGTTATATCCAACAGCTGCACTTGCCACCGGGCGTTGTCATTTTGCAAGAAGATTAAGATTTCAAACTTGATTTTGAAATGCTACCACTTAATTCTTTAACGCACTTGCAGAATTGGGTCACATTGAGAAAATAAGCCATTCTTATATAACGATAAGTGATTTTAGTATGTCTTTAGCAGTATGTGGTGACATTACCAAAGCCAGCTATCCCTTGAATAAGTATCAATTCGAATTTGAGTGTATCCTTCAGTATTGTCATGCGTCGAGGAAATGATTTAGCCAAGTATGAACATTTCCATCCAGGGGATCGATTTTAAACCATTTGATAAAATAAATTTTACATATTCCGTTTAGAATTTGAATTTCATGTCTGGAAACAGAAAAACCGGCAACTGTATGAGAAAAAATTACACAAGGCTACCGAATAGTAGTAGATTTTTTGGGAGGCGACCGACAGTTAAGGTAATTTTCGCCATTAGGGATGGATGGGAAAGGAAGAGTGACGAGAAACCCGGCGTCGGAATTAACCTGCCCTTGTCAAAAGGCACCAAGGGGTCTACAGTTTAACGTCTTATCCGACGGACGTCGTACTAAGTCAAAGTGCTCTCCACAAAACACCTCAAGTAGGGATCGGGATACCACTGAAAAATATTTGTTGTCTCCAGGATTTGGACCCGGGCTCTCTTGGTGGGAAGCCTGTACGTTAGCTACAGCACGATTCCGAACCACCCCGAGACCACCGATTATGTACTAGATAGTTAAAATACAAATCAGAGGGATGAGAATGTGTCTTACTAAAATAAGAGTATTTACGTACAAATAATTTAGTAAAAACTGAAAATTAATCGAAAAAAGCAAATCGAAAGAGTTGTTTCAATTCAAAAGGCAATAAAGGGAAATAAAGATATAATCTCCTAAACTGATGGTTGATACTACAAATGATCTCAAAATTCAGGCGTTCTCATTTTCTCTCCTCATTAACACGAGAAAATATGAAAAAATCACATCTTATGTCTATGAAATAACTTGTTTGAGTGTCTATTATTTTTTACAGTCAAAACTCTATTATTTGTTTAATATATTTGGTTCACATAAGGCCACAATTACGATGTTTAAAACACTGATTTACTCGCAATTAATTAGAAGGACAATTTGGAAAAAAATATTGTTTAAATTATTTATCTCATAAGTATAGTCCAAATATTGTTGGGAGCATGGAGAAAGGACCGGGAGAGAAAAATAGTCTCCAGATTTTTGATTTTAATTTATTGTTCTCATTTATCTTCTTTCATTAGGATAATAAAACTTTTATTTGAACCACTGGATACCTTTTGGTAGGCTGAAATAGGCATGAGATGTCCTCATTGGAGCCAGGAGCTCAAAGGGCATTCCGCCCTTTCTATCTGGTTGTTCTATCGAAACTTTTATAGGAAGTGAAAGTGGACATCAAATGTTTAGCCTTAGTCTGAAACCAAAGCGGCATAACTGGAACCATTTTGAGCGTCGTGTGATGGAAAATAGCGAGAAAAAGTACGACAGTTCGTCATCATTCAGGTGGGAATATGGTATACCTTGAATGCATTCAGGAATGATCACGTATGTTGCAGTATGAATACCGCTGGCAAACATGTGTCCACTCACCTGCCTAGGCATAGTCGTGTGGGTAACACCCAACCGCAAATGCACGTCGCTACAAAACCGAGCCGATGCAATTAAAATTCCACTCTAGTGCCCCGAAATGGAACGTTCGATTTTTATAACCTTAAGGTCTCGAAAGGATTCTTAAATCAGCCCCGAAATATTCATGGCCCCGCTTTTGATGGAAGGGGTTGGGGGCATATAACTTCTCCCGTGGACGGAAAAGAATGGACATGGAATTGACGCGCGCGCGCGGACGCCGTCAGGGTGCTGGGGGGTTGAAGGGAGGGTGGATGGGTGAGAAGGGCAGGGCGAGACTCATGCTATCGTTATGGAATGTCGCTTCTGCCCCCCGGGTCTCCCGGGATACACCCTCCTCCTCTTAAAAACCTCCCTCTCCCCTTCTCTCTCCATCCGAATCTACACACACACACAAACACACATACAAAAACACTCTCCCTCGCGATCACACGACCACAAAAAAGTCCAGAGAGACCGCCTCGCATTCCACCTCGATTCTCTCCTTTCGATCCGAGCGATCCCTCAATGCGTCCCCGACGACTTGCGAAGCTCCGCTCCGCATATAGAGCGGGAGGGGGGTGTGTGTGTGGGGAAGGTGGGTGGTTGCGTCGAGGGTAGAAGATGAGTGCCATAAAGGTTTTTGGCAGGCGGGGCCGTCGGGGAAGGCGGCTGGCCCATTTATGACGGCGAGGATCTAAGGAATTCCTTCGAGGGTAAAAAAAATGTGGAGCATCCACAGAAATAACGATATTAGTCATTGCGCTAGGGGGATGGACAAGCTCACTTACGGGCTTGAGTTCGCCTAAAAAATGTATTTCTAATACACGCATTGAAGTTACAATGGAGACACAAATGAGAGGATAAAGCTGAAAAAGTATGGTGAGAAATACTGGAAAAAACAGGATTGAAATACCTTCCAAGAAAAAGAGTTAATTTCACCCGAAGTGTTCTAAGGTGAAGCAGCCTCTTGAAGAAATTGATGCTGGAAAAAGAAGGGATTGGAATATGCAATTTTAGGGAATCTCCAAGAGAGTGGTGAACAATGTGAAAATTTACAATATGATACTATGAACTCGAAGAGAATATTTGGGGGCGGAATGTCCAGGAAAGACAAAAGAAAATTTTCGTGATTTCTTTTTCACATAGCTTTTCGGATATAAACCTTTCATATAAATGAAAATGAAGGGCTGAAATTAAAAGCTATGTCGATCTAGGAAACGAAATTTAACTCGTACGTGAATCCCACTAAGATTTCCATAATATTCTAAGTATTAATCCTTAAATATGGACTGTCCGACTGCATTACAAATTAAAAATGTTGGGAGACGCAAGATGACATTGAAACATTATTCAAGGTCAGCTGTAAGGGAATTAGCATATATTAATAAACACTATTTTGGGAGAGTTCCAAAGGAGGCAGGAAAGGTAGGTGCATAGCATATTGATTAGCGATGGTATGTTGAATAGTGTGAGAAAGTGGAAAATTGTAGGCAAGCAGAGAAGGGGTAGCAAAAGAATAGGTGTGTAGGAAAATGATAGGACGAAGGGAGGCAGAATGTATGGCAAATTAAAGAGCAGTTTATTGTAGTCTGAAGTATCAGGTGGCGTCTTATTAAGCGTTGATAAGAAATACAGGTGTAATCAGATTGCGTTCATCCAAAACCTTCCATAAACTTTAAACTGCCAAATAATAATAATCATGGTAATAATTATAACAATATGAAATGAGCATATGAAAATGGATTGAAAATTTTAACTAAGCATTACATTTTTATCATCGCCAATCATTAGTCGTCACCAGCGTTTTTGGAATAATTTGAAAGAACGTTCGTTTCGACGGAGAGAAAAGGCGTCTCAAAGACTTACGTCACACCATCTTTGGAATTGGACCTTGGATGCTACAGGAATCGGTCAGTCGGCGGAGCCACCCCACGCACGCCAGCATTTCTTTCCCTGGGCGCATTCCTCCACGGGTCCAGGACGTGGCGCTTTAAACCTGAGGGTGGGGAAACGCCCATTCCATAACCACCCCCTGGAACCCGGGTCCATTTGACCCGCCCTTCTCCCCTCACTTATAAATCCTGCCGCCATCCAACAGCTCTTAAGGGGGAAGAAATGAGCCAACTTTCCTGGACTGCTCTCAATTTCATGACTTCGGGAGTGGATAAGTTAGGAGCGGAGAGCCAGACAGCTGTTGACAAAGTGCTACCACGCACACGAATCACCAAAATTAAACTCAAAAGTCTTTTGAGTGCCGGAAAATTCGCAATAATGCTGCCTTCTCTTCCATAAAATATATTATTGGATGATTTTGAGTATTAATCTCTAGCATAGGTCGAAAACTCCTCAAATCATTCGTAATCAGTGTCATTGAGTGCTCAGTTAATTGGCATGACATACCAAAGTTTGGCATACAAACTCCATAAGGATGGAGTGACTTCCAGCACTAGTTATTAAATGGATGAAAGCCAAGCCAGCTACGAGATTAGAGAAGCTCAAGTTCTACATTACTTGACTATATTATAATGGAACAATCCGATGTAAGTAGTGATGCTCTTTCACTAGACGGCCACAGGCGCTGTTGGTACGAGATTGCTGGATTTACCGAAGTTTTCAGCTTTGAACGCTTATTGGGATGTACAGTGTAGTCTAATCAATCCCTGGAAATGAGATAACATAAAGTAAGCCAACAGAGCACCATAAAATACAACTGCTAAAGGTTCTCCTTGAATTAACTAAGGTTTCTTGGTGATTTACCATTTCATTTATTGTTTCCTTACGGGGGTGGTTGAAGAAGAATATTAGGTTAAAATTCATTGTTAACTTTTCTCAGATTCTGTTCACAAAGAGATAATTTTCATTATCCTTGATACCAAAGAAAAGTTTGGTCAAATGAACACGAGATCAACTGTCGCTTCAGCATTATTTCAACATATATCAATTTTTTAACAGCGTTTCACAATTGTGTTCAATTATACTTACAAACAACTTCAAAATATAGTTATTAATGGTAGTGTGCTTTTATAGTGAAAATATATTAGTGAATTAGCAATCTTAAAGTGACCAGTGAATAATCGTTGTGAAGAGTGCTTTCGTCAAACTTAAATACGATTTTTCTTTTTATAAAAAATGCCAGTATGAGGTACTTATGATAACGTTAATATTTACGTAGTAGGAGGATTTATGATTTTACCTATTATTAAAAAGGGGAGAAGATAGTTAAAAAAAAGTCGATACTGCGCTTAAAGGATAGCCCTCTATGACTAAAACTTTGTCGGCCACCGACCTCTTCCCTGCCGGTAGTTTTGGGGCCATTCATTCGCTTAACTCTTCAGCGGCCCATAATTATTATAGTCTTAGAAAGGACGGCATCAATAATTCGGAATCTGGAGCGAGCCATTGGAATATATGAAGATTTGAACCATAGGTAGAATGAGGGACGAGGCGGTTCAATTTGGAGCCAATGAAGACAGAAGTTTTCCCAATAGATATCGGGTAAAGAATGAACAATGCCATCAAACTTCTAGACTCATGATTCCCATGACGGCTTCATCAACCCGAGAATGGAGTTATGAAATGGAAGATCATCTGGGTGAGCAAAAAGAGAAAATAACGAATGAATTCATTAATTAGTCCCTAAATTCGTACTTTGGTGGACTCCAATCGATTTATTATTTCACCGCACCCAATGGTAAACGAAAGAAATCAATCACGAAACACGTGACGATGAAATATTGCAAAGGTGTTGAATAGACGGGAGAGGATGAAATGAAACGGACGGCTGCTATGGAGACCAATAATTCTCAGGGTAGTGATTCCCGAATAATTCTTACGGGTGTCGTATCAATGGCGGAGTGGACTTCACAAAGATACACTTCACCCCAGCAGAGTCGCGGTTTGGCCCTCCCAGACCCTGCCCCCAGACAAGCGGGATCGAGAAGGGATTTGCCCGAACCATAGCGTAGTTTTCAATCCCGCAGATCTCCTCGGGAACAACCCCAGCATCCCTCGTCCGCGAATCTTCATCCCCGCCTCCCATCCTACGCCTTACCTTCCCACTGCTGGTGTTTATAAGGCCCCTCCCCGCACCTGTCATCCCTTACCCTCCCTACCCCCGAGGGCCCTAAACCCCGAGCTGCATTCCATTCTCATTCCGTTCCCCTACCACCCCGATCTCCACTCTCTACCCCTTCTCCTCCTCAACATCCTCCTCGCCCACCCCTCTCTCTCTCCCTCGCGTATCGGACCAGTTCCACAGACTCCCTCCTACCCCTCCTCACCCCCCCTTTGCTTTCCTAATAGCGGGCATTTAAACGCATTCTCCTCCCTCTCTCACCCCATTTTCCGACTGCCTCTCCTATCTTCTTCTTCCTCTCTCACTCTTTTTCTCTTGCTCCTACCCTCCCTCCTCCTCTCCCGCTCCCCCACCCACCAACGCCCCTCCTCCCATCTTTCACTTTCACTCGCCGCGCGTGGCCACGCGGGCGGAGGAACTCGGGTCCCAGAAAGGAGGCTGGGTGGGTGAGTTGGAAACGTTTTTGAAGTCCCATCTCTTGAAATAGCAGTGCTTTTCCCGTTCTTGAGGAGCGAGTGGTATTCGTACTTGCGTTTGGGGTCATCCTAAATTCGGAACCGTTGCAAAAAAACTTAAGCCATCCAAGAAAGTAAGTATAAAATTATGTCAAATCGGAATATGGATACATTTAACTTCCTTATTACAACGGAATCCAATACTCCACAGCATCCGTGAATCATAACTGTAGCATATCAGTAGTATAATAACCAGTAGCTTATAACTTTTAGTTTTTAGTTTGCAACTCCTAATGAGCAGTTACAGTCTATTACGCAAACTACATAAGCTTTAATCAAAATGTCATTTCAATGATGAATGATTTTCCCGAAATGCATAGTATATAAAATATAAGTTGTGCTTGTAAATACGAGAACGAATAAAAAGAATGAGAAATTGTAAGGGTATCAGAGGAGTAGAATATCTTATCAGTAGTCTCAAATGACCACCATCGTACATTTATGTCAGAGAAAAAATCCTCCAAACATACTATTGATCGCATAATCTATTGATCTAATTTTACATTTCCTTAGAATTCCTCATAAATAAATCATTTATAATTAATATCACATTCGGCACATATAAAAAGGGTTACCACACAATGAATGCACTTTAGCCTTCCACCAAATTGTGATACATTTTAGTTTTAAAAAAATGTGAACTTTGATCTAAGCATTTTTCTCTCGAACGATTTCCAACTCAGGACTATTAGCATCGATATGAATTTTCAATTGATTGTGATCATTTTTATAGAATCGTGCTGTCCCATCTTTGAAATGATTAGTAAGTAATGTAACAAAACTTTCTCGGCATTTGGTTCAGAATTGACCCAAACCAAGTTCATAGTTCAAGTCATTCTTCTGGTACCTTTAATATTTCTTGGGGTCCATACATTCGAGAAACTTGATGGGTTGCAGGAGTGTGTAAGGAATATGATAAAAAAGTGGTTGCCCGCGTCTGTTTATTCATAAATTTCAACATCCGACAGGTATCTGAAATTCACCTAAAAAGTGGTAATTAAAAAATGTATATTAAGTTCAAAGAAGATTTGATTGATTCCGGCAGGAAGACGTATAGGTACGGAATGTTGCGGAGTTACGGGGGGAACTAGAATGGGAATTCCCCCAGACACAAAGAGATTAGGTGAGGCTTTTCTCTCAGAAATTACGGATAGAGCGAACTTTTCAAGTGGCACCGAGGAAATCATTAGGGTCCCGGGCTTCTAAACTGGGACATCAGAATAACTGGTTACAATAAGGGAAATGGGCTCTAGCACTGAAATATTGAAACACCTACTCCTATCTTTTCTCGCACAATAAAATCCACAGGAATCTACTCAAACTTCGCGATCAAAATATAAAGGAAACTTACTTGAAAAAGATCAGGGAAGAAATTTTTCCAAAGTCACCTGCTCCACGTCTCCACAGTGGTTTAATCTTTATTATTAGTGTAAAACGAAAACTTTTAAGTATATATTTTTTATTTAATTGTAATTAACATAATGTTATAAGTGACCATTTTAATGATTTACAATATTATCCGAAGGTAGCACCCTGCCTGGTGAGTGTCCGCACCTGTTTTTCGAGGAACTGTTATTAGACGCGCACTGTTGAACATAGTGACCTACGGTTTGGTAATTCTTGAAGTGAGGGAACAAATAGGTTTCCCGCGAAGGAGAAACTGGCTACACATTGTAACATACGACCGTTCCAGGGTTTGAATGGCATCCTTCCCAGTTGATATCACCTCGGAACTTAAGAGTCCCGCAGTACAATTATGTCCCCTTCGAAGTTTCGATGCGTTTGAAAAATTACGACCAATCTCGAGCCATTTCACGATTGCATCACGTGATCAGTTGCAGTTACGACAAGCGATTATCTCATCCGGTTTCAAATACCCTCATCCCTCACGGATCCACGGAGGTATGACTTGCCAACTGGGGATAAACAGGTTCTAGATGACATAATACCGATATCACGGCTTACACCAGCGTCCCTCCATGAGAAACGTCCTGTGGGTACCCTTCTTCGTCTAATGAATTGTGCGTCAATAGTTCCTGTTACCAATTGTGGCGATAATCTTACCCATTCTCCGCGAGGTGTGTGCAAATTCGATGGGTACTAATGTGATTATATCACTTGCATCTGAAGAAGGTGGTTCATGCTTACACAATTAACCTGTGTTGACGAAGTCAGTAGATGGATAGAAAATACCATTTTTCAGAAGATTGCTTTCCTCTCATAACGCCCCTATGCAGGAAATGAGAAAACATTTTAGCAAAAAAATAGTAATTTTCCAAACTTGACCGGTAAGGAGTCAAAGATTTTGAGAAAAAATATTTTTTTCTTAAAATTGGTCGAGACTGGACGCGAAAAATCAGTGTTGTCAAATAATCCTTTTAGGCTAAAATTGATCGGTTCAGGGCATAAAAATGACATCTGGCAAGAATGTTTTCTACTCTTGAATTCAATTCCTGTAGGATTAACAATATAAACTACGACAAAGAAAAAGTTTGCACCCATTAACGGTCGATTCAGGATGGACAAAATTATTTCAACAAAAAATATTTTTCTTTTTAAATCGGACGGAGTTGAACGCCGAAAATGAGTTTTTGTGTAAAAAAATTGTTTCCTTTAAAAAACATTTAATGCAGGGCCAACAGTCTAATTTTTGGCAGTAAAAAAGTCCTCCTTAAATCAAAAAATGAATTTTGGCAAGGAAAAAGGCTCTCTTCCAAAATTGCTTCCGATGTGAAAAACTCTTAAGTGCCCAGTCGACGGAACAATTTCAGATTTAGAGTTAAGGAAAATATTTAAACGAATAGTCATTATACTTGTACTCATCACACTGACTTCAATTATCGTTCCGTAAGCGAAATTTTCCCAGACGCGCTATGCATGAATCTAACCCTATCACAGGGGAACCATTCCGTCACTTTGGCCGCAAAGAAAAGAGGAGACTGGAGTGGATGTAACATGATTTGTATTAAATGAATCGGGAAAAGTTTCGGAATGATAGTTTTATTTCAGATATTGCTACAATGCATCAAAATTCTTCAAAGTACATTCCTTGAGCGTCCACACACTTTTGCCAGCGGCTTTTCCACGACTCGAAGGCTCCCTGGTTGATGGATTCCGGAAGGTCCTTAAGGGTACGCCTGTAAGCTTCTTTGACGGCACTTCTCTGAGGGAGAATTTCAATTTTTGGAATAGGAAATAGTCTGCTGGATCCAAGTTGGGACTATCAGGGGGTAGGGGAATCGTCGCGATGTCGTCGCAGAATGTCTTCGCAAGCAGACTCAGCTTTTGGTCGTCTGTAAAAATCTTCGGATGATTTAAGCGCAGATCTATCGAATCGTCAAATTTTCAGCGATAATGATGTGCACTATCATCTTATCAATGCCAATAAAATCTGCGATCATGCGCACACCTACACGATAATCTGAATTAAGTACTTGACGCACACGACAGGAAAAAGATTGTTACCGAAACTTTTTATACAACTCTGGTGAACACTCAAGAAGACGCGTTCCTAGGACGGGGAAAAAAATAATTTCGCCTCCGCCGTGGCCTTTGTGGCAATGGGTAAAGCATGACCCCCTTCCTATCCTCCAACCTGGCCCACGCGCAGAAATCAGACCAATAACGCGGCTCTGGGTTGGGGATGAGGGAGCGCGGGGGAAGGAGTCGGTGCGAGGCGTCGCTGGACGCCAAGGGAGAACGCCAAAGGGTCGAAGGACGTCCGAAGAGGAGGCGTGTTGAATTGCCGGTTGCCGACGCGGGAAGCGAGCGGCCTGCACTCGCTCGCCCTCTCCCGGGTGTCGAGGTTCATCGTCCCACACCTGCGCGGAGGCTAGCGAGAAGTGATCCGGCGAACGAAACTTCTTGACGGCGACATTAATAATCGTGTGTCGCATACTTCTCCTGATATGCTAGCACATATTTTTTCCCATCAATCCCGCTTTCCATGACGATGAGGCAACAGGTTACAAACATTCGCATTGATCTAAATCTTTCATGCCCATCACTCTCCTGTGTTCGTCCACCTTGCAGGTCCCACCGCACGGTTTAAGATTCGTGTGTGCGGAGATGCCACCAGCCATTAAAGAAAAATTGGAAAAAACATGAGTGTTCAAAACTGAGCGAAAATATGTGTGATATCGTAATCATCAATGAGATATATGATGTTACCTAACATCCCGTTTTTAATTCCTATAGTGAGTACCTACTCCTATTTTTAAAACTCCTTTTTTAATGTTAAGTAGCATCTAGTATCAATCTGGCAATTAGTGTGAATTTACTGGCTTGATAAAAATGAGTGTGATGTAACAACGCTATTTCCCTTAATCCTGCACACAGTTTATTATTTGCATCATATATATATATATATATATATATATATATACATACATATGTTCTGTTCCTAATTTCTATTGAGAAAGGTGGTTGCACCACCGAAAATTCGAGAAACAGTGAGTCCCTCTTTTATATGTTTTAGTTTCTGTGTTTGTCGACTAGTTAGTGAATTTACATTATATATATATATATATATATATATATATATATATATATATATATATATATATATATATATATATAAATCATTGCAGAACTAATAGGAGGGTACTATCATTTCCTTCGCGGATGATGAATCCGAGTAAAATGTTCAAAATGAATTTGAAACTATAATCACATACATTCTTTAAAGCAGCATCCAATTTCATTCAAATGTTTCAAATGTGTAATTCCGTTTGAATTCATGTCTGTTTCTTAGGAATCCGTGAATATGAAATCTGTGAATATAAAATCTGTGCAAATATTTTAAAAGTTGGGACCACATTAATTTAGAAGTCAGTTCAGCCTAAGGTCAACCGTCAAATTATTGCGGGAAAGCCAAAAGTAATTCAAATTTGCGAAAATTAAAAATTCAACGAGCCATTGCAGTGACATCTAATGGCTTTAAATGTTTGTTCACCTCAAGTTGTTAATACGCCAATTTGGCTTAATTTATGGCATATAATAAATATGGCAATATATATGGCATATAATAATATAATAAATATGGCAAATTTAATTATTCCGCGACAAGTTTTTCCTCATGATCATACCTAGGTTACGTACAGTTTTGGAAGAGAGCAGGTTACTACCCAAAATTTTGATTTTGGGAAAGACGTTAAGATCCATTGTATTGCTTAATTTGAGTTTCCATGTAGAATAGTATGAGCTTTGCTACTTTACAAAGGAGATAGGTTTATACTAGGTACGAAATGCAAAATATGTATATTATATTCGACCTTTTGGCATTAGCTTGGACGAAACTGTTGACCGTAATACTCTGTTGCGTCGCAGAAATTTAATTTCTTTATAACAAGCTGCGATAATCTAAATAAAGGATATACCTTACTAATCTGCATTTTGAATTAATTACGCGTGGTCATTAAGTCCATAAAAATCACGTCCACAGGAATTCGAGTAGTTTGCACAGAATATTAATGTATTTTTTTGGAGAAATGATTCAATTTTGATCTTGAAAAAATGAGCATTGCACAGTATTTTCTTTTAGTATTCCTTCAAGGCATAAAGGCGTTCCTCTATGGTGATTTACTAATTTAAATTTAAACGATCAAAGACGAGATACTTCTTGATATATTCATTATGGTTCGATTTCGCAGGTGTTTCACGCTTCCTCCTAGACGCTCATCTGATGTGGAATTTTTCAACACAAATGCATCAACACTCGTACTCCCAAGAGATTTAGAAGATATAACGCTGCGCTTTTCACGAGAAAATACCCTTTAATGCACACGACCGGTTTCGTTACGAAGTAACATCACCACCTGATGGTATTACTAAGTAACCAAATCGGTCGCGTGCAGTAAAGAGTATTTTCCTGAGGAAAGTGGTCTTATTTTTGTAAAACCCGTGAAGGGATCCACGTAATAGAGCCGTCAACATTATCTTCTGCTCCTAGACATTTTCTCGTAAGTACTTTTCCAACATTTCAACAATTTTTTTCTTTCCTTCTTTTTTAACTTTCTTTGACTTTTATTATTTTTATGCCATTTTTTATGCTATCTATAGTAATTAAATACATAATTTATTCGTAAGCTTTATTAATATACTGATATGAATGAGGACTATCGTGGGATTGAGGAAGGATCCGATCAAAGGTTTGATCTTAGCAAAGGCTATGCTTCTTTGTAAGATAACCTTCTATCTAAGCATAAATTAACGTTGTCTCTCGGAGAACTAGTGTTCCATAAATGCAATAGCACATTGGCGTATTAAGATGGAATTAGAAATAATTCAGTGATCGTTACGCATTGAAAACGTTCATACCAGTCACGACTGATCTTTAGTTCAAGATCTACCTGGTTGGGAAAAATATCAAATAACCAAATTAATAAATGACCAGCTGAAAAAATAGAAAATATCCTTTGAAATTTCATTTTGGAGCGACTCTTTTTGAGGTCACTATGATATTAATTCAGGGTTTTCTACTTTCGACCGCCGATTTGCAGGAAGTTAAAAGAGTGGATATCCACACGTTATTAATTCTCTCAGGTTTCTTTCTGTAACGTTATCCAGTTTGGTAAACTAAAGTGCCAAAATTAGCTCATCAGTGGCTCTCGAATAGAAATGAACATTTGAATTCTATTTGCAGGAAAAAAGCTATGATAAATTTGCGGAAAACTTAAAAAAATTCAATTGTACTCTACTAGCGGAAACTATTCAACCGCTTCAATTAATTAAGGGCGACGTAAAATTGAAGGAAATAAATAGTAACGTAGATTTTATGGTTTGTTTATGAAAAATTAAAGTTTTTTTAAATTCAGAGGAAGCAAAATATGACCAACTGGGCAGATAGAAAAATTAGTTGAAAAATTATCGAAAGAGGAAAAGAAAATACAGGTACCTGTAGGACCTGTAGATCGATTCAAAATGAGTAGAGAAAGAAAAGGGAATTACTGATTGGAAATGTAATGCACGCAGGCATTGTCAATTTTTAACAATTATAACCGATCGAAGATTGTGAGATTACTAAGGAAGAAAACATAAGGACATCCCAGAGCTACAATCTTCAAGAACATACAGAGTATAACGGGTTTCCTATTGAATGGCAGCTTACGATCAAGGGAGAGTTATGGCAGTTTTTACAAGACCCAGAAGCTCATAATGTCTCGTATTCCATATAGTTAAAGGGGCAGAACTAGTTTCTTGATACCGATCGTTTCAAAAGCTCTAGGAAACACGTGTTACACAGTGCCTCTTGTCTACAGTGGTCTACTGCCGATACTGTGCTTCCTCGTTTCAATTCACACACAATTTCCTCATATATATCTCGGATTTTCGACTTATTCTGAAGATATCCTCAGCACATAGTTACGGCATGATTTCAGCGGTGGACTAAAATATTACAAGCGAGAGAGCAAAAGTGACATGTGATTCGTTTGCATTCTTCTCCTTCACCCGTGGGAAGATTGACCATTTCTTCCTAAGGAAATTCACGGCTAAAAACCTCGATGGACTCTGGTGCTAATGTTTCATTTTCCAATGCCACTTAAATCAAAAGGTACAACAAATTAATTTCCTTTCACACTCAAATAAAAAAATATATGTATATAATTGGATCGAAAATGGTTGGACACTGCGTTACTAATCTCTCATTAAGGAACACGAAGGCTTCGCCGAAGTTTCACTCCCCGCCTTAGTGAAAATTGAAGGGAGGGATAAAAAAATTCCTCTCTCTCTCTCTCTCTCATGGGCAGAGTAGGAGGGAGGGTTGGAAAAGTGGGGGATAGAGGGAAATTAACGATCACAAGGAGATAAGGGCCCCAGCCTTACATGGTCTTGGACCAGCTCGCGATACAAATGTGTCTATTTATCTATTCCCTTTCCTGTCCTCCAGGACTCAGGGGGGAGTCCTCTAGGCTCACTCCTCCCCCGTACCTCCCCGTACCAATGGGTCCGCCCCTCACCACCTCCGTCCCTTTAGTCTCTATACCCCCGGCCCTTCTCCCATCAGTCTCTCCAGCCAGGATTTTTCGACCCACCCCTCCTTCTGATGCTTCGAACGCGGTCCCCCTACCCCCCTCCCCATCGAACTCTCCCCCCTTCCTCAATCCCCCATTGGCCCATCGCTTCACTTCCCATCTCGACTTCACCGCTCCGCTCAGTCACAGTCATTTTTTTCCGCTCCGATAATAACTCAGACTCGTAGCTCACCTATATCTTATCCCGCGTGTGGAACTCCAAAGAGTGTTGTGGATGAGGAGAGTTGAGAGGAAGATTGGGGGAAAGAGAGGGAGAAGGATAGAAGGAGAGAGGAGAATATGAAACTATAATCCGGGGACAGGTCCACTAGGTTTTGAAAGAAAATAACACTGTATCCTCAACCACTTTAGCGAAGTGTGCGAGTGATAACAAGAATGAATGGACGCTAAAGGACAATGTACCATAATAAGCGTTATTATATGCTGTACAGAGAAAGATTGTCGGAAAAAGAAAAATCTACAAAATAAAATGTATTGGTCATATGCACACCTACACAATGCCCCATAAGCCGCCGCATTACTGTGTGGCGGGGGATAATAGAGCATCCTTACGTGTGCATATATATATATATATATATATATATATATATATATATATATATATATATATATATATATATATATATATATACATATACATATATATATATACATATATATATATATATATATATATATATATATATGTATATGTAAAATCTTGAAAATGACGCACTCCGGCGACGCACAAACACACAAACACTAGGTTAATAAATTTTAAACACACAGAAACATAAAAGAAGGACACTTACAGTAGATATTTACGTTTCGACGGCACGGCCGTCGTCATCAGAAGATTCTGATGACGACGGCCGTGCCGTCGAAACGTAAATATCTACTGTAAGTGTCCTTCTTTTATGTTTTATATAAATGTAAATTCACTAATAGTCATAACAAACACAGAATTTCCTCTTGAGAAAGGTGGTTGCACCACCGAAAATTCGAGAACCAGTGAGTCCCTCTTTTATATGTTTTAGTTTCTGTGTTTGTTATGACTATTAGTGAATTAACATTATTGTGCACGTTCGTGGGTTTTCCAAGAAAGTGTATATATATATATATATATATATATATATATATATATATATATATATATATATATATATATATATTTCTTTTCAGTTCTGTTCTTAATTCCTCTTGAGAAAGGTGGTTGGACCACCGAAAATTCGAGAACCAGTGAGTTTTTCCTCTTTTGTGTTTTGGTTTCTGTGTTTGTTATGACTATCAGTGAATTTATATATATATATATATATATATATATATTAAACACTTTTGTAAAAGTTTCACGGACATGAGTAATAATTTGTATGAAGTTAGCACTAGTGACCAAAGACAAAAACACAGAAACGCACAAAAAAAAGGGAAAGAAACTCACAAGGCATGAGTTTCTTTTCCTTTTTTTGTGTTTCTGGGTTGTTGTTCTTGGCCACTAGTTCTAATTTCATATACATTATATATATATATACATATACATATATATATATATATATATATATATAGAATATATATATATATATATATATAAATATTATATATATGCAGGGTGCGGCAACATAAATTCCAAATTTAAAGGGGTTTTGCTTTATAAAAACGGTAGTTATGTTGCCGCACCCTGTGTGAGTATATATATATATATATATATATATATATATATATATATATATATATATATATATATATATATATATGAGTACATAGGCAAATACATTCCTATATGTACCGTGTACTAATTGAATTAATCATTTAATATTTATCTCTAAGCATACATATATTTGGGTTTGATTTTGTTATGATTGTGTATCGTGCGAGAAGGCAAGAATGAATACGTGTCTGTATTTGATTCGGTCGGGGACGCTATCTCTCTTATTTTATATCTGTGGTCGGATCTACCAATATGATTTGGTGGCATAAAAATTCCCTCTGTTTTGCAGAAATACCAACGTGATCAAATGCGATATACAGCGACCCCAACTCAGGATAGTGATCGTGAGAAAGAATTCTCCAAAGTTGGAAAAGATTGAAATATGCTTAAGTTTTAAATTTGAAAAATCAAATTTTTTTGCATTTTTGCAAAAATGCATGGTTATAAATTTCATGACTTGAAAGTTTTCTAATATAACTAAAGCTTAATAGGCATTACACCCATAACAGTACCTATTTCTTTCCTAAAAAGTGCTTGCTTTGTTAATCCTCTCGATTTTTTCAAGTAAGTACTATTCTGGTGACATATTGCTAAAATATCAGACAGTATTATCTTCCAGTTCCACAATATTTCGCCTGATTCATCGAAGTAAACCAAACTTCATTTACGGTTCATAACATTTCTTCCTTGCCAGCAACACTGTGTCTGAGTTACTTGTCAGAAGATTGCTTTACAAATTAAATTAATATTTTATTCGGCAAACACGCTCATTATTAAACTGTCTTGATTGAGAGTAAACTAAAAAAAATATTATCTCTCTCGTATTTTTCTTAAGTGACTGATTTCCGAGTGTTATTTCTGTTTACGGTGTGAGTCCGAATAGCAGCGTGGATTATAAATTCCATTCTCCTCTTTATTCAGGGAAAATACGGAAATATTGTACCATGTTCCTATTAAAGAGTTACTAAAACTGAAAGATTGTGTGTGTGTGTCTCTGAGAGATGGGAGCGTAAGAGGGAGAGAGGGAGGAGGGGATAATGAGAAAAAATGGATTGGAATGAAGAGGGAAATAAGAGGAGGAGAGAGAAAGAGAGAGGGAGAGAGGAGCGAGAGAAAAAGAGACGACCAGCGGAGCCGAAAAAGTAAAACGAGAACAAAAGGAGATCTCATTACTCAAAAAATCTTTTTCAACTTCTCCTCCCTTCTCCCGCAAGCCCTCTCTCTCCTTTCCTCTCGAACACTAATCTGTTCCGTCGATCTCATCTCGTCTCGAGTCCGCATCCTTCTTGTTCCTCCGTTCCTTCCTACCCACAACCTCTTTCCATCACCTCGCATACGAAGTCTTCCCGTCCGTTCCTCCAACTTCTCTCTCCTACCCTCGACTCCGTCGCGTTCCCTGCCTACCGCCTATCCCTCTGCAACTGCCTCATTAATCTCCTCGCATTGCCCTTTCCCTCCCTCCTCCCTCGCCATATATATATATATATATATATATATATATATATATATATATATATATATATATATATATATATATATATATATATGAAATCCCGCCATAAGGCGCACAAATATTCATTCAAACATAGAAATAGGTGTAATGAAAGGGTATAAAACACATAGAAGGCGAACACAGGACATATGGGGAAGAAGGTTTTGAGCTGATCACAAATGTAAAAATATTTCCACAATCAAATATCACAAATGTAAAATATTTATTTATATATCCCGGTTAAGGAAACATTTTTACATTTGTGATCTGCTCAAACCGCCTTCCCCACATGTCCTGTGTTCGCCTTGCGATTTCCCCGCGGTATTCGCGGCATCGTGCTTTTGGGTGGAGCAAGACGACCACCACCACCTCTTTTGGTTACTTTTCGTGTGAAAGATAAGCACGGTGGTGGGGCCGTAACAGGCCAATGCACTTGACTTCAAAGAGCAATAAGAATTTGCATTGCTAAATTTGACAAGTGAGCAATTATAATGATACTGGATGAAGTCAGGAGCGTGTCGTACGGGTTTACAATCCGTGCCAGGGAGTTCTAGGCGTGATAAAGTAGCTTATGGTCCTCAATGCGATCAGTAGTTAAACATATTAATATTGCTAATTGTATCTATAATGTAGTATTTCAAATTCGCGTTGGTATCTGTAATTGCTTTTTCAAATTTTAAAGTCTTTAAAGTGGGTGGTTTGCTTTTTATAAGAACAATAATTCTGTGATGATTATTCAAATCTGCGACATTGGATGGAAAGTTTAAGTGATGTTGTGTTTTTCTTATGAAGGTGCAAGAGAATGAACGCTTTCCTATCCTGAAAGAAATGTTTCGTTTTCAATCCTAGTGCTCCCGTAGTTCTTTGGTAAATTCGCAAACAAGAATTACAATAAACAATAGAATTCATATTTGTGTAATTAAAGTTCTATTGTTTATTGTAATTGTTGTCTCGCACATATAGGAGGCAACAATTAAAAATGGGGTTTTATAAAATTTTGAGGATGTTCCGGAGAGAAAATGGCAAATCCAATCCCGCCATTAAAAAGGACGAAAAAAATACTTGAAAAATAATTATTTAGAAGTTTGCCAAAAATTACATACATAAGCCAAAAATTCTTTGAAAATTTCAAATATTTTTTCTGAGCTCAGTTTTTATTTAAGAAATCTGAAAAAAATTACATTCTTTTTGAGCATAAAAATGTATGTTCATGAATTAATTCAGATTTTTTAAGGCAAATGATCGCTCAGGAAAGATTATTTTCAATAATTACCATTTTTTCCGATAGGAGACCCTTGGGGCCATCTAGGGAGCTAACAATTTGGCTAAAGGGGTTTCTAAATATTTACTTTCGAGTGCCCAATCCCAAATAAGAATCTTATCCCGCTATATCCTCTAAATATATCCACTGCACAGAGTTACATATTTTGTTAATTCTATAATACCACTTTAATGCTAAAAGTTATGAGTTATAGACTTAAATGGAATTTCTCTCAAAACCCATAACCGTATCAGTAGTGAACCTAACGCGAGTTTAAAGAAATTGGGATAATGCATATTCACTGGCAAGAGCGCATCTTAGAAGCCATCTCATGCTGACGAAATTGCCTTCCCAAACCCAAAGTGGATTCTTAGATGCTCCCTTTGATGAGGTTTACGGACTCACGTAAGATGGAGATAAGAGGTTCTGTTTATAACTGCTCGCCTTGAAACTTAGGCCATTAAAATTCCATCTCTCGCACAAGATTTTAAAGTGGAGCACATAAAAAATTATTTCCTATGTGCAAATTTTTTCCGCCATCATTGCTTCAAAAAATATTTTTGTCTGTAGTTACACTGAAAAAAACTTATATTTTGGAAAAAGATTTGAAGTGTTAAATGAAGTTGGTGAAAAATTTAGACGCCACGTTATACATTAATTAGTATTATTTAATTTTAATCAGTGAGATTTAGGCGACACTTTGCCGATAAACATTTATGTCGTCAAACTGATATAGAAGGATTATCCCATTTATGTAAATTTTTCAGGGGATGGAAAAATAGCGTCCAAAATTAATGAATTTCAGGAAAATATTTTAGTCACTTCATGAACTGGAAATGCTTGACGGCACTGAAATTTGTAGTCGATTACTCCTGTCAGAAAATCAATTTTCTTATGAATAAATTACAAAAATGTTGCATAAGAAATATGTAAATGCAATAGTATCTCCACGCGGTTAGAAAGTAAATGGAAGAGAAAAACATGATCCCAAGTCTCAATATATATATATATATATATATATATATATATATATATATATATATATACATATAACTTAGACAGCAACGCACTTTATGATATCACATAAAAGGAACACTCACATTATTTCTTGATAATTTCGACGGACTCGAACTCCGTCTTCTTCGGAAGATTAGTTAGGACTCTTCCAGGAATCTTCCGAAGAAGACGGAGTTCGAGTCCGTCAAAAGTATCAAGAAATAACGGGAGTGTTCCTTTTATGTGTTCTCATGTTGTGTGTTGCTGTCTAAGTTTTTTATTTAACACTTCCGTGTTACTTCAAAGAAATTACATAGATAAAAATATATGTGTGTGTGTGTTCTTACTCCTTTTCCTTATATCTAATTTCATATGAATGAATATTTGTTCGCCATATGGCGAGTTGTCGTGTTTGAATGTGTATTTGGCCAATGTGGCTCGTCTCCTTCTTCTGGCTATACGTGCCTCAAAACGCACTGTTCCTATTCTTTATCATGTTGTATGATTGCTTTCCTGCTACCCTTTCCTCTTCTGTTGTCGTCTATTTCTCCTATGGTGGTTGAAACATCTCCCTTAAGCCATTTCTTGGCCAAAGAATCGGGACACTTGGTTGCATAAAGCCACGCAGATTTCAGTCTAAATTGTGTTTCCTCGACAGCTCAAGTGGTTAGAGCATCGGCCCGGTAAGTCGAAAGATTCGGTGTTCAAGTTCCGGTCAATGAAATATTTTTACACTTGTCATCTGCTTGATTCCGCCTTCCCCACCTCTCCTGTGTTCGTTCTTTATACATATGTTCCTATCCCTTTTTCTTGTATCTATTTCCACGTATATTAATATATATATATATACCTATTTCTATGTTTGAATGAATATTTGTGCGCCGTATGGCGGAACTTCGTATTTGAATGTATATAAATATATATATATATATATAAATATATATATATATATACATATATATATACATACGTATATATAACACTTTGACAGCAACAAACAATATAAGAGCACATAAAAGGAACACTTATTCGTGATGTCTTGATAATTCCGTTGAAATTATCAAGAAATAACGTGTGAGTGTTCGTCTTATGTATTCTTATATTGTTTGTTGCTGTCAAAGTTTTTTATTCAACACTTCCGTGTTATTTTGGTAATAAATACAAAGGACGAAAGAAACGATTACCACAGAGCAATTGTTTGGTGAAATTTATGCTTTAAATAAGAGACTCTGGGACACTAATTAAATAAAATTAATCCCCTTTTTTATACCTTAAAGTGATTTTATGCAGTAGTTATATATGGTCGTTTGCAATTAGCATTCGGGCAGCATTAACTTCGAGAGTAATTCGAATAGTTCGCGGAATGGAATAGAAATAATCGACTTATGACTGAGAAACATTTTTATTTTTAATGTAGTCTCCCTGTACTTTAATGCACTTGGTCCGGCGATCTTCCAATGTCTTGATCCCATCTCGAAAATTAGATTCCTTCAGGCGTGCAAAATACCCGCCTACTCCGGCTATTAATTCTTTGTTTGAAAAGAATCTCCTTTCCACTAAGGAAATTTTTGATCTTATGGAAGATATACAGCTTGGGCCAATTCAGGTGAAAAAGGTGGGTGTGGCAACAATTCGTATCTTAGTTCACGTGTTTTTGCCATGGCAACGACACTTGGAAGTGCATTGTCTTGATGGATTACCTCCTTACCAAACCTGGAATATTTTCGTGTGTTTCACTGTAGTTGGTCTAGGAGGTTAGTTTAATATTTCTTGGTAATTTTTTGACCTGTAGGAAGATAATATATAACCTGAATCCATTTTGCATCCCAGAAAACTGAAGCCATCACCTTTCGGGGCGACCGTATTGTCTTTGGTTTCTTTGGTGTTGGTGAATTAACATGTATCCACTGCTGTGTCGTCTCTTGGGTATAATTGTGGACCCGATTTTTTTCTGTGGTCTCAAACCGGAGTAGAAAATCTTGTTAGTTGCTCTTAAAGCAGGTCAAACAATGTTCGGAAATCCCCATTATGAGGAGTTATTGATCCTGCGTCAAAAGTCGTGGCACCCATCTAGGTAATTTTCTTTTATCCAATTCCACTGCTAAGATGTAATATACCCATTCAGATGACATCTCTACAGTCACCGCAATTTCTCGCACTTTCAGCAGGTGGTCCTCCATGATCATTTCATACAATTTTATAATATTTTCTTGGGGAGTGGCACATTTTGGCCAACTACTAAGCGGATCATTATCTAAGCTGTCCCGACCAAACTTAATCTCGTTTTACCACTTGACAACAGTTGATGATGAAGAAGCAGAGTCCCCTTCTTGGGTTTTCTGAAAATCAGCGTGAATTTCCTTTGGTTACATAACTATCTTCACGAAGCATTTAAATACTGCTCTATCACAATACGGAAACAACAGAGAGGCGTCCACACCACAGATATCTTCCCAGAGCACTATCGCGTTACGTGTTTACTCATAATATAAGTATTACTACTATTGTTTACTACTACCTATTATTTTGCGGGGGACTCGTTGGCCAGCACTGTCATATGGTGGTGATTTCGAGAACCTCTCTAGCTACCCTCGTACTAAGTTTCTCGACGCTCTGTGAAGACATACCCACTAATAGATGACTTAGACCTTAATCTGGTTTACATAGCTTCCAAGAATATACGAGTATTGTATCGTACTATGCTATTTATCCACTTTGCTATATCTCAAAGTAAACAGAAATGTGTAAATCCTTGAAATTTTCCTCTGTAATTTTCCAATTTGATTTAATTTCCATTAATAAAGAAAGTTACCATACAAATGCGGTTGGTTATTACTCGGGGATTTCTACGGCCGAGTTCATTCGTTTGTCAAGTTAGCATCTGTTGCTTTGTACAGTGAAGTTTCATGCATTAGCTCTATACGGGACCCCATACTTCAGAACTACGCTTTTTTCTTTTTGGTCTATGTTTCTCGCCATTCACCGTCCTATCAACCACCAAAGGTTTCCTCGTTCACCGAGAAAAAGCATTTGGGTATCCTAATTTTTCTCTTCCAAACGCGTTGCAGACATTTTTTTATGGTTTATTAAAAGCGGTAACTTCCTATGCACCTCGATGTCGCGTAGGCGGGAAGGAAAACCGCTGAGATCGCTTCGTCTTTTTTTTGGGAATTCGAAGCTCTGATTCTCTATCGAGCTATTACCTCTATAATTTCGGCTGACAGTTTCTTCCTGAACGACTATATCTTTCATGACGGCATAGTGTATTTTCCGTTTATTAAATGCATTCAATGCCATTATGGATAAATAGACTCCAAGAAAACTAGGTGTGGGGACAGTGGAAAAAGTGATCTAAGTATTACGGGCGAATGGATTTTAACGAACTGTTCGCGGTCGTTTCATAGAAGATTGATGAAGTCGAATCAGTTTCTATTCAGATAGCTATTGACGTTTCTAGTTTATCTGCATCGCTGGTTTTTTTCCCCGTTTTTCAACTCAAAGCATTTTTTGCAAGGTTTCATGCCATTTTGGCGCGTGATTTGGTTCTACGCGAGCAATACCCAGTTACATAAAATCAATAATTGTCTTCCCTTTAGAATTAGTGTCTTTGTAAACGGTAATATATGAAGTTAGGCAGAGTTTTTCCTCCTCATCGATTTGGTTAATTTTTCTCTCTCTGTTTCATCCGTTGATTTGTGATGATCTTTGATTTGTTTCCACTGAAATCATCAACGTTAAAGCAGTTGTTATTCTCGGTAAAATC
Source organism: Hetaerina titia (assembly GCA_037158775.1). Lineage (NCBI taxonomy): Eukaryota > Metazoa > Arthropoda > Insecta > Odonata > Calopterygidae > Hetaerina > Hetaerina titia. The sequence continues at coordinate 35,824,353 of CM073776.1, read as the reverse complement.
TCGTTAAAAAGTTTTTTTAACACTTGCCAAATACTTCATTGACTGGATAATACTAAAAAGTGATTAGATTAGAAAATAGTAAGCATGAAACGAGTAGTATTTGCCATTTAATGGTTATAGGATTATCAGGTTTCCACTTCGTCAAGTCCAGGTTTTGTTTTATGGAATTCTGCGGTCACTTCGGGTAGCGTTACTTGTTACTTACGAGTTCTCCGAGGAATTTCAATCACATTCCAATTTTTGCCACAAGTAACGTCTACCCCTAAGGGCTGTCCTTAAATTATGTAGGACCAATTTCGGGTTTTAACCCTCACCGCACCCCTTTTGTGGGATATGAATATCTTTCATCTCTTCTTACGTAATCATCGATGCTATCATTGTCATGCAACTATTTTTTTGATAAATGGAAAAAAGGGAATTTAAACGAAAAAAATATTCGTTGGCTACTGCAGTCACTGGTCATTTCAGTGACGTGTTTGCACAGTAAAAGTAGGTTACCTAAAATGACACTTGTTCATTTATTTTCTTGTTATTACTCGTTTTTCATTACTACTACTTTTCCAGTTTTCACGTAAAGTGCAATATTACTTAGTAAAGTGTAATATCACAACACTTGGAAACCTTAAATAAGTTGATAAATGAATGAGTAATTCCGAGATAAAAATGTCATTAATTGGTATCTGCACAAGTTCGGTAGCTTAGAATAATAAAAATTCTTTCTCTATAAACAAGGAGAAAAGATTTTGAATGGCTGAAGTAACGCAGCAATAAGCGATACGTTATATTCCTCCTGAACCCCTTCTTGCTCTCCGAGGATAAAGTTATGAAATTACGCACTCACCCTCCCCAAAAATGTCTTCGATAGTTGAAATATTTACCATTACAAAACGGGACTAGCATCTCAATACCAGTAGTGTCCCGAAAGATAGTGCTACTTGATACCGCCCAGTAGGAAGAGGGTAATGTTTCTTGCGTGTACTACTAAGAGTCAAAAAGATTGAAAAATTTGTCGAAAAAAACACGGCAAATAATTGATACGCACCTAACATAAATAAAGTTATGATTATATGGAACAAATTATCAATGGGGAAAATATTTGCATACAATATTGATAGGGGTGTTGCAAGTAAATATTACCAAAGAACAATAAGTAAGAAAAAAATTAAAAACACTGCAACAAAAGCATCTCCTGCGTAAAAAAAATCACATGAGCAATTTTGATATAGGAGACCATTTAGATATTCTCAGAGGTGAAAGACGACTGAAAATGCGGACCTCAATCTCCGGATCGAGTCCAGGTTCTACTCCCGGCTCCCCCCCCATTCCCCCTCCTTAATTCCCACACCCTTCCTCTATTCCTCCCCCTCCTTGCTAAACCTCTCCATTTTCCCCTCGCTCTCTTCCCCTTCCTCCTTTCGGGCATTGATTCGCAATTGTTTATTTATTCCCCTCGGCGAGTTTTTTTTGTCCCACTCCGCCCGCAGCGAACAATTCCTCCACCCCTATCCACTCCCCTTTTATTTTCTCTCTTCTCGTCGAATTCCGATCCGCTCCCTCCTCCCCCCTTCCCCATCCACAATCCCCGAACCAGTTTGCGGTGTAACACACACTCGTACTATCCCTCCCTCCCTTGGTTCCCTCTCTCCCTCACCCTAACACCTCGCGCCACCTCCGCGCCACAAACCCCCGTGAATCATCTTCCTTCCATCCAACCCCCACTCATCCTCCCGCCCTCGGAGTATCTCAAGAGTGCTATTGTCCATCGCCTCCCGTCGAAAGTCCCCATTCGGTCGTCAAATAATCCTCCGCATTCCGTTCCCCTACGGAATCCATGCCAATAGCCGCGAATGTCTGCCCGTGCGCGTATGCAGGTTTCCCAAGGTTAAGCGGCGAAAATTTCGGCTTGCTTGAGGAGTTAAATGGTTACCTTTCGTGCGGGAGATTTATTTTTCGGATGAGCCGGACGTGGGAGAAGAACAACGGTCGTTGCGGGGAAGTCCATGATCATAACTTAGCCAAAACATCCAAAGGGATTTTGTAGCTAAGTTAGCGTTAACACTAAGGGACTAACTCATGTTGGTAGGTAGTAGGTGATGCGATCGTCATTTAAGGTCATTTGTGCTATCATACAGCATAGGTGAATAATTCTGGTATGGTAGAAACTTCAAGGAATGAGGGAAGTATGGTTGAACAGAACTCAGGCGCCGGCATTAGCCTAATCTTAACGAAAGGCGTCAAGGGGTCTAACAAGTTAACGTCCCATCCGATAGGCGGCGTACTTCGCCTGAAGTGTTTTTCACATTATATTTCCAGTTAAGGACTGGGTTTCCTCTGAAATAGGTTACTACCGACGGACTTCAAACCTGGGTCTTCGAGGAAGGAAGTCAGTGTTGACATTTTCTGTCTCATTGCACTAGCAACCTTACTGAACAGATTCCCATGTCAATTTCATTTAGCCTTAAGTTTAAATATAAATTAAAATTTAAATATAAAGTACAGAAAGAAACTCCAACTAACCTCAGTATTTCTATTGTTAAATTTTACTATGTTTTGTCTTTGTAACTAACAATTAATAAAAGTTAACTGTTGATGTTCCATGCCAGATATTAAGTCATCCCCTGCCACAAATCTTAGTCGTAGCTTGCAGTGTACCATGTAAATACAGATGTATCACGTATGGGAGGATTTGGTCATATTTTGTGGGGTAAGAAGAGTTTTAAAGAGCATTTTACTAATAATTATCTTTCTCTGGTCTGAGTTATTTCCAGATAACTAAGCAGGAACCGAGCATAATTTATGTAGACATATCAGAACAGAATGAGAAAGTACTGGAGATGGTGGGTGAGGAGAGGGTTTGTTGAGAGAAATCTTATGGAGGCAGGAAAAATGGATGAAAGGCGTATTGAGCGGTAGTGGAATTTTGAAGAAGGTAATAGGGGGGAGAATGTTGGGCAAGCGAGGGCAGGGCAGGAACAGAATAGGGATGTTGGACGGGATGAAGGGAGGAAAGAAGTACACAGAGATGAAGAGGGACCTGATGTAGATTAGGCTGCTGGATTGGGTTTTGCTTGGAGTTACAAAATGTTTATTTGCTAGTTGTGTCCATCGAAATACCTACCTTCACCGGTAGATTACCCAAAAAAAAATCAGAACAGACTGTGGGAAATTTAGCACCAGTATAATAAATAAGGATAGTCGGGAGGGGAGCGGTAGGGTGTAAATGAAGTTTAATAAACATTTATTTAAACAAAGAAATGATGAGGATGATGCTGGTCTAAATAAAGTACAGGAGTGCTCCTGTTTACCGAAATAGGAAATAAATATTTTGTCTTTGAGAAAAGGACATTTTGGAAAGCAGTTTTTAGTCTGTAATTACACTGAAAACCTGTTAAAAGTTTCGGTCAATAATTATCCTTGCAAAAGCATTAAGGAGAAAGATGTGTATGGAATATGAAAGAATTGAAATTGACTTTTGGACATTTTTCATTCACTTATTTCATCATTTATCTTCTGGCTGAAATACTTAAATTACTAAAATTACTAAAATTGGAATTAAGGATGAATATATAAATCATGAATGAATGTGATGAATAAATTTATAAATTAGAATGTGGATAAGGAAATAAGTAGGAATACACATTTTACGAAATGCCAAGTTCCACATAGTTAAGAAGGAATGAAGAAATTGCTTGGATTATTTTGGGGAACTGTTCGAATGAAATCAGTTGGTCGAAAAATTTGTACGAGGCAAATTTCAGAAGGCAGTAAGCCTTAGAATAATTATTTAATTGTATGATAATTACACACACACATATATATATATTATATTTATATCATATATATATATAAATATATATTATTTTCGCACATAGAAATAGACATGTAAGGAAAGGGGATAGGAAATATCCCGGATAAGGAAATATTTTTACATTTGTGATCTGCTCTAAAACCGCCTTCCCCACCTTTCCTGTGCTGGTCTTTTATGTGTTTTCCTATCCCCTTTCCTTACATGTCTATTTCTATGTGCGAAAATAATATTTGTTCGCCGTATGGCGGGATTTTCAAGTTTGAATATATATAAATATATATAAACCATAAACACAGTAATCAACCCGAAGGTCGGTTTAGTAGGTGATGGTAGAGCTCACCCGTGTACCAAGCCCAACGGCGTGTGAATATTCACACATCAGGGTAGGGGGGCCAGTTCCTTTCCCTGTGCCGGTTATGGTTTCCCAGGAAGATCTGGTACCCGAAAAATCAACTAGCTTGGGTGGAGCTGCAGGTGCCCAAAGTGCCTAGCCCGGGAATCGAACCCGGGACCCTCCGGTCAGTAGTCCAACGCCCTACCCGCTAGACCACCGCGACCCGCATAAATATATATATATTTATTTATTTTTATAATGACCTTCCATGGTGGATTACTAGTTCGGGTAGGCGAATGTATTCATGGGGAGGACGAAGAAATGTTTCAATTTGAAATGAAGTCCATTTATCCGTGGAAAAACATGAACAATTCGGAGACAATCACCTTGAGAGAGTCTTTTCTTTTTAATCCTAGTAAAAAAGGACAGAGTGAGCAGAAAAGAAAGTGCACATGTTTCTAAATGGTTAGGATTTAGTTATTAAATTAAGTATACATTATGATATATTCAAATCCGACTATATAAGTCGAAATATTTCTTTTGGATGATGCGTTCGAATCGCAGTCGAAATTAGTAGGCAACTCGACTCGGGGCATTTTATGAGGCAAGGAGACGAAGCAGGACACTGATCCTTTTGTCTCTCCTTGAATAATTTGATTTATGCGATTCTCCCCGTAATCTCTTTCCATTCTCCTCCACCTTCCCCCACCAAACGAAACACTGATGCAATTATTAAGGAGAAGATGACGCTCCCTTGATATTACAACTCACCTCTACGTTCCCTCTCTCCCTTCGGTCGTAAGAAAAAAACCTTTTGCCGTCGCCGGTAGCGGTGGTGATTGGCTAGGAGAGTGGGTATCTCTTTCCTATTGCGCTCACCTTCGTTACTTATGCGTCGCACCACTCTCCGTCGCTATCGACGATCCAATCGCGGGGGGACCCTCAACACGATGCAGGTGTACCGTCTGACGTTTAACACGTTGGCCAGGTACCGCGGTGATTCACGAGGACGAACCCCATTCCCTAATACGCTCTCGCCGTTTTAAGTGCCGTGGGGGATAAGAGTGCAAACCGGTTTGTATTCGCGTACCATAATCCCCGGAGGAGAATGATCACATAATTCCACTTGGTATTAATATATATTTACAGGACCACCATACATCATCCTCCGGGAACGCTAGTTCCTTTGCATACCGCATTCCAGGGAAAAAAATAAACTTGCGAAAAGACGGATCGAGCGGACGTCAAGAAGTCGTTATAAGTCGGCGTTTTGTCCTTAAAGTTATGTGGTATTTAAAGGGAGAGGCTCGGTAAAAGGTCTGGGAAAACTCTTCATCCAAATTCCTTAAGTTTAAGAGTCTTATTGTAAAAATCTAGAAACGAAAGCTTAGTACGGCATTGAATTTGAAACGATTGATCCAGGTTCGCGAAAGAGAAGCCCTCTGACAAAATGAACGGAGATTGTAGCATAGAGCTCTGTCAAAAGGGTTATAAAGAATTAAATTAAAACTTTCCTGGTCTCGCTGCTTCTCCCTCTCTCTCGAGTGAGATGGTGTGGTACTATAGGCTACAGCGTTAAGTTCTCGGGTTATATCCATGGACAAATCACCTCAACACCCAAGTGGCACGATTTTCAAATCACCCAAAACTTGATGTTATACGAATTGGTGTCACCAAGGAAGAAATTCCCCCCAACCCTTTTCTTCCCTAAAAAAACGGTTTCGATTTCACAAGTTTTTCGTTTGAGGTGAGATCTACGCTAAAATTCACAAAATCGACTTCGAGTTGATAAATGCGAACAAACGAACTATAGAATAAATTTATGAGTGGTAGATTAACATTTTTTTAAAATATGGTACGCGCTCGATAAATATTGAGTGAAGGGTTGATTACCAAAATGTATGTATGAGTGAATTTACGACCCACACGTTGTCATTCGTAGGTGGTGGGGGGCGAAGGAAAGGGAGTTTTCCAGAAATTTAGAAATTTATGAATTCCTATTTTTTTCATTAACATCTCATTTGCAAATTTTGTTTTATCCTGTAGAACTACTTTTTAAAATCATATAAAAAAGGGGTCATAAGCATTGCTGAAGGCATTCGAAAATCAGTGTGACAGGATAGGAAGAGAATCAATGTAAACAAAAAAATAAGTTATGAGGTTTTCGAGAAAGAAGAAGGTTGAGCTTAACGTTAAAATGGAAAGGTAACAATTAGAACTAAAGGAACGGTTTATCTATCTTTGAAGTAAAAAGAGACGTTTCAGGCGTGATATGGTGGAATATCATGATTAATTAAAATTGGCAATTTTCCACAAAATAAAATTTCAATACGACCGGTTTCGATGTAACTACATCATCTTCTGTTCTGCTGTAACTACATCATATTTACCAGAAGATGATGTAGTTACATCGAAACCGGTCGTATTAAAATTTTATTTTGTGGAAAATTGCCAATTTTAATTAATGCCTTTGAAGTGTTTTGGACCAGATAGTCAAAGAAGTAAATATATCTAGAGTAGAAGTAGATTAGAAACATTCACAATGAACAGGTAATTGATGTTAAGGAAGTTGAGCAAGGATGTGAAGAAAAGACTCGTTGAAACTTTGATAAAGAGTGTGATTTTGTACGGATACATGGTCGTCGAAGCTAGTCGATAAGTGAAGATTAGAGGTTTTTGGAAAGTGAATGTGGAGAAGGATGGAAAGGGTGAAATGGACAGGATGAAAAATAAAAAGGAATTGCTACACATGATCTGGAAGGAGAGAGGATTGTTGGGAGAAATCCAAAGGAGGTAGGAATCGTAGATGCAGAGCATTTTAATAGGGGCTGGAATGTTGAAGTGAGTGATAGAGGAGAGATAGTTAGGCATGCAACGTAGGCAGAGGAAAAGGATGAAGATGTTGGATGGGATGAAGGGAGGTGGAATGTATGTAAAATTCAAGGACAGTTTATTTTTGCGTAAAATGTCAGGTTGTGTCTTGTTAAGCGAGACTACAATTGTGCCAATGTTTAGTCTGTGTCATACCAAAACTTACCTTTTGTGGTGGAATATATATACATATATATATATATAAATATACATATATATATATGTATATTATATACTTCGAAGAAATCGTCTATATATATTATTATTAGGTAATCTACCGGTTAAGGTAGGTTTTTGGATGGACACAACTATCAAATAACATTTTGTAACTCCAAACAAATCGCCAATCAGTCTTTCTGCAGAATGTTTAACTAAAATCATCAAATTGAACGACATTATCCTTCAGTGTCTCTGCTTGGATGGCAATTGAAATAAAATTAATATATTTTCTATTTAAGATAGTAATCCAAGGAAAAATGCTAGGAAACCAAGCTAGAGCGAGGAAAGTAACAGATATTTTGGATGGTATTGAGGGAGATAAAAACAACATAGAGCTAAAGCATGAGTTATCGTAACATGTAGCATGGAGTCTACGGCTATTTTACGTCAAGCCTGTTAAGTTTTAGAAGTAGAGTAACGTGTCGCGGCAGGGTTCATCCTAAACCTGATATAAACCGATAGAAAACATCTTTCGTCTATATATATATATATATATATATATATATATATATATATATATAGATGATTTCTTCGAAGTAACGCGGAAGTGTTGAATAAAAAACTTAGACAGTAACACACAGCACGAGAACACATAAAAAGAACACTCACAATAATATCTTGATAATTTCGACGGACTCGAACTCCGTCTTTTATCTTCCGAAGAAGATATATATATATATATATATATATATATATATATATATATATATATATATATATATATATATATATATATATATATATATATATATATATCTGAATCAGGAAACTTGGAAAGTTATTTAGTTAAACTTTTCTGATAATCTTTTACCTACATCTTTATTCCTTTATCAGCGACCGTTCAGGAATGATCTCTATCCTCTTCCGTCAAAACCATCTTTCGGGTTGATTACTGCGTATGGATCTTGGCGAATCGTCCAAGCTGTCGAAACTACCTCTGATGACTACTTGAACTTAATTGGCAATTGTGTAATGAGAAAATGGGAACACACAATTCACAAATCACAGTTATTACAATGGGAAACCGCTCGCTTAGTCCGCAATCCACGACTCATGCAGCCGCACCTTCGAGTTGTCCGGGGTGAGGACTCATGGGAAGGCTCGAGAAATGAAATTACCCTTCCTTACTCTCCTCCTGCATCTTACCTACCCCCATAATTATAACCTATAATCCCTAATGACGTTCTTGGACTCGTCATTCAGTTGCTTTCCATAACAGTCATTGTGGTGCTACAGTACACTTCCTCTTCGCTGGTCTCCATTTAACCGTCTGATGCATTGTCCCATCTCGATTTCTTCCGAGGGTGAATAATATGAATTATGAATAGAATTCGTTCATTGTACATTCCTCTTGAGTCACTGACTCTTCATAAAAACAAGATATGGGGAAATTTATTGATGAAAAAAGCAGTCACTTCCTTATTTCCGCTCAGGAGTCAGAGAGTCATACAAAAACAAAGTGCATGTTTTTCTGAATCCTCGAGGTCTAATTTGAGATAAACTTTGATTACTATATGGCGGTCATGCATTAGCTTCCGAAGTAACAAAAAAATCGGTAGTTCTCACCGCACACTACCGTATGCAATATGATAATTATACTGTTCATTAACACACATTACATGAAGCCATGAAATGCTGAAAACAGTGCAAAGTGCAGTGAAAGCATGCTATTCCATCGATTTATTATCGTTTTACGGAATATCTAATTTTTTCGGAATAAAAGGTCCTTTGGTCTTTCATTCAGTGACCTTGTCCCCCCGAACATTTTTAAAGATAAATAGATCTCACCTAATCGTATGAAATACCCACCCATTTAAATTAGGTTTTTAAAATTATTGTTTTCTATGCATTATAACAAATAGTATCTATGAAAATAATTAATAAAAAGTATACATCCCACACACCACGTTAAGATAACATTTGCAAAACCTCTCTTTATCTAAAAAGAAAAGTTGCACTTCAAGAATGTCCACCCTTAAAAGATTCAGTCCTGTTTTTAATCTCGATCTGCAAGATTTTCTCACATTTATTCTCCTAACAATGTACTCGCAATACTGTGTTATTAAGGCCCCTCCTTATCTTTATGAATGCTGTTAACAGCACCCAATTGAATGTTAATTAGCTGTTCTGAGATCAAATTAGGATGTTGTTCATCGTGATCTCAATAGATCAGCACTGGTTTTTTAAGGGTGCTAAATTTAGAGTTTGTTGTAGAATGGCACACAGGAGGAGACTGCATAGTTTTACCTTGCTATATCATATTAGAAATGTATAATAAGATTAAGGACAGCAGTCACTTGCTCTGGCAAGGGTTGAGATCCTTCTTCTCAGTCACTGACGACTCTTAGAGGATACTCAGTCAGATATGCAATCAATTAAAAGCAACTAAAATGGTATTTGGTCATCTATACCGAATGAACGACGACAAAAGACCACTGAAAGCTTGCGGTCAACAAATGGAAAGAGGGAAGATGACCAAGAAAAAGTTGGCGGGATATTACTAAGGAAGAAATGACTAGAAGAGGAATACCTCCTGAAGTAGAGCAGTGAAAATATCACTTTCGATGTGAGGATTGGCGTTAGCATATGGGAGCTGACGTGTAAAATTACCCTCCTCTGAGCGGCCAAAAGCTCTAAAAACTAAGCTAATAAGTCATTTCTTACACGATATTTGTCATGATTTTAATATTTCTAATATGAAGAGGGTATCACTCGTTTCAGAATGGTCACGAATGATCACGTCCGATACGACTCGAGACGAAGATGCCAGAAGGGAAAGAACGGGAGAAGCAGCGGGCTCGGCTCACAAACTAGGTGAGAAATGAGGTGGCGTCCAAACACGACTCTTAAACTTCTATCTATTTCTCCCTCTCTCTCACTCTCATCCCCCTTCCATTTTAACCTTTATCAAAATAATCCGGTTCCTTTCCCACGCCGGTCGCAGCTTTAAACCGGAGCACCCTAAGAAAGGAGGAGGAGGGGGGACGGAAGAGAAAAAAAAACAAGAGACAACCGCTGGGCGATTTGTAATTAGGTTCCCTGCTGCGGAAGGGTTGGGAAGGAGGAGGGATGAGAAGGGGGGAGGGGAGAGAAACGAGAAGGGGTGGTTATCGTATTAGGCGGAGAATGTTCTCTTTTTTTTCGTGTATATAAATTAACGTAGACGAGGTTATTTTTATAGTGCTGGCTCGAGAGCGATTGCGTAATTTCCATCCATTCGGTCGGTGGATGAAAGGAAACCGCCGGAGAGCAGTGTGTTTGTCACCCCATAGATGGCATTCTGCTCTCAGAGAAATATAAATAAAACATTTGATAAGTATGGGATGGGAATGGATTGATTCGATGGGCCAGCGGGAAAAAAAATTGGCACAAAAATACTCTCTCCGCCGATGATAGCTTATCTATTTCGGACTCGTCACGATATCACCGTAATCTGCCTTTGTTAGCCAAAGCCGTCAATAGGTGTTCGCACTGGAAGTGGAATATGAAAACCCATCTTCTAAGGGAGCCTTTGAAGTCAAATGTGTTAATAAGAATAAACTAATTATTTTCGCTATGCATTACTAGAATTTTTGATTAATTGTCAAAGAATGATTAATTGACTAATTGGTTGTCAACACATTAATATCGACAGCGTCAAAGATTTAATATATAGAAGTGTAGAGGTTTAATAAACACTTTGGATTTAAATGTTATACGATATTTTTGAAACAAGTACTCTGATATATTCAAGTATTGAGGTCAACGAGATCACAAGCTTCGAGACTCCTTGGCCCTATTATTTAGTTCTTTCCCTTGCCTCATTCAAAAACTAACGCAAAAATCGACGCTATCCTCGTCTGCGCTCTATCGTTCCAGATTCTCCCAGAAGTTGGGCCCTTTGAGTGCGTGTGTGTGTGCTTCTTGAGTGCTAGTGTGTGTGATTGTTCTGTGCTCGTCCTTCGTGGATAGTCACAGAGTGTGTGCTTGTAATACATCCTGGTATCCTTAACGGGGTCTTCCTTACAGCCTCGTGAAGGATTACATTTCCACCTGGAATCTTTAACGAAGTCTCACAGCTTCGTGAAGGATTCCAGACAGGATAGTGTGTGTGTGGCTGTGTGTGGTCCCTGGCGTGGATTAATTTCCCGTAAACCACCACAGAGGGTATTCTTGGTCGAGAGGTTGTGGTTGGTTCCCGCGAATACCAACACAACAATTTGGTCTGACGAGAGTTGCGACTGTTTTTTACGGCCAGTGGAGTTTTCCCCCCTTATAATTTATTCAAAAAGGTAAAAGCGTGAATGACTTTTTTTAAATGATATTTTTATTGGCCGTAGCTAATACACTAAATGCAATACCCAGTTACTCTGTGACAAACAAGTACGCTCATTATTCAAACACAAACGTTTGATGGACTCACGGTCGTGATGATAGGTTTCGTGACAATCCTACTTCTTAGAGTGATGCACAAACCACGGCTCAACACTGCTTTTTAATGCAGTCCAACACCATAGACGTAGATTGGAGGCTTTTGAAATGTGGGTGTGGAGAAGAATTGAAAAAAATGAAATGGACCGAAAGGAAAACAAATGAGGAAGCACTGGAGATGGTGGGTGAGGAGAGGGGTTTGTTGAGAGAAATCCTATGGAGACAGGAAAGATAGATGAAGAGCGTGTTGAGCGGCAGTGGGATGTTGAAGACTGTAATAGAGGGGAGAATGTTGGGCAAGCGAGGAAAGGGCAGGAGCAGGATAGGGATGTTGGACGGGATGAAGGGGGGAAAGAAGTACACAGAGATGAAGAGGGACCTGATATAGATTAGGTTGCTGGATTGGGTTTTGTTTTGAGTTGCAAAATATTTATTTGACAGTTGTGTCCATTAAAAAACCTACCTTAACCGGTAGATTACCTAATAATAATATGTGAGTCCCTGTAGTCCAGGGGTAGAGCTTTCAAATTCCTACATTAACCGGCAGATTACCTTATTATCCTCCTGCTTCAGTGACCACGTTTCCGCACCATACATAGCTACGCTCCATATCAGAGTTTTTACGAGTCTTGTCTTAACATCTCTACTCAACGTCCCCGTCATCAACTCCCTCCTCCTTGAGAAAGCCTCCTTGCCTAGCGCAGTTCTTCTCCTTACGTCCCTACCACTTTGACCGTATTGGTCCAAAACACTTCCGAGATACGTAAACTGTAACTTATAATAATAATAAATAAAAAAACGGAATGTTGTCATTAAGTTTCAATAAACATATTTTCTTTTACTTTGGTCGCATAATACATGTAATTAAATGAAATAATTCAAATTCTTAACGGCATTTATGTTTCCTAAAATGTTCCTAATTTCTGATCGTAAACTACTTTTACTTGAACTTACTTTCTTTGCTGTGGGTTGGACACGACAGGATGATTGATTATAAAGTGGAACCATCATCTTGCATTGTTTTGGATAAAAAATTCCAGCTATACCTCCGAAACTATTTTGAAGTAACTACCGAACAATGAATACCATTCACATTCCGGAAATGAGTGCCCTCAGAAAACCAATTGCCCAAGCTTAATTGAAGTCTGCACTACGGAGGCCTTAAATTAATTGCATCAATTATGGGAAGTTATGACTCCGATATTCATTCAGATCTTTGATCGATTGGTTACCGAGGTCCACTTTCAGGAGATGGTGAGTCGTCGTCTGATCTAAGAGGTTTGCTGTCCTCGGGCAAGCTACTCAAAAAAGACACAATTCCTCTCTTTCATTAATATTCTGAAACTCTGCCATGAGGGGGTAAAATCCATCGCAACACTTCAAATTCTTAACAGGAATATTCTTATGGGTTTTAATATCGATTCTTGTTCAATGATTATTCTTTTTGCATAGCTCCCGCGATCAATCGTCCCCTCCCCTGAATAAAACAATTTTTTTTTCAACCGGTATCACAGAGTGAGTGAAATCAGGTGTACCAACTTGTATTTTATGTTTTTCGATCCAAATATTCAAAGCTCCGTAGTTTGTAATCGTAAAATATAGATTATATTATATTAAATAGCTTCATTCTATAATCAACCCAAACAAACCACGACATAAGAGCTGCTCCTAATGTTCTGATGAATGTGGCTGGGACCACCGAAATATAAAATTCTTTAATGAGTTGAAAAGTATCCAATTTTAAATATTTCATTTAAAGCAAAAATATTTCCTTTAAATCCATAAAACTAAAGCATGTGTAGTTAAAAAAATAAGTCTATACCTTTGACAAGAGGAAGAAAATGGGCTTTCATGACGACCAATGATATCAGCTACGGAATGAAGGTTTTTTAGTGGTGGACATTGCAAGTACGTCATCTTATTTTTGTTGTACCATAACCACAGGTTAGGCGGCTGCCCCTCAGTCTATTCGAGCATTTATAAAGGAGGTAACATGGTTTTATCAAATACATACTTTTTCGCGTGCCCACTTGTACTCGGGTATGTATAATCACCAATATATTCCCCTAGTTATCAAAATATTCACCCAACCTTTCATGGATTCTTTCAGGCATTGGAATACCATGTAACTAATATATCTGGCAAACTCTTACTCTTTTAGTAAGAATGTATGTTGTCCTATCAGTTGGGTAATGTTACCTCGTAGTAAGAACCAAAGTCCATGGAATGTAAATTTAACGCAAGGCAATGAACCACAGCTTCCCTTTCAATTTTCCAACTACGAACTCTCTTTAATATTCTGAAGATCAAATCCTTCGCATTTTAGCCGAATTTTTCGGGAGCACCATAGAATTTAAACCCTGGACCGCGATTGTTCGATCACCCTAAACACTTCCCCAATCACTAGCAAAGGAAGAACTAAATACTAATGGGAACCTAACAGGTTGGCCGGTTTTGAGCCACTGCCAATTCTAAGAGTCACGACTTGTGACTCTCTCGTAAAAGTACCAGGCTCCACAATCCAAATAGGTGGAGTAGGCGTCACGCCATCCCAAATTAGGGTTACTAGAATAGGTTAGGAATTTATCAACATTCCACCCAGCAAGGGGATTTTATGACTGTCATGCTTCCACGAGGATTTGAGTTACAATCTAAATAGGGCGCGAAAACTTTCGGCTCCTTGTGGTCAAATTGTGGTGAATGAACAGATCGATGGTGAAGGCGGTGAAGGAAAAATAAGCCAGGCGTAAAAGCATTGAAAGCCGCCGAAAGGACCGGACTTTAAAGCTTCTCCCGAGGGTCACAGTAATTCTGTTTCCTTTGAAGCGTTTAATGTTTGAAAACACAGGGAGCTCATGTAGGAAATTCTTTCATGCCACTATGCAATTGGTTCCCATGAGTCGAATTCGGGTTATTAGCGTCTCCATCGCATTTATCTCCTCGTCAAACCGAAATGCAGAACGAGCACTTGCCGATATTGTGGGAGCAAAATAAAATTGATAATAATTCATGGAAAACCGTGTACCGAGTATATTGAATTTTTGCTAACAGCTCCTGCGTAATGAGGCAATGTTTACAATCGTAAACGTGGAATCAAACATGCCACAGCAAACTGTTATCTTTTAAATCCCAAATTACTATCTAAGATGAGGTGAACTTTAACTCCCTTTTCCAGATTCATTTTTTTATTTAAGTGCACCGCGGTAGCCTGGGGTAGGGCTTTGGACTACTAACCTGAGGACCTGGGTACGATACCTGGGCAAGCCTCTCTGGGCACCCTCAGCTCCACCTAAGCTGTGTGATATTTTGAGTACCAACTCTTCCTGGAAAACCATAATCGGCACAGGAAAAGCAACTGGCTCCCTTAACCGCAAGTGTGAATTTCGCACGCCGTCGGGCTTAGTACTAGGTGAACTCTGCCATCACCTACCAAACCGACCTTCGGGCTGATTACTGGTTTTTATTTGTTTAACGAATTTATTGGGACTAGATTGAAACTTAATAGTCTCTTCTTTCACTTAACCCCCTATGCATACAAACATTAAAGACAATTACAATAGGATGATGAATATTGAATCAAACTCTAAATTCTGATATTTCATTTCGAAATGAAATAAATTAAGGGTGAAAAATACTAACCAGTCGGAGAAGACTCACCACCACCGAAGTGATCTCTCCTAATCGTGGACAAAATGTTGGCGAATCCTTCGCCCGTCGCTCGGCGGCGCGCACCCTGACACCCCCGCCTCCACCGCGGAGCTCGCTCGTTAACCCCGCCCGCAATTTGTCCACGCGTCCAAGCGGTGCGGGCGGGCCCTTGAGACTCACCTTGCCCGCGGCCGCCCAAGGGAGGGTTGGGGGTCGGGAGAAGGAGAAGGGAGTGAGAGAAAGAGAGATAGGGAGTGGGCGTCATCGCTCAGTGCGTACGTGAGCGCGCAAGGAGGCGGAGGAGGTTGGACCGGGAGGAGTTTGGAAATTCAAACCACTTCCCCTGGCCAATCTCACCCCAACTTCAATGTCCGGTAAAAACCGATAGGGCGGTCGAGTTCCTCCAAAGGGGGCCGATTTCGCGAACGGGGTAGCCCTCTGGGTCCCCCGGCTCCCGGGGGAACTCGCGTCAACAGTCGGCCGTGGCCGAACGCGACAAATCGAGCGGCGTTTCCTTCCCCGGATAACTTATCCAATTTATTTATGTCCGACAGACGGGAATGTTGATTTATCGATCGGGAACGTTCGGCGTCGGACTTCGGAGGTATGTAACGGATGGGGCTATAATCTCTCTCGTGTCGGCTCGCTGAGTTTCGAGCTTCGAAGAGAGTGTTTTTGTGTTGGAAGTCACCTTGAGAAAATTTGAGAACCACGGATCTTTGGACTTGCCGGGCCGACGCTCTTAACAACTTGAGCTATCGAGGAAAAGTAAATTACACTGAAATCTGCGGAGGAATAATGCAACTAATTGCCCCGATTCTTTGGCCAGGAGATGGCGTTCGGAACCTGTTCCATTCTCCAAAGGAGAAATCATGTTGAGAGCATCATGGTTCTGATCAAAGAAACTTTTTTACGCTTGTGATCTGCTCGATTTTATCTCTCGTATCAATCCTGTGTTTGTCCTTAACATATTTTCCTATACTTTTCCTCGTATCCATGTGCAAAAATATATTATATAAATAAATATATATATATATATATATATAAATATATAAATATATATTATTTTACGCACATAGAAATAGAAATATAAGGAAAGGGGATAAAGGAAATATTTTTACAATTGTGATCTGCTCAAAACCGCCTTCCTCACCTTTCCTGTGCTGGTCTTTTATGTGTTTTCCTATCCCCTTTCCTTATGTGTCTATTTCCATGTGCGTAAAATAATATTTGTTCGCCGTATAGCGGCATTTTAGAGTTTGAATATATATATATAAATATGCATGTATACAAGTATATATATACAAAAATATAAACACTGCTCTCTGCATCCATTCACACAAAAATCAATCATTTTACATCACGACGCGACCTCAACAAAAAAATGTTATCATCGGATGTTACTTTACTCCAATTTTGAGAGAGAAGTCCGAGTGAGTCCATATTCGCCCATTTATTAATATAGAGGCATTAATTATCGTTCGATAACAAAAAAATGATGAATCCGTACCACTAACCAGTGATGCTATTAAGTATTGATCCAGAACTTACTGTCTAGCAGTCAAGCTGTAAATCTTTTGGCGGAGGCAGAAACAACGGCTAACTTGTTTGGTGTCCCCGCGGCTCAGTCAACTCCCGTAGACGCCTGGCTGGGTGGTGGTTAAATAAGAATAGGGAGAAATAAAAACACAATATAAAATTTATAATACCTGCATTATGTGAAATATAGGAAAGTGATTTCTTTTGTAATTCATCCTCTGGATATAATAGGCTCTGTATTTACTCGAAATTCAGAAAGACATAAATTACTTCAGGGAGAGTGGTGGCTCAGTGGGTGGGCTACCGACTTGAATGCCTGGGTTCAATTCTGGCTGGCGCCCCTCAGCTTGCCCCAAGCAGTACAATTTTCGGAAAACCAGAACTTTCCTGCGAACCACCACCATGGAAAGGAACTGGTTCCCATTAATACCCGTCGGTGCTTGAATTTCGCGTACCGTAAGGGTTTAGTATTTGGTGAGTTATCTTCACCAATCAAACCAGCGCTCAGGTTGATTAATGTTGTTTTCATGAATTACCTTGTGTCAATTAGAGCAATGTATCACTCGTAAGTAACCCCTGAGAATAGGTTAGATATACTTACATAAAGACGTATTGGGGCGTACAAAAGCCTTCAAAGATGTTGTAAAGAAGGTACTTTGCTATTAGTAATGTAAGCGATGGAATATGTATGATAGTAATGAAATTTGAAATTTTCATTACCAATGTAACTTACGATGGTCTGTATTAAATGTCTTAATATGTCTAGATTTGGCGAGCTATAGTCTAGATAATTTTTCTAGCACAGATAGCAGTCTTTTAAAAATACGTATGAGAATATCATTACACCTAATGTTCAAAAATTTTTGAAACTATCTAACAATCGATTATTTTAGTAATATGAATAACTATTGAGTAATTTTTGAGCATTCATTATTAATGAGACCATAACATTGATTATGATTTCATTGTATGATTGAGAATAGATCCACCCTGTATTTTATATATCGGTCTTCGTGAGATGCCCTCCCTGATACAACAATCTAGGCGAGCTGTTAAAGTTAGCATGTCATTTCTTTACGTGCACTTGATGACTTTAGTAATGATTGGATATAATAATACCCGATATGTGTAACGCTGGTCGCTGAATCGTGACTTTTGATATTTGTGCCAAAATCAACCTCATTGGCTATTCATATCTAAATAGTTCTGTACTATTTTTTAAGGATGGTAAACAGGAACATAAGCCTGCATATAAAATTCACTCAGCAGCACGACAGTGTTTGCGCCATGCATGGAACTTAATGGAGCACTGTCTACAATTATTTTCACATCAAACTCCCTAATTTATCAAAGTTGTTAACTGGAATTGATTGAATTTTTGGGTACTAATTTAAGTACTAAATTTTTCACTAATTATTACGCTAATTACACTCGTTTCATGGCGAAAATTAATTACGCGGATTTTCCCTTTGCCTTGCTCAATAGTGCTTTAAACGTGACACCATCAGTGATGAGAATGATGGCCCATCACTCGAATGTCCGCCCCACTGAGGCCAGACGCCTTTTCTTTCGCCCCTAAAAGGTACAGGTGCTGTCACTCATAATTTTTAACTCATACGCAGTGGAAATGGAATGTATGTTAGTTATGGAGGGGATTGAGTGATAGAAATCAAAGTAAAATATTTTTAATATGATATTTTAAAAATTATAATGGGAGTTAGATATGAAGATACTATGATTTAGCACGTCGATCAGACACGCCATTTTGCTAGTCATCGTTAAACACATTATTTGTGAGGTAATGATATTCTGAAAAACTTGAAAAGGCCATTTAAATTTTTAAACTTGAGTATGGGCTGTCTTAAATTAGATATGGAACTCCTCAACTAAAATTAAAAGTGTATATTCTATGCATTGTAACTTCTTACCACCAGTTACATAGGGAAAGGCGATCGAAATGAAAGCATACAATGTGCTTCCCTGAATACGTTACTTTATTGGAAATAATTCAAAAGATAATGGCAATAATATTTATTATTTATTATTTTTCTTGGGAAGATTCTCTAAAACAAAACCATAACATACATAACATCAAACACGTTTAGTCACTGCGAAACACATTTATTACCAAATATGCATAATGCATTTTTCATGGGTAATTTTATGATAATATTTGCGAGTAAATCTTGCCTATTTTTTATAACAAAACGATAAACTTACGACAATACGGATGGTTTATCAGTTGTATGTATAGGATAGTTGATTTAGGAGAATAGTCGGAAAAATCAGTTTAAATTTGAACGATGATAGATATAAGAGTTGATGATTTTGCTACGTTAACGGTTCCCAAGATTAATTGCAGTAACAGTGAATGATTTCTGGGACGCTCATGTTAATACGAGAGGGAGAGTAAAAATTACCATTTTCTAAAACTTCTCGTGCTTGGGTGATATTCATGCGAAGGGTATCAAGCTAATTTAACACGGCCTTTATTTCCTTTGGATTGCCTTGTGTATTCAAATACTCCTGAAAAGTATCTCCGCTTTAATGATTTCGTCTACCACTCTAATTGACATTAATCACAGCAGATTTGATGTGTATATCTAACATCTTAGATATATATCTGGCAGGGGAGTTAATTAAGCATGGAATTTTTAATTGAGTTCCTGAGTAAGGAACTCGTTACAAGTTAAACAGCAGTAATCAGTGGTAAGAAATATGAGATTGATAACAATATTTTTACGGGTTGGTATGGAAAGGAAGGATTATTATTTAATGGTATGATATATTATGCTATGGAAATGATCCTATTTAATATAAGTAATTGCAATGTAAATTTGATTTTTCTCGATGCAAGTGATACTCTATTCAGGTGTTATCGCTGCTCATAAGTAGAACAAGATTTCGAACCCTAGTGGATTACTTTGTCTTCTCTTGCCAGCAGTATTTTTTTGGAATTTCAATGAGATAAAATCAGCTAGTCACACAAGCACCACCGATTAACATTGCTTTGCCTTATTGTGGATGATAAAAAATTAATTCTTATTACCCATTTGAAGTGGATTTAATATCAGAATTTACTAAAAATATTTGGGTACTTCGGTTGGATTTCGTTATAATTGAAAAGTGAGAGGGAAGAACGAGTACTAAAACAATGGGGGAAAACAATGTCGCTTATTTTATTTCGGTGGTCGAATCTATGACTATAATTTGGACCTATGACGATTACCGGCGACCAGTTGGTTAGTGTAGTTTCTTCCTACTGCAAGTGCCCTTCTTCGATGGCACAGGTGACGACTGAATTGTTCAATGGTATCCCAATTCACTGCTTAGGTGCCATGTGAGGAGCAATTCAAATGGAGAATTTCGCCTGGGGGATGGATTGTGAAATATCGTGACCCTTTTGTGCCTTGCGTTAGGCTAATGCCAACGCCAGGTTTCCCTCCACTCATTCCTCCCCAATTCCCTGAATACTCTACCCCTGCCAAATCACCATCCTATCCCTAATGTTGGAAATTACCTCAGCTTTTGGATGACTCTCCTCAAAACTTGTAAAACATTTACAATTAGGTAATGGTTTATAAAACATTTCATTCCCTGGACGAGACCTAATCGCTGATTCTTACATTGCCTCGCTATCATGTTAAAAGTATATCTGTGAAGGACTTAGACGTTTTATAATTTAATTTTGATTAGGGGGACTGGCGGTTCATTTGACTGCGAGTGTTCCCGTCTCTCCGAATTGTGACTCGGCGGTGATTTTCCGGCGTCCGGCAAAGCGAGCGGAAGGGGGAGGGGTTGCGGAGGGATTTGAGAGGGTTTTGGGGGGTGGGGAAGGGGAGCGGAGGAAAAGGTGTGAGGGACGGGTTTTATAAAAGAACTTGGGTAGTGGGGAATGAAAAAGCGAAACAAGAGGGTGGGTGAGGTTGGGAGATGGGGAATGAGTGGTGGAGGAGGGGAAGGAATGGTCACGTGACGGGGTCCATGGCCGCCCTGGGGCGGGTGGCGTGATGGGGGTTGGGGATCGAGCTGACGGGTAGGGGAGGTTCGTGGAGGGGCGGGGGGCGGGAGGGGAAAGAGGAGTAAGAGAGTGGGGGATGAGGCCGCGATATAGGGCTGTGCGAAGTTCGCTTTTTAAACATCATGGTTCGTTTCAGCTGGGAGATCGCGGTCGTGTTCGCTGCCCAAACAAACAGCGACGCATCCAGTGCTTAACCGAAGTAGTGCAGCAGTGGAGAGGGTTGAGGCGAAGCGAAAATAATGAAATGGAAACAGGTTCCGTTATGCTACCACTCTAGACGAAAGCAAAACTGTGGGCATCCATTTGTGTCCGAGAGAACGGTTAAGAATCCGAATCCACACAGGTATATTGCAGAAGAGTGGGAGGGATAGATCGCGAAAGTCACGGGTGAATGCGATCGAAGGTAATCTCAAGATGGAGAATGTTAGTTAGCACCTCAGAACCTACGGACATATGGACAAAACAATGAATGGATTCCTAAACTTCTGACTACACCTACTTAATTATGACAAAAGTATTTCACTTACATAATGTTTCGGTTGGTTTTTCATATACCATTCTTACAATGCTAGAATTTCAGAGTGTAAACATTCATTCGCCTCGACCGGAATCGAAACCGGATCTCTCTATGTCCGGTGGAGTTCTGTTAGTCAGTTGTCGGAGTGTAAGAGGACGCATCGAAGCTTTGACGCTGACGAATGATTTTTACAGCCCGAAAATGTTGCATTGTTAAGCATATTAGCGGATGACTCCCTCAAAAGTTAATTTCACGGCATCTCCCGCAGTTTCTTAGAATTTGTACCATTCTTAATTACGCCTACAATTACCATTTTTATTACCTTAGTACACCACCACCACAGTTATTAATCAGAAGTTTGATTTAATAGATGAGACTAGAGTTCACTTAAGACGCTAGACCCAAAGGCCAAAATCTGAAATTCGCACATTAGTGTTGAGGGACCGGTTCCTTTCCCTGTATCGCATATGGTTTCCCAGCAAGATCTGATGCACGAAAAATCAGACAGTTTGGGTGAAGCTGGGGTGCTAAGAGGGGTCAGTTGGAATAGGGAGGGCCCAGACCTTCCGGCCGGTAGCTCAGCGCCATACCCTATGGTCTACCCCGTCTTTTCGTTTTTTAAGTAGTTACAATCAAATTTCCTCACAACTCAAATAAAATTTCCCAAAACTCTTATAGTATGGTGATAAAATGCAATATTTTTATAATTTCCCGGTACCAATGTTGAAGAAATTCCGTATCAATACTCTTTTCTCCCTCGGGTAACATGAAACTTTTAAGATGTCGAAGTACTTGCAATTATATGATTTCCCTTTTACACCCACTTTTCACATTCTAAATGTGAGATGTACAGCTCAGATCCTATCCTTGAATGGGTTCCTCTCATTTATAACATTTTACAGGTGCGTGGGATATTCTCCCTAAAAATTTTAAGACTCATATAGTAATTCTCCGACCCTTGCGGTTATAAAACGTAAGAATGTTTGCTCTCTAGGTAGTAGGTATGGGGCGCAGAAAGGATAGAATATTACAAAGAAATAAAAAAAACGGAGTGTTTCGCTAACTAAATTTAAACGAGACTTCATTTGACGAAATATCTGTTGCTTTGTCGGTTTTAGAGAAGGGGAAAAATTGGTAAGCCTTGATATAGATCTCCAACGGGTTAATTTGTGCTTAACTGCCGAAATTTTGAGAGATGATTTGTCCATTTGCCTCTAGGGCTGAAAGGAAAATGAAAAGTTTTAGCTTTGAAGACGATTGGTTAAGAAGACCCTCGAAACTTCGGCACACACAGGTACGGAATTTATTGCGATGTAGATCCGGAGGAAGGTCTCATCATGATGTTGTTTTTTTATTGCACGAGTTACTTTAGGTTATGAAAGGCGTAAAGGGTATGTGAGCGTTTTCAAATGACTCGCATAAAGTACCCCATTGTATAATTATATAGCATGATTTTCTTAATGCGAGCTTGAAAATGCTAGTGAAGCAAAGCATGTGGTAATATAAAAAAACCTTGCATGAATTGGGATGCTTAAGTCTTCATTCCTGAGTTCTTTTATCGGGGTTGACTTCAAAAAAGTACCGGCCATGACTTTCAATATTATATACATGGATGTATTTTGAATGCCGTAAGAAGCCACAGTATTTTCTCCCCGAGACTCCATGGAAATGTCCATCTGGATCGAGAAGTTTACGTAATATATCCTTATGCCAAATATGATACTAATCATGGTTGTTCTGTATCTTTCAGGAATCTAGGAATTTGCATCCTTCATCACATTTAGCCTTATAAATTGTTCGCCAGCCGTTTGAATGTTGAATAATATTTTGCGGATAGTTCTCTGGTGAATGGTTTACGAACATAATAGGACCTCTATAACAACTGTACACATGGTGTACCTTATCAACGGATATATGTCTCACTAGACTACAATCATTCAGGAAACCAGGTGCTGTACCGTATCCTTGAATGCAATTACTAGTTTTACATTGCCACAATGCCATAATATAATACCTCTACTGTAAAAGGCGATAAATGATGGAACGATAACGTTGAAGTGTATCATTTGAGTTGGCAGCGAACATTTTTAACATAGCAATGGTAATGCCTTCGACCATCGATTTTCGGAATTAATTTATATCGATTTTAATCTCTGAACTTTGCAAGGAATTAATATGGACGAGAATTTTTCGCGGCATTATAGCACAAGGGAAGAACCAACATGTTCTAATGTCCCAGGTGAATTAATGATTGATAGACTGGTCTCGAAATCTCAACACGAGTACTATGGTGCAAAAGTGAAGGACCATGGGTAGGAGACTACCTTGTGTAGACAATGGAAACCGTTGTGGGGAAGTAGGAGGGCAGGGGATGATGAATTTGCTCGTGTGGGATGTCAAAATACTGGAAGGTTGAGGTCAAATGAAAGACGTGTTGGAATAGGGAAGCCGGGTAGAGATTTTTTTGTCGCCGCCTCAACTGTTAGGAAGGACTAGGATTTGTGAGTTAAAATTCCTTTGAATAAATAGCTGACAGAAAGTTTACCGTTCTTACAAATTCATATTATTCCAAAGGTCTACTTTGTCACCCTGTCACAGAAGCTTAAAGGAAAAGGTTCAAACAAATTTAGCACTCTTATCATTTCTATCCCCATGCCTTTTTTGGTATATCCCTTTTAATACAAAGCTAAAAAATTACTATTCAACTTGACAAGGTCAGATTATTATTCATAAACGAAATCTTTCAGGATCAATTCAATTTTTATCGGCGAGTGAATCTACGTGATTGTTTCAGCGGTGAAATCTATTTTCGCATTTAACTTATACCTAAATTTTGTATTAGATTTATTGATAATAAATTAGTTAACACTAATAACATGGAAATTTATTACTAAACAAGTAGAAGTTGATATTTATTATCATTAATTAATTGAAATTGGTCTTCCCGTATGTAGATTTCAGATTGACCGAGAGTGTTACCGAATTAATTTTAAGTATTTCATCTAAATAAAAACTCTGGAAGAAGAAAGGTATCGATAAACTCCACCTGAATTAACTGTTAAAATTTAGCAAAAGATTCTCAACTTTGATGTCATTCATGAAAATCAGTCGACATGAGCTTGTGGAAAAGAAAACATTCCATTACCAGGAGAAAAACAAAGTGTATGTCTCTGTCGGAATTCATGATTGGAAATATTTGTCAAACGTATCCACATTGAGGTTACTTTCACTAGATCTATTGGTCTCTTTTTTTAGTTTGGCATATTGCCTATATTCTTCGTTTGGGATGAGAAAATCTGGCAAACCCTAATCTTATTCAGGTAATTTCTTGAGCGGCGAACTGGAGTGAATTTAGATCCTAAATTCTTAATTAAGTTACAAAACCTTCCGAATGAAATAAATTCCTGAAATATTATTTATTATAAGTAGTCAACCGGCTTGGGGTATATACCTGTAGGTTTTTGATTGACCCTGGGACTATACTTCTGTACTTGTCACCTCTGACATGACACACAATGTTTGAACAATTAGTTTCATTAGGAGAAATATCAAGGGAAAAGGTAGGAGAAAAGGATCACATACCTTTCATGCTATTTAAATTTCAAGTTTTATACTGATTCTCTGAAAAAGTTGATTTATTAATTAGGTGACCATAAGTGTAGTGACATATTTTTTAGATTCGGGTGGTAAGATAATTGGAAAAAAAATAATACTCGTAAAACAAGTGAAAAAGTGGTAGAGTTAGAAAGAAGATTCTTGGGAAAAATTCAGAGAGAGCAGGAGAAATATATGAAAATAATACTGACCGGCAATAGACTTATGAAGACTGTTTTAAGGGATAATGTTGAGCAAGCTATGTAGAGACGGAAAAAAAAGACATGTTGGATGCAATGGAAGGAGGACAATTTATTTGGGGAATAGTTAATTCTAATGTAGGTTAAAGGGTATTCATTTAGTTTCGTACTATGTGATTTAGAAATGCAGCAGTGCTTAGGTATTTGGTTCGTCAAAAACCTACCTTGGCTGGTGCACTTGTGTTAACAGCAATGCAAGAGATTGAGATGGTCTGTCACTCAGAGTGGCTTGATTTTGCCTAAAAATAAGTGATTGTTCGATTCCATCTATAATATTTAAAATTGACCGTATTTAGTTTAATCTAGTAAATAGTAATCTTTAAATAGTTTAATCTGGATTAAAGAAAACCTATTTCCGAGCTTTGATGCCTTTAAAAATTCAAAGAGAACGAATCCACGAGCACGGACTGACGTCAACGGATAAAGTGTTCTGAACGTCATAGATAGTCCCGGAAATATATCTTCCCTTGGGGCCCACGAGGTCACTTTTTCACGAAACACTTAGGTAATTTCACTGCACGTGGATGGTACGTAATAAAAGTGGGAAAATAAATCTCAGATTGGGGACACAAAAGGATACTTGTCATAATGCTAGTTTTTTTAAAAATTCATTTTTGAAATTCCACTCTTCCAATCGAATGCTTCTAATTTTAAGAGTATATCCGATGTCATCAAACTCAAAAATTTTGCATGGATTTAGATAAAAGAAGGGAACGCTATAATTTTGCGAACCATTATCACTCATCTGACAGTCATTTCTCTACGATTTTCTTAAGCGTGATAAATCGAAGGGTTTGGCTATACTGCAAACGGCGTGCTAACAAAGATACAATGCGCGAGAATCATATCACGAGCTAAGAGTTACACTCAGGTGTAAATTGAAAGGTATATATTTCTCTAAGATCCCGTCAACGTACTTGGGATTGAGAGATTGTGGAGGGGAAAGAGTGAGGGGGTTTAGAGTGGAAGTTACTGTGGGAACTCAGGACGAAACCATAGATGAAGTGAGAGCTCGGTGGTGTCCATGTTCCGTTCATCGAGATGAAATCTCGAGTCAATATACACTTCGGTAATCTCAGAACTCAGTCACGCTCCCGTGCAGAGATCAAAGAGTCAACCAAAGCGCATGAGGAGAGCGTATCATGTTGCTTAGTCCTTCGAACTTCCCGCCTTTGCAGCGTGGAATAACAGTTACAGCTCTTTTATGAACTCGTCCTAATATGTCACAGGAGTATAGGTTGCATTTACAGATTTTGTGTCCTCGTTTTGTTTCGATTATACTCCCAGGTGAATGCGAGCCCTACTTTTCACGTTCTTAAACGAGTCTATTTGAAACATGGCTGGAAAAAGCAAGAGGAGACTTGAAGTAAGATTAATTTATTTAATTTAAACTCATGAAAATAAACCTTTATATTTTTAGTTCATTTTGTGATGAATAATGCACTGAATATTTTAAATTGACCACTAAGCATGAAAAGTAGATGATCATCCTTCATCCCATCAAGTCTTATTAAATTATTCGTCATGCATATGAATGGTGAATAACATTTGCAGTAAATTTCATAATTAAGCATGTACTTTGAAATCTGATATATTCCAGGAATTATTTACGATAATACTCCAAGTGATGCTGTAACACCATCCATCCATCGAATCTTTCAATAATTTGAATTCTAAAATCTCGAGGAGATTTAGGAGGCTGTGTTTTAATTTCTTAATATACATATTTTCTTTTCTTTAAAATTCGCGTGATTTGCATTCTTGAACTCACCAAAGCATTCACTCTATTTTTTCATTTCTATTTCTTCATACATTTACAACTTTTTATTCAAACTTTAAAATATTTACCTTACATTTATTATGAATATTTAATATATATAAATATATATATATATATGTAACATATATAATTGATAAACTACCAGTTAAGTTTCATATTTGCAAGAAACAAGCTGCGAAACGGTACAGCGACGATTCCCTTGTTTCTCTCGACAAAACACAAGCTGACATACAACATTACAATAAGACCCTCTTCAATTGCGAAAACTTCAGTCCTCCCTTTCCGTCTGACATTCCCATCCTACTCCTACCCCTTCCTCGCTTGCCAAGCATTCTACACTCTATTACAGTCTTTAAGGTCTCATTACCAATCAAAATGCTCCGCATCCATCTTTTCTGTCTCATGTTGATATCTCCAAACAATCCTATTTCTTCCTCCATTATGGCTAGCACTCCATCGTTTGCTTTCTTTTCCATCAAATTCACCTTCTCCACGCTTCTCCACACCCACATTTCAATAATCTCCATTTTATGCGTATCCTCCTGCTTCATTGACCATGTTTCCGCGCCGTACAAAAACCACGCTCCATATCAAGGTTTTGACGAGCCTTTTCTTAACATCCTTACTCAACATCCCTTTTATCGATTCCCTCCACCTTGTTAAAGCTTCGTTGTCGAACGCAATTCTTCCCCAAGTGCTCCGAATTATTGGACCAATTCGGTCCAGAGCACTTCCAAAATAGACAAACTGTTCCACCTGCTCAAGTTTATAAACTTCTGTTTTAGTATTAAACTTAGCGAACGCACAATTTACATATTTATGTAAACCCAACAGGCGCATTTACCAGGGAAAATACGGAAGCTTAAATTAACAGTTGTCTAATTGCAACGGAATGACAATCTTAGTGATCTTTTGAATTGGCCTTAAAAAGCAAATTAAAACAATTTCCTGTCACTTTAAGTTATTAATATAAATTCACTAAGCCAAATCAGAAGGGTGTTCATTAAGGAAATGCTCATACAGGTATCTGTATATACCTGTGTGTACCTGTATATCAATCAATGTTATGACATGCTTACGAGAAATAGGTATTTGCACCCATGCTGAGTTGCATACATGAAAATTCACTCAATTTGGAACCTGAAGGTAACCCTTAAAAAAATTGTTCTTATTATTTCTTTGATGGCAAGACTGACTCTTACTCATGTCCATCTCCCGACCGGTGAGCTGGGTAGGTAGCACGAGGGAAGAAGAGCGCAGATCTCGGATTTTTTCTCAGGGAAGAGAGGAATTTCGATCTCCAGTTAATCTCTCAGCCTCCACTCGCCCACGCACCCCGCCCACGACACCTCAGCGCTTCCTCGGATCCTCCCTCCGTCGGCTGGCCGGCCCACACCAGCCGCCGCCGCCGCCGCCTTTCGCCCCCCACTGCACAAGGCCCCCGTTTTTCAGTGGGTCAGGGGGGGAACGAATTCCGTGAGTCTCCCTCCCAGAAATCGGTTCCGACAGCGCCCAGGGATTTTGTGAAGTGATGCCATCCGGAGAAATGGTTCGCTGCATTCGAAAAGGGAACCGTAAGAACCCTCCGTAATGGAATACGAATTAGCCTCTGCAGTGGCCACGATTTGTCAGGTGAAGTTATGCGTAAATGAGGAAAATATTGTCGCGCAGGTAAGAGCTGATGCCCATAAGATATTAATCGTTAGGGACAGTCCAGAAACATATATTTAAGTCTTATAATATCTCAAATTAATGAAGGCATTGTAGGATTAATTTATCTCTTTTGTTTTTTTTTGCAGCTGCGGGAATTACTTACCTATCCTAGCAACTGTTACCTATTACTTAAGGTGTCCATCTTTTGTACTTCTCTCGTCCAACAATAGTATATTGGTTTTAGTCTTGCGGACTGTATCAGAAATATTTCTTTTTAGGATTTTTCTCTCAGTTTCTTTTTTTTGTTTAATTGATCTCTCTACTCATAATTATGGTTCTTTTTACACGACTGTGACCTGTGCAATTCTTTAAATGCATAGCTTGGACCTAATTCTATGTAAATTTATTAATTTCACTCACGATGCGTGACCGCAACTCTGAAAATTTGGAAGGTATGCAGAATAAGTGACCACGACACCGCATATTAGTGCGTGTTGGCGTGATTGCATTCCCTGCCACTCACTAAGCTCATGGTTTGCAGGGTATCTGGTAAATACGGACGTAACTGGATTAATTTGATCCCGGCTCACATACATGCCCATGCCTAAAGACACATTTGGGTTATTTCATTCGGAAACAGGAAATTCAACAGGACATTCAATAGAAAATAATAAAATATTAAGTTTCAGTCCGTATTTATTGAATAAAAATGTTAAGAATGTACTTTAACAATGTTATTGCTTATGGAGCCGGTATATTTTAGAAAAATACGCGTAGATTTATTTGCATATGAAAATTTTCATTAGTAAAGAGTATGTTGATGGACAAACCCAACAGTTATGCAGCACATGTACGATATAAGTTAGATCCTGCATTTTCAATACAAGCTAAACGACACAGCTAAACAAGCGAGGATGGAACAGTGGATGGAGATTTTTTCATGGAATCTTTTGGAGAATTCGGGGCGTTTTTTTTAAGATTTGAACGGTGATGATAAAACCGTATTTCAATTTAGTCGGATTCTTCAAAGTAATGCAAAATCGAATATGATTTATGCGGAATTTAGTCATCTGGATAATGGAAAACCCGTAATAGTTTCTTCCTGAATAGCCTGCAAATTGGCTGAAACCAAAAATATAGGCACCTATTGTAAAAAGTTTCGGAAATAAATTACCACTTGAATGTGCCGGTTTCCGCTGCCTTCAAAAGAAAAAAAAATACCTCTAAGGGACATCCAAAGTGTCCATAAGTCTCAAATAATGTTATGCAAGCAATTGTGGAAAATATAATGTTGAAATAATAGTCAAGGTAAGGTCATAAAATTCACGGGAATATTTTCTTCCGTCCTAATGGTGATCTAAATTTGGGCATTGGATGTGGAAGACCTCAATTTTACCTCAGCTTAGTTTAGAGATAATCATTTCTTCATAACTTAATTTGAAGGGAGTAGAATTGAATAACCACAGTATTATTTCAACGTATATTGAGTTGTCTAACGATGAAGATGGGTCGAAAATCGTCGTCGAACGTTATAGCATAGAGTAAAATGATAAATGGACTTAAATGAATAGCCTCAGCTCTCTAATCGTTAGGATAATCATTGATGGAGATTTACGTGGAATATTTAGTCATACTAATGCATGACAAGCTTAAACTCCTATGGTGGGAGCGTAGTAGCTTATCGGGTAATACTTAGAGTCCTGGGATCGATTCTCGAATCATACCTCTGAATGTCTCATATATAAACTAGGTGGTATAATTATTTGTTTGCAGAACTTTGTGGAAACTAAATGGTGGAGCAAGGAATTGGGTCTACCAACTTCAATGTGAGAATTCTAGAACACTCAGTTCGGGATGCGACCTGACTTCACATATCGAAGGGAAAAAATGGTTCAGGTAGTTTTTTGTGAGAGTAATGTAGTATTCAACACGGTAGGGACCATACACGTGTAAAATATCAACGATTTTAGGAGTGTCACGCTCGGTTTTTACAACCTACGGTAATCTCTCAATCAAAAATACTATAAAAATAATTAGAAAAAAATACGGCGACCATTTTTGGATCAAAATAATGCATTTATCATTTCAACCACTTGCGTTTGAATACAATGATGACGATTGAGTCGTCAATTAGGGAATAGGGAATAGTTAAATTCTTCTCACGGGACGGAACGAATAAACTGGCATGCGCTAGAACACTCCTAACTCCCAAAGTGATATTTCAGGACGATCTAAAAAAAAATCTCTCGGGAAATTATAATTTCAATAAATTATCATTAGTGCGCCAGGGCCTATCCATTCCTGATTCAGACGCGGCAAGACCAAAGTGAAAGAGCTCTAGCTCCATTTTACCCACTGCACGCGTTTGCGGTGAGCTTCCACCAAGATGGCGTCAGTAACCCCCTCTGGGAGCAGGGTTTAATCTCCGCGAACATCTCCTTCCTTCATTAATCCCTCCAAGATCTAAGGGCGGAGGCGGAGGTTGGGGGGCAGAGGGGTGGGGTGGACTGAGAGAGTTGATCGAGGGGCGACGGGGGGGGGGGGGAAGGATGGATGGAGGGACGCTGCTCTCGGGTGAGGGGAAATGTCGTGGGGCGATGGGGGATGGGGCGTTCACGTGGCGTCGGGCATCGAACCCGGTCGTCCTTGGGCACGAAGCGGGGCGAAGCCGAGGCTTGACCGCCGGCCGGTTGGATCAGAGGGGTGGGCGTGTGTTATCAAAGCGCCGATGGGGGGAGAGGTGAGAGGAGGGGGCGATGCAATCATTGCCGCCGCTCTGGGTGGAGGAAGATCGTGGATTGACATTTCCTTGACGTTTTACCATTAGGTCGGAGTAACCCAAATCAAGAGGGCGTGGTAGTTCCAAGTGGTTAGGGAGCTGGGCTACCAACTGGAGGGCCCGGGTTCGATTCCGGCTGACGCCTCTGGGCACCCTCGGCTTTACTCAAGCTGTCCGAGTTATCTGGTACCAGAGGTTTTAGGGAAATCACAAGCTTCACGGGGAACTGCGCGCCCCTGAAAACCTCCATGCGTCAGTTTTCACACCCGATATTTTCGCCGTGTGAAAAAAAATCGATCACCACCAGGATTCGAACAGTCACCCTCAGGGTGGGTGGCCACCAACCCGATTCTCTGTAACCCTCCATTCCAACACTTCATCACGTTTTGATTAAATAAAAATGCTGAAAACTTAATGTGCTTTCCAAAATTTTTGCTTTGCCATTTTCTTATTCAATTGTAATGCATGTGGCTGTGGATATTTATTCTTATTTTCAATATTTTTTTACATGAAAATTAAAGGCGGTGTGATAGCACAGTGGTTAGAGATGGTGGCGCACTGGGAAACCTTTAGTTCAAATACTGGCTGTGCGTTTAGATTACCTTTAGGTGAAATCTAAGATTGTTCCGGAACTAGAATTTTCTGGTTCTATTTTGACAGCAGAGGAAGATGATCTGATCTAACTTCCCTGCGACGACTGGGTGAATTCTACGTAAGATTAAGCTAACTACAAGGTGTGACCTGTCATCATTTAACTTCAAATTAATGATTGAAATAGTGTTTATAAATAATCAAGCATGTGGTTTCAGGAAATAAACATTTTGGTTAACATTTCGGTATTTAAAATAGTTGGAATCATCTATGTTATTAGAAAAGTAACTTCGTTGCGTTTGAAGGACTCTTTCTTCGAAGTGTTTTGTAATCGTTGTTGAATACATATTTTATTTACTTTATGGTGTACGTATATCACTGCTACTTAACTTAATTATTTTGGCCATTTTTCCGTGGTGCTTAGCAAAGTTTATGTATCGTTTCATCATTACCTCGGGCGAGTTAATTATTTTGTTTCTCATCTGAGGGACGGTACTGATTACTTATTTACCCGCTGCGGTCCTCATGCCCATATTCATCATTATGATCTATTTACCAGAGTAAATACAACGCTCGTATCAAATCAAGGCGGTGGTACATAGTATTTCTGACGCAACCACCTCAGATCGGTTGTCCAGAGGAACAGGACCGACACTTGAAAATCCCAGTGCAATTCTAAATAATATCTCCATAAACAGAAATTTCTTGCGGCAGCCATCTCCGAAATATGTGTGAAAAATTGCTAGTACTACTCCGAGAGGTGGTAAAAATTTTTTAAATAATTATTATTAGAATTTATTCCAATGGTCTTTAAATTTTAAAAATATACATTTAAAATTTTTACTTTTAAAATTTTTTTTACGAATGAAAGTGATATTAATTGCTAATTTTAACATCTCATGACATTGTGCCTCATCAATATAAAAATTAATACTAAAGATTTGTGTTCTTATAATTTCACTCCCTACAGGAATTATCCTAAAGTTACATTAGAGAAAGCAATAAGAATTTAACAAAAATATACGGGAACGATTCTCAAATCAACTTTTTTTACTCGGACTGAACTCCTACGCTATATTTTGCTACCCTGTCGTAGAACTAGGCGACTCCGAGTAAATACATCATTCGATGTGTGTAAATTTCAATCAAATCTATGCATAAATATAAATACTCGTAAAGTGTTGATACTCGACAAAAATCAACGAAAGAGAATATTGCTGTTTCGGTGCTAATAAAATCGGATATGATAGGAAAACTCTCCTTTCATTAAGTTACTTTTTAATCATTTCCATTACCACATCTAATTCCGTTGTAAAATTTATATCTAAGTTTGTTAACAATAAGTTTTTTTTGCTATCGAATACTAAATATTACTTCGATAATCGATTTATTTTTCACGTTAACATCGAGAGCATATATGGAATCGTGGATTTTTTTCATTTCTCAAAGGAAGATAAAAAACCACTTCAGTAAAATACTAGTATTAAGGGTAATCAGTTCATACCTACCAAGATTCATACCTACAATGAAACTCCTCTCTCAAAGATTTTACGCACGTATGCTGAGTTAACTTAAGTTGAATAGTATTTCTTCACTCGGTGTCATTCGACTGGCGATAAAGAAATGAAGCGCTGTATTATCCTTTCCCCCTAAGAAATGACTGGGGCTGCCATCAGTTAATAGAGTCCAAGAGAGAAGCGTAGGTAAATAACGAGCAGGTGCTCGCAAAAACTGAATTGCGGAGCACTTTGGCTTCGTTAAAACGTATCTTCTTTCTCTCCGTAAAGAAAGAAAGACGTTTTTCTTGGGTCTTGATCTTATAATTTGTTTCTAAAGACAAAATGAAAAAAAAATTACCTCCTCATTTCTTTCGAAAATTACACACCAGTCACCTGTTTTCACGCATTACTGAAGACTTCTTTTTATTCTTCCGCTCTCTTTAACGCGTATGGAACTGACTAAGGGGCAGGGATATAACCTTCGAAGCACAATTACATTGTCCCATAATGCAGGGTTTTCCATACGGTTTGACGTGTGTTACATGGTTTAAAATATTTTGATCTCCGCAAACTTATCGATGCAAAGTTCTCATAAAATAACCGTCGACAAATTAAACTCCAAGGTTGGGGACGGTTGCGCTCACACCCTACTAAAAAAACCTAGTGCTGAAATTCGCACGTTCATGTGGGGGGTCGTAATTTTTTTTCTGTGCCAAATGTGTCTTTCAAGTCGGAAAAATTTCTCCCCCCTCGCAAATATAACCACTCTAATGTTAAAACCCTTTAGCACTTAGACAATCAAATGCCACTCTGTACTAATTGGAATTTTACTGGGAAGGCCGGTCATTTTAATAGGCAGACAGTTAACACGTGATGGAGCATCAACCTTACATTTTTAAAAGTAAGTATAGAAACAATATTTTTAAGGATAAAGTTATGGAATAAATTGAGTAAAAGCTTATTTGTTATTCTTATATTTTATCATGCCTTGAAATCTAATACCGGTAAAAATGGATAATATTAACTAGGAGAATGTAAATGGCCACAAAACTAACCTTTAATTACTTTGGCAATATTATTCACTAGAAAACATTGAGTATATTTTGATGGTCTATATTTTGGGCTGTAAATAGATAGAGCTGTTACTCTATTTACGCTAAGAATCCGTTCAGATGCCAGCACACTTATTTATATATATATACATATATATGTATAAACTATACTATATACTATACTACACTTTTATACACACACACACACACACACACACACACACACACACACACACACACACACACACACAAACACATATATATATATATATATATATATATATATAACTTTTGGACGGCACAATAGAACACAGAATAAAACAGATAACACGTAAAAGGACACTCACACTGTAGATCATCTACAGTGTGAGTGTCCTTTTACGTGTTATCTGTTTTACTCTGTGTTCTATTGTGCCGTCCAAAAGTTATATTGCTTTCGTGAGTACTTCCTCATCATCGATATATATGTATATATATGTGTGTGTGTGTGTTTAAACTATACTATATACTATACTACACTTATATATATATATAACACAAACACAAGACCGTTGCATATTCCAGGAGACTTCAAAGTGGTGGCAAAATTCAAAATGTATTTGTAGCGGTAAGTTTTTTGTTACTCAAGTTTTGGAATCTTCCGTCAATATAATTGTCCATTGGGTGTACGAGTATGATTGTCCATGTCGTATACTATTGTCAAAATTTAAAGGCTTATTGCCGAAAACATATTAAACAAAATGCAGCATTCCAAGCAATGAGAGATCTTTTTCGGAATGCTTAACAATTGAGAAGTTGGTATCATTAAAAGAATAATAGATTTGCCTAATTTATAAAATGAAAATTTTTTTGCGTAAAGGATGAAGGGTTTTAAAATACGTAAAAAGAGATCATTCAAGGTGAAAAATACTTTAATAGTCGTGCCAGTGACTATAAGCGCATTGCGTTCACTAGTAGATATGCCAAAATTCCGTAATTGAACAAGACATTCGCCTTGACCGGTATTCCATTTGAAAACGTTTTACGCCTAAAAAATTTATTCTAGTGAGGGAAAAGGACTTCGTAGCCTGATTCGTGGAGACAATGGGGCGGTAATCTGCGGATCTGGGTTCGTATCCTGGTCAAGGCGATGCTTTCGAAGAGAAAATTTACCTTGTCACATGAGGAATTCTCACAGGGAAACGACCTTAATCGGATTGCCGTAAATCGAAACCTAACCAACCTGTGCTAATCAAATTTCATGTTATTTCTTCGGCGGATTTCCAGCCGTGATTGTGCCGCTTGACTTCCATTCTCGTTCGTGGCTTGGTAGAAATACGAGAGTTTGATGAGAGGCGATCATAACAGGGTTCCGTGGTTCATTAAATGGTTAATAGAGGATAATACAGAGTTCCGGACACCGAAGAAATTTCGGCGGGCGCCGCTTGAGCTCGTGACCAAGAGATTTAAGATCGTGCCCCGACGGGGTCGATTTCTTTGGGCCTTTTAGTTATACAAACGTGACCAAACGTGTGTTCAAAATGTGATGGCAACTTTCACGACTTCCTCCCGAAGTGGACGCGGTTTAGATGCAGAGGGAGCACGAGGCAACCCAAGAATTACCATGACTTCTAAGGTTAATAATCCGAGGCGCCCAATTGACGTAAATTTAATTCGCAATGAAAGAGAAGAGGTTCAGTCGTCGAGTTGGTTTTCCGCGAAAAAATATTCAACAAGACTCGCGATTCGTCGCTAAATCATCAGAGATCGCGTAAAATGTCACCTACTGACTTCGCCACCTAATGGCACCCGGTTTAACATTCGTGTGGTAAATCAATCAGATTACCTTTCCTCATTGTGAGTATTAATATTCGGCGAGTGGTTACGACAACACCGTAATTGTTCTTCAATTTTTACTTTCATCCTCCATTTAACTTTTAGGAGGAAATTCCTTTTTACACTACTTTGCACCAGTTTATATTCCATTTTCGTTCATATTCTTTGCGCACTAAGTATTTCCGTTTTTTCCCGTTAATTTGGAAATCATGTCGGGCAAACTGGAGTTTCTGCTAGAAGCTCGCGCTGGAAAGCCCAAGTAAACCCGTATAAATTATTCCAAACTGTCCACAATCTCAAATTTGCCGACTAACAATGGTTGCGATTGAAGAATACACTAACATACATGTTCTTCTGTAATGAGTGTTATGTGTTGATTTTTAACCGAATGGAAAAAAAAATATTTGGGAAAAGTTTTTGTTCATAGTTCGAGTTCATATGTTTCAAAAAAGCTAGTTGGAATGTGGACACTCAAATGATATTTATCTAAAATACGCCAGCTAACATAAAAAAAACATTTATAGATACGCCTTAAAGTGAACACAGAATAAATCTGAGTCCACTGCACCATCAAACATCCTCGAGTTATCGAACTCTTCGTTTAAAGGTGACAATATCTTTAGGTGACTCTACGTCTACAGGTGACAGCTTGGTAAAAAAGATCAATAATGCGTTACGCGTAGTCAAAAGTCAAAAGAATTAACTTTTTTGGATGCACTCAATTGACGCCATCAATCACATAAATTTGGCCTTACCTACGTACTTTTCATGATACACGTATTCCGTTATAGTTTTTATGTTTAGTTGAAGAAAAGTGTATAGAGGGATTGAGACAAATAATATTCTAAAAAAGCAGCGTGACAACATTATAAACATGTTTGACGATGATAAAAATAAAGATCAAGAAAATAAGATCATGTTTGATTTAGTATTTTGGAGATTAATGCTTCTAATACAGCTTGTAATCCATAGTCTGTAATTATCACGAAATGCAGATTTCTTCGTATTTATTTTTGCAGATGCCGACCCGTTGCCCGCTACTAAACACTTATGGGGGAACTCGCTGTCAGCGTTGTAGGTGCAGGTATGGTAAAGACGTAGGTACTCTGTTGTAGCTCAATTTATATCGAGAATTACATGTTTTACCAGGACTAATGAAATACGGGAAATAAAACATCTGTTTCGCGCAAATGTTTTTGTAGTGGAGGGAGAGTTAGTCACCTAATATCTCGGAGCGCCGATTGTATTTTTTTCTTCTTTTCCCCAAGTAACATGCAAAAGTGTGCGAAAGTGGATACTTTTTGGCAAAAAAATTCGCGTAATGGAAAGAGTAGTCATCCCACATTTCAGATCCTTGTACTGCCATTTGTTTCCCATCTTCCTTCAAGTCGCTTAGGTCACTCTGCACTAAATAACACGAAAACTTCAAATGGAACCTTGGGCAGGGGAACGATTCATTCAAAATACCTGAGACGGAACTCCCGAGTAGATAGATCGTGAGGGCTTGAGGGTTGCGGGCGTTTTGTGGGGGTGGAGAGGGGTGGTGGTTGGGTGCGAGAGTAAGGGAGGAGGTTTAAGGGGGAGACGTTTGATAGCACCCTGCACCCGCTCCTGAGGGACGCATCCCGTGAAAACGACCCACCGCCGCCCGAACACGCGTTGGGTGGTGCCGAGAGAGGAGGGGAGGTGAATGGGGGGGGGGTGAGAGGGTATCTGTTGGTGGGAAAACGGGAGAGGAACTGTTGAATCATTCACGAACGGAATAGGCGAGGCAAGAAGTGTAGAGGGCGAGGGGGAGGAAGGAAGAAGAGAGTAAGGAAGGGAAGAGAAGGGAAGATTGGATGAGAGAAGACTAGGAGGCACGAAAAGTAAGTGAAAGAAGGAAAGAATGCGACACGATAGATGTGTGAAACCCTTCGTGTTTGTGTAGTGCATTAATGGTGGGGTGGGCAGGAATGGGAGGAGGGTGCTAGGAGGGGGTTTTGGAGGGTAGGGGAGGGACCTAGAGTGGAAGACGGGAGAGGAGTCGAGATGGAGGCCGACGGTAGTGGTGTTTCGGAAAAAAAGGCGCCACCGTCGCTCCTAGAAGTGGGAACCGGTTCTCGAATTCTTTTCCCCTCCCATCCCTCTTTCCATCTCTCTCTCTCTCTTCCCCCCCTTCCCACCATCCCCCTCCGAGGAACCAACCTCCGGGCACTTGTCTCGCTGGTTTTGTTTCCCCGGCCTCACCTGCCGTACAGATCACAGCCTTCTATCCCCATCGATGCAGGAGCCATCTGAAGGTCGTACCCTCAACTCCTTGGGAAATACCACGCCGAGGAGCGCAGTGAGAGACATCTACGGACTGGAATGGAAGGATTTGGTTCCTGCAGAACGCGGGTTTTGAACCCAAGACTAACGGTTGCTTTATATATTTTCACTCTAGCACGTACCTAACTAGCACGTGCTCAACGTGAGGAAGCAAATGTTTCGTTATGCCATCGCACTCTTCAGTACCTTGCGTGGATTTCATATCTAAACCGTCAGTATTGTTTTGAAATTAAAGAGTAAAAAATAGTTTGGGTGGTAGCTGACTGCCCATATTGAGACGTCCGTTTTAGGGTTACAACATATCCTTATGTTTCACCTTATAAATCATACGCTGTCATCATTCCATTAAAAAAAATTCTGGGAAGCGTTGATAACATTCATGTCATGGTAAATTCCTTCTAGGATTCTCAAGGATTTGAATAATAGTAAGTCAATTTTTATGTTTGAAACAAATATTTTCATCAAATTTCTTGCGTTAGAGCTTCTGACCCATATGTGACCCAATTTCATAATCATTACAACTTATCGAGAGTCATTATGGTTTCTATTTTTTTTAAGTAGTTATAAATGTCACACCAAGTGACTGATTAGCTCTTAAAACTTACATTAATTGTTTTTCAAATTAGGTTTATAATTTTTTATTTGGGTATAAAGATACTTTTTTATGTTCAAGTAACGGCAGACATGTAACATTGAATTTTCTCGTTCAAATACCTATTTTGAATTGAATTTCAAGCGGTAACCCAGCACGACTGAGTGTGGCAGGAGTTTTTAGGTCACCAGCCATTTGGGTAGATATTTGGCGATTATTTTAACGTAATATGGTGCCTGTATGTTTTAAGTACTTTAAACCATCGTATAATAGAATACATTATTCTTTTTATGAGGGGAAATAAATCCGTTTTAATTTCGTTATAATGAGTAAGTTTTGAAATAGTATTTTCTCTTTCAATACAAACGGATATTTCCAAAAAAT
The DNA here is from genome assembly GCA_037158775.1 of Hetaerina titia. Taxonomy (NCBI): domain Eukaryota; kingdom Metazoa; phylum Arthropoda; class Insecta; order Odonata; family Calopterygidae; genus Hetaerina; species Hetaerina titia. The sequence goes on along the minus strand of CM073776.1, from coordinate 35,784,677 downwards.
ACTTGTGTTTTCTGAAACATTTAGACCTAAGAATACTTGTAATCAGAAGGGTTTTTCAATACCCTGCCTGCTACCTCAGCACTTATTCGAAGGTGAGCGCATTCTTCTTCTTAGGACGAATCAGAAAGGATTTCGACATTGATTTTTGTGACCGGGGATCTCAGAGGGTGTGGTAGGGAGAAGTAACCTCCTTCTCTTTTTTTCCAATGTATTTACGTCCAAGAAAATAGCTTCGGTAGACTTCGATCATCCTGATTCTGACGTTAATGCTACAATGTTAAAATGAGGATTTCAAAGGATTTACAGTGTAAAATTCTAGAAGAGACCTTGTTGGGAGAAATATTTATCATCATTACAACCTATGGGTACAACCTAGGTGCTCAACCTATTCAAGCATGGTTTGGACACCCTCAACGACAAATATATGCTATACCAGTCGTGTAATTCCCCTTGTTCAGCCTGCATTATTTCCTCCTTCAGTTATCCATACTTTCTAGCTCCATCATGCTGTCAAAATATCCTAGTCTTTTTCTGCACTCGTAGTTCACCTTGAAACTTCCTCTACGGCTACCATACTTTTAAACCGATTAAGTTAATAAGCAAGTTAACTGGCTTATTTATAAGCTAAAAGTTATTTAACGTAATTAATTTTTTCCTTTCTTTTTCGTATCCATAGCTTGGGAAAATGGTACATATAAGTGAATATTTCAAATAGATCTTAACATTATATTTTAAAATAATCGGGTACTATCCACCCAGATACACGGACATAAGGGAACCCGGGTCCTCCCACCCGATTTTTCGTTAGGGTACCCGAACAGGGATACTTAGTATTGCCTAGCGAAAGAGGTAGGTTGCGATAGACTTCACAAATACCTATTTTTCATCTGCACCATCTCTTTACAACCGTTGAAACTGAGAGAAAACTGTTAAGATTCCAGAGAATATCGTAGTTCTACTTGCATTTCACGAAAATGTAATAAATATTCATTACTCATGACGAGATTAAATCTTATCATTGGTTTCATTTTAAAGTATAGTTACTAGTTACATTCCATTTACTTGCAGTTGTCGACAAATGTGCCACATGATGCGAGTAAGAGTTTGAGACGAATCACTGATTTTCAGATAAAAAACCACCGATATTTCATTTTCTATATCTCTCGTCAATTTTCCTACATTCTTATTCTACGCCCATCCCAATTATTCTACATATGTTACGCAAAAGAATCACTATTGATCTTCCTAGAAATTTCTATAGAACTTAGCTCAGGAGAGCACATTCTTAGCTAGTCAATATTACCCTCTCTTATTTCCATTTTTCATTTCTCTCTCACCAATTCAACAGGTAATTGAAACATGCTCAACCGTAAGTAGTAAGAACTGCCACTCTTTCCTCTTTTACAGTTTAAAAATGCTATTTTTGACGAAATATTAATGAATTTTACAAGCTACAAAAAATATTTCCCTTTTTTGTAAATTAAGGGTGGCATAGTGAACTTTCAGTAGTGGTTTCTCCCCTGAAGCCCCGTTTTCACATCTGGTGTGGGATTCCTGGTCCCTATTAGTTCCTTTCGTGTTATAATCTTTTGATAAAATATTTATTGGGGTAGCTTCATGGAGAGAAAATGCAAGGAATCATTCGCTATGCCTTGCTGTGTGTATATCTTATCATAGGTTAGGAGCTCACACAGCAACTTTTGAACGGACTACCGTAGTTTTGTGCATAGGAAGCATTATTTTTTCAATATCAGAATTATTTTCTATTGTTATGGATATGTTACAATAAAGTTGATTATCAATTTATGACGTATTTAGTTTCGCTGGCGTCAAACTCTACCTACCGTTATAAACACGGCTAGGAATCGCGTAAACAAACAGATCAAAAGATGTACCCGTCCTTGTTTGATATTCGTGGTATGTTGCGTTTCATGTTTGAGTTGAACGCCTTCTTTGGGTGCACGATCATGAAATGAATCCACGTAACCAACGATGCCATCTCTCGGTCGGCGGTTTAAATCTCAGATCTCTCCCTCGAAGTTTTTTACCTCGGAGTGACGGACACAACACCATCTCGTGACTCCCTCATGCACTCTTTTGGGTGGCATCGAAAATATTAATTCAAAATTTATCTCCTTGAACTTGCGATTTTGGGCCAGAACTTGCTTATCACACTTTAACGTGTGCAAACATGATTCATTTAAATCATTTGATACACATCTTCCACCCCTCATTTAAGTGAAAAAATGGCTCAAAATGGGATGAATAAAAATTAGTTCACCCACAATACTTTAAATTTGTAATTTTTTATGCTTAAGTATTTATTTTTTTAATGCGTGCAATCGCATTACCCTTCATTTGAAAATGCTCAAAATAATGCTTAAATAACTGTTTACGAATAGAAAACCTTGGTTTGTCTATATACTCGACAATTTTTTTATTTTTAAACGTTGAATTGCAGTTAAAAAAACAATGCTCTTCGATCATCAGAAAGCACACTGCTCATCTAGGAGTAAACAATGCATATCACATTGATATTTTTTAATCTCTTATTAGGCACTGAATTTATTTAGGATTTATATGGGTATTGTTATTTCAGTTAAATTACTATAAGTTATGTGTACTATTTCTCTTGTCTATCACGATGAGTTTGGATAATTGTAGGAACTTATTCATGAGGTAAAATTACCTAATCATACAAGTTCTTTAATATATCAAAAAAGGAAATCGGAACCGGCAAAAGAAACTATAGGAATCGTTAATGGTAAAATGACAAGGAAACCATGGATCTCGGATGAGATGATTAGAAAGATAGATGAGAGAAGAAAATGGAAGAATGTATACACTGAGTCGGATAGAAGAAATTATGAAGACTTAAATCATAAATTTAGACGGTAACAAAAGCAAGGCAGCCAACGAAGCGTGTGGAAGAGGTGCGAGGATATGGAAAGTTTGCAGAGAAAGGGTGAAATTTGTGCGCTATACAGGGCTATACAAGGTTAAGTTACTATCGGGAAGTAAGAAGGGAAGATCTGTGTTAACTGCTAGAGATAAGTCGGGTGAGATAATAGTTGAAACTGAAAATATCCAAGAGAGATGGAGGGAATATCGTATATGGAGGAATTGGTAAAGAACTTGGCCCAGAACGTTAGACATAGATATAGAACATAAAGTATATGAAGATAGCTTAGGTTTAGGCATACTCGACGATGAGATAGAATGGGCATTAAGTGAGGTGAAATTAAATAATGCCTGGAGTAGAACACATCCCTGCAAAACTACTGAAAGGTTTTGGAAAATGTGAGAAGGAGACTCTATATGGACTGATTCGTAGCACCTATGAGGATGGAATCTGGCCGGAAGACTATGTGAGATCAGTGTTAGTTCCTATTCCGAAAAAGGTAAAGGCTACATCATGTGAGGACTACAGAAGAATAAGATTGAATTGCCAAGCAGCTAAATTGGTTATCAGGAACATCAACAGAAGGATGGATAGCAAGGCAAATGACTACTTGGATGATCAGTTGGATGGGTTAAGGAAGGGGAGAGGCACGCACGATGCCATTGCAGTAATGAGATCACTAATCGAGAGGAATATAGAACACAGTCAGGACATATTTACCTGTTTCATAGATTTCGAAAAAGCGTTTGATACAGTAAATTGGGAAAACGTAATAGGTTTATTGCAAAAAATAGGAATAAATTGGAAGAATTGGTGGCTAATCTGCAACCTGTAAATATCTCAGACTTCACAGGTGCGAGTGGGGAACGGAGAGTCCGGATGGGCAGTGTTAGGAAGAGGTGTAAGGCAGGGTTGCACATTGTCACCGGTGCTGCTCAACATATATGAGGAGGAAATGATTAAAGAAGCTTGGAAAGAAATACAGAAAGGCATGAAAGTCGGCGGGTTATTTGTATACCAGTTAGGTTTGCGGGTTACCAAGTTCTAGCTTGTCAGTCAGATAAGGAGCTGCAAGCATTGTTGAGTGAATTGGAAATTCCTTGCGATAGATATGGGATGAGAATAAATATCAATAAAACAAAATTCACTAGGCCAAGAGGCTTTCACAAGGAGGAGGGAGTTGATGTTAGGGACGTTGAATTAGGATATTAAGAAAGGACTCGTTAAAACTTAGATATGGAGCGCCGTTACGTACGGCGTGAGAACATGGTTACTGAAGCAGGATGACAGAAGTAGATTAGAGGCTTTTGATATGTGGTTATAGGGGAGAATAGAGATAATAAAATGGCAGGAAAAATTCATAAAGGCCATATTGATCGGCGGTGGGATGCTGAAGATTGTAATAGAGGAGAGAATGTTAGGTAAACGAAGAAAGGGCAGGAATATGACATGGATGTTGACCGAGAAGGGAGGAAGGAAATACACGGATATGAAGAATGAGTTGTAGAATAGGAGCTTGGGCTGTGTTTTTTAGGAGAATCTAAATATTTATTTGGTAGTTGTGTCCATCCAAAACCTACCTTAACAGGTGGATTACTTTAAAAAAATAAGGAATATATGATTTTAGGGAGGAAAGGTCTTAAAAGAGTATATAGTACACCTCCCTTCACACACCTTCCCGGTGGCTTGCAGGGTGTTATGTAGATTCAAGAATTTTTCTCGGGTTTCCCACCGGATCAGGTTGATGAAGTGTACCGACGTTTTCCAGACGCCATCGTCTTCAGGGTGAAGGCTGCCATCGTCTTCACTTCACCCTGAAGACGATGACAGAGCCAGCCTTCGAAACGTCGGTGCATTTCATCAACCTGACCCGATGGGAAACCCGAGAAAAATTCTTGAATACCATATGCCGGGAAAACCTGAGATCCTTTGTTATGTAGATGTTTATGTTTTATGTGTATTTTTTATGTGGATGCATTCTAATTTACGGTGTCTTACAATGATATTTTGGCGGCTTGCACCATATTGCGTAATTGTCTATATAGCAACGTTTGCAGGATATAACTCCACCATACTTGCTAATGAGAAGTATTATTCATGGTATTTACCATAGATAATGCTATAAGACATTAGCTGTACACCTAAAATTAATATCTACCAACAAATAACAATCTCAGTTGGTGTAATACGTGAAAGCACAAAGGCAGGGATACCAAAGATGCAGACTGGATGAAAACTCATTGAATTGCATTTATCAGCATAAATGGCATTGTCTTTCACAAAAGGTATTGATAAGAAGCTTTAAACAGTTGATTATTTGAAGTAGCAATTCGTTCAAAATATTCCTATCATCTTTTCCGGTCAAGCAATGGTTCCTATGGACGACTATCCTGGACAGGATAGTCGTCGCCATGTCGTGGTCATTCATAATAGTGGACGTACGGGTTGGTAAGATGCGTAGAAAACCGAATCCTAAATTCATTTAATCAATATGAGATTTTGGTGCGGGCACTGTAAACGCGAAATAAGGGGAAACGAATGGAGATATTGCGAGACCATGAGGTGGTTATCCTTGAGCAAACTCATTACCCCTACCACTCCAAGGAACACGGTTAGCACATTAGCAGCCCACCTTCAGCACTTAGTGCTGTTTGTTCTGTGGACTTACAGTATGTTTTTCCTCGATTTCAGTCGGCCAAAAAATCGGTGATCCGAAAGTCGCTTACTGCTGGCCGTAACTGATATGCGTGGAAAGCGTGAAAAAGTTGACTGCCCTATTGGGCAGTCAACTTATATCACCGTAACAAAAATATTGCTTTGCCTCGTTTGAAAATATACGAATGACTGTCGGTATATGTGAAATCATTAATGATGATTCTAGTCATGTAAACTGCATCTAAAAAAATCTCTTTAAAATATTTGCGTGTGTTATCTTTTGCATACATTAAACCCGCTGTCTACTTTTAACAAATTTTTAAAATGTAGAGTAATACAATTTTTTTTGTTTTTATGGTTACGTGTAATAATTGTGATAGCTTACTGAGGACACTAACAGCCTTACTTCACAAATTTTCTTCCTTCTTGACGTCCTTAAATACAGTGTGCGGCAACATAACTTCCTTTTCTAAAAGAGTTTTACCAATTATAAATGGAAGGTATGTGACCGCACCCTGTACGTGATCTGGAGAAAATTGAACGATTAGCAGCTAGAGCATTTGAGAAGTTTTGACGAGAAATTGCCTACGAGCGCGAGCCTAAGGCGCAAGATCGGGGGAATAAGGAGGATGTGCAATCGGTTCAAATTTCAGGTTTCGCAGAGCCTCTCCAGTTGTGCGCGAGGTGTGTGGACGAGCGTTGTCATGTGGCAAGATTATTGGCACCAGGCTGTCTTTAACAAGACAAACTCGACGTTGGAGATGTTTCAAAGTCTGTATACTATACTGAGAAAAATTTACTGTTGTCCTTCGTTCCTGACAATCGGTCACATAAACTCGGTGAGCATCCCAAGACACAGTCGAAAGAAGTTTGTTTGCGGATGGTTGTCTTTTGAACTTTTGAACACTAAATTTTACTACCCATCGATTTACATAGACCTATCAACAGTATCGTCACCATAAACAGTCTTAAAACGATGATGAATCTCAGTACGAGTCACTTTTTCAGCAGTTAAAAATGCGATAACAGCATGCTGTGTAACTCTCGTTGACATCGCACTAGAATACGTCTCCATACTTTCGCTTCTTGAAATACGAGTTTTATCATACTTCAGGGGCATGTATACCAACATAATAAAAAAAAGTTTGACAATCGGACTCCCCCAACCCGCGAAATGAAAAATTCCCGTTAATTTTTGAACACATATCGTACACTGGATGAATGAAACAGCCTCAAACCTGCGAATGCATGTTGAGGGGGGATATTACTTCCACATGCCATTAGGGGTGGCTCTGAAGGTAATTTTTTTGTGGTCTACAAGCATGTGTACATTAGTTTTCAGCCGACCCACGTATTAAGCAGAAACCCATTTGCTCAATATGTTTCTTGTGTTGAAAATGGATAAAATTCAGAACATCAATAAAAATATTTTCATAATCTTAGAGGATTCATGATGCCCAATAGGTATATACATACAGGGTTCGTCCGGAAAATAAGTGTACTGAGCTCAGGAAAAAAAATTATTACACTTTTACATATCTTAAGCTAATATTCCTCAAAATAGGACCCTTGTGAGTCGATACACTTGTTCCAGCGGCGTTCCCATTCCTGGAACGCTCCCGCGAAGGCATCATCGGGAACCTCTCGAAGACACGTCGTCACGGCCACTTTGACGGCGTCCAAAGTCCCGTATCGCGTTCCTTTCAAACTCCTCTTTATCTTCGAGAACAGAAAAAAGTCCGGTGGTGCCAAGTCCGGGCTGTAGGGCGGGTGCGGCAGCGTTGCCACGCCGTGCTTGGCCAAGAAGTCCGACACGAAAAGCGCGGTGTGAGACGGCGCATTGTCGTGATGCATCCGCCAGATGTTTTTGATTGCTGGCCGGACGCGGGCGACTCGTTTTCGAAGCCTGTCGAGCACTTGGACGTAAAATGCAGCATTTACAGTTTGTCGTTCAGGTACAAATTCGTAGTGGACGACTCCCCTTTTGTCAAAAATCCGGATAAAATCAGCACACTTATCTTCCGGACGAACCCTGTATATGTAGGGATAAACTTGTCTGTAGGTTTATTATGTGTGTGAGTTACATACCTACATCCTCCAGTTTTTCTGGTTGTTCGTCCTACCTGATGCTGGTTATGGAGGGCGCAACCATGCTTATCATCTGGGTATTGGTGGTCCATCTAACATCCCAGGGGTGTCCACGATTTTAAATGAAGCTTTTCGCTGTCGGGCAACACTGCTGAAGAGCATATTGAGTATTTATCTCGGCACAAAGCATACTCGTATGCACCTAAGCATATCTCGATAAAAAATATAGCTTTTAAAATAGTACCATACTGCTCCTTTTATTGTTTCATAAAAAGTCTTTCTATATTCCTGTCAATGACTTTCTTGTGAAACTGATTAAAATATAATTCAAATTTAATTTATAATTTAAGTTAATACAAAATTACCGAAAATGATTGAAATCTATATTTTTATTTAGTGCAGGAGAGTTTGAAGTAATATATTTTCTTTATTACCATTTTAGATTGTTTGCTGAATTTATGTATGCGTGTGAAAATCACGTGAATTTTCAGAGTGGGATATGTTTTCCTAAAGTCGGCGATAGACAGTTGTTATGACTGGCAAGCTAAAATAAATTTATTTTAATATTTGTTTAAAATCTAGTGTAAATAATTTAAATAGAATATCATTTAAATATATATGGAATATAAATGCATATATTTATTTATTTATTATATAAAAAAACCATAAACACAGTAATCAACCCGAAGGTCGGTTTAGTAGGTGATGGTAGAGCTCACCCATGTACCAAGCCCGACGGCGTGTGAATATTCACACATCAGGGTAGGGGGGTCAGTTCCTTTCCCTGTGCCGGTTATGGTTTCCCAGGAAAATCTGGTACCCAAAGCCGCAGGTGCCCAAAGTGCCTTGCCCGAGAATTGAACCCGGGACCCTCCGATCAATAGTCCAACGCTCTACCCACTAGACCACCGCGACCCGCATTTATTATATATTATGTATAAATATAATATCATAATTTAATATGAAAAGCTTTTTTACTCACTGGAACGTATTTTGAAAAGTGATGTTTGGGAGCTTCAATTTAGCGGAGAATCGTTCATGGGAAACCAACAGGGTCAAATATCAGCACGAATCGGATTTAACCTACGTTTTGGCGTCTCATTGGGCTCTCAAGCTCCGCTAAGCCACCCTTACACTCAATAACCCAGCCTAAGCTTGACACAAAGTTGTGAAAAATAGCCAGAAATTTACTTAAAAGGTGTAAGAAAATGGGATATTAGGCGGGAAAACAAGAGAGGGTGATAGCACTTTTTTAAGATCCACGATGGCGGAAGGGAGTGGGAAAATGAGAAGGGAAAAGGAATGAATTGGCACTGTTTTTAAGCAATTAAAGAGAGCCGAGTCTCTTCACAAAATGAAACTTGGTAATAATTGAACATAATTGTGCAAGAGTACAACCACTAATTTCACATCAATTCACCCGAAGACAGGTTATTGTAGAGTTCACCTAGCATAATGTATACAACGGAGAATATCTGTTAACTTATTCATTTTATTTCTCTTCAAGCCACCGCTTGGGTGTGTGGCAGGGGGTTAAATACACACCAAACTAATTATGACCCTACCGTGGTCGGAAAATGTTATTCTAATCCCTTATCGTTCGTGGAAAAAATGACATCTTAAATCTATCTGTTCGACACTTAATCTCTCTAATTTTATTGATGATCTCTCCTACCGTAGTACAATGGCGGTAATAATATATTTTCAACCTCATATCTAAAGCGACTTCCTTCCAATTTATGCAAGAGCTTCAAGCTGTAATTCGACCTTCGCTCCGTGAGTGATTCCCAGCCTAGCTCCACTAATATTTTGGACACGCTACTAAATTTATCATAACAACGTTTTAAAAGTCTAGCTCCTGTACACTGCACGTGATCGAATTTAGCAATTAATCCAACTTCGTGAGGATACGATATATTGCTGCATATTCTAAATGAGCCCTAACCAGCGGAAGATAATATTTCTCTTTGACTTTCCAGTACATTTACCGAGTACTCTTCTAATAAATACTAATTTTTTGTTAGCTTTCCCACATATTCCCCGTCTGTGTTACACCCAGTAGAGATCGTGAGAAGTTGAGTCTACACATTCCATTTCGGTGTTCTTAATGCAGTAGGCGTTCGGGTGGGAATTGTTCTTTTGTCACAAATTTAAGGCTACATATTTTTTTTAAGTTTAATTCTAATGGCCAAGTGTCGTGCCAGCGTTGTATAGTATTAAGGTCATCTGACAAAGCTGCTGTGCCCTCATAATCCCGGATATCACGCTAAACCACTCTAGCGTCGGTATATAAGCATATCTTACTTGACCACGGAGTCAGTGTCGTTAACATATTGTAGGAATTAAAGGGGTCCGATGACACTTCCCTGGGGAACACGTGAAGTAACATCTACTGCATTTGAGCTAACTCCATCTGTCACTGCTCTTTGTACCCAAGTATTCAAAAAGTCTTTCATCCAACCCAGGATATTTTTATCTATGCCATATGCTTCTAGCTTTTTGAATAGTTTTCTATTTTTGCATTGTCTGAACAGAATTTCAGGTTTCTAAGTAAAAATGTCCCGTAATAGGTGGTTTTCGATAAATAAAATAGCTTGGGATGGGACGACTAATTTAGCGTAAAATTTAAATTAAAGTTCAAGCATTTTTCCATTTATCCCTGATATATTTAAGCCTCTATGAGGTTTATGTACGTATTCGTATCTACATACTCTATTTCAGTGTTCCCGATTCATACATCGTGCATGCACACGTTATCTTTCAGTGGTCCCAGCCACTTTCATCAGAATTAGAGGAATGACTGATGGGATAAGTAAGGAAGGTAAAGTGGGGAAATGATTAGGGGCGGGAGTGGAGGAAAAAAGTTGATGGAGAAGGGATTGGTTTCATGGTTGATGTAGAAGATTGACGGGAATGCTGTCAATGCTCATCATTGAATCCGAGGGGTTGAAAAGAGATAAATAGCCACACGCGCGGCTGATTAGTTTTTATTTCATTTGATCGTTGTAACTGTGGACGGGAGGGAGGAAATAATTAGTAAGTGCTTTACACCGTTTTTCAAAAGAAATGCTCTATGAGTATCGGCGTGTCGGGGAATTTGGAGGGTGACAGACGTGAAGGAGAGATTATAAGTCACTCGGCGGTTGTCAATTCTTATATTTAGGGGCAAGATGTATTGTCCGCACGGCATTGAAATCGCACTGATCGTAGCTACGCGGCCATGCGATATTGAAATGGACTCTGAACCATGAAGGGCAGCCATAACGGGTGCCCTCTGGTACTCACAATGTAGCCCGAGATAGCGATAAGACTAATTGGGACATGTCGGGGGCCTCGTCGGTCCCGGAGAGGCAATTTACGTTTTTGCGGGCGGGGAGGGGGGTGAGACGGGTAGGGAAGAGCGAAACATATGGTACTTGGCTCTCCGCGTGATCCTGAACACGCAATTGCTCTTCCCCGGCGTGACGCGCTCAATTCCCGGCGGGCGAGTGAGATGAGGCGGGCGCAAGCGATGACACAAAGCTCAGCACGTCCGGCCTCTAAAGCCTCTCTCTCTTTTCTTCCCACTCTCCTCTCTGCAATCGCAATCGGCGGCGGTGGCTGAGGTTTGACGGTTGAAAAGGACTGACTGTTAGTGTCCGTAAGGACCGATTGAATGGGTTTTGTAGAACACCTGGTCTATCGGCGAGGGGGAGAGGGAATCACGGGACACTACAGAAGCTTTCCTTTGGGTGTACGGTGGATATTATGTCCGGCGGGATCATAAATTAAAGATCTTTCTGTGCAACTGCTATAAGTAACGCCCGCCGTCGGCAACTCAACGCGAAGAGAAATGCGTCCGTATTGATTTCAAAAGTTACTATCCATTACCCCATAATTGCAATGCTGGAATAAGAATTGATGTAGCTTTTCACGGATTCATTTACCACCTAAGTCTATTTTCAACATTTGAGTACTGTATGTGTGGAAAACAACAGTCTGAAGGGCCCTGGGTCCCATTGGTGGTACCGGAAGACATCATATACCTATGACCTTTTTTCTCAAATTTTAAAATTTATGTAGTAATAAACGAATTGTCCATTAATTCAGGGACACCAGGATAAAATCGGGAAAGGAGGCGAATGCTAATAGAAAAACCGAGAATATGATAGGTATGCGAATATTGAGATTCCCATTGGAGTTGACTTTTTTTGTTGAGAGGCCAATTTGGTGTCTGGTATAGACTATGGTGCGTGCAGTCCCTTCCGAAATGAAAAAAATGACCTCGGGGATGCCAGTGGCACTCAAAGTGATGAATGAATGATGCTAAATATACCATGGATGAATATATGCTATAAATACCAGTTCATATTGAAAGTATTTCGAGGGAAAAATAGGAATATGACGGAATTTTTGCAGTCAGTCGAAAATGGGAATCTGGAAAATGAATGGTCATTTTGTAACAATCTAGGTAATCGTGAAAGACTTGTAGTCAGAGCGTTCGAGTACAAATCGGGGGTCCCAGATTCTATTCTTGATGACAATAGACATCCTCAACTTCATCAAAGCTGAGCGGTTTTTAGGATACAAGATCTTACTGGGAAACCACAGGCGGCAGAAGGAAAGGAATACCACTATCCTGAGGTGCTAATTTCAAACTCTGTGTAGGGCTTAGTACACAATGACCTCTACCCTCAACTATCAAACCAACTTTCGGGTTGACTAAGATCATTTTTTAGCAGTCTCCAAGATTATCCTTGAATATATATATATATTATATGTATAAAGTGGGTCGCGGTAGTCCAGGGGTAAAGCGTTGGACTAACCGAAGGATCCGGGTTCGATTTCCGGGCAAGCCTATCTGGGTATACTCAGCTCCACCCTCAGTGATTTGTAATTTTTACCAGATCTTCCTGAAATGATAAATCATAACCGGCACAGGGAAAGGAACTGGCCTCCCTACCCTGATGTGTGAATTTCACACGGCGTCAGGCTTAATACTGGATGAACTCTGCCACCACCTACCAAACAGAACTTCGGTTTGATTACTGTGTTTATGGTATATACTATGTATATATAAATATCTCAAAAAGGGGGTTATCCAAAGGGGCAAAATTAATTACAGGAACTGTTAATAGGTAAAGGACAAGGAAACCATGGATTACTCTCGAAATGATTAGAAAGATAGATGATAGAAAGAAATAGTAGTATGTATACACAATGTAAGAATGAAGGAAACATGAAGAGTTGAATAATTAATTTAAACAGATAACTAATAGAGCAAAAGAAGCGTGTGAAAGATGCAGTCCTAGGATACGGAAAGTTTGCAGAGCAAGGGTGAAATTATTGCACTATACAATAACGAGAAGTAAGAAAGGAAGATCTTTGTTAACAGAAATAAGTCGGGTAAGATAATTGTTGAAACTGAGAATATCCAAGAGAGATGAAGGGAATATATGGAAGAACTGGTGAAGAACTTGGTTCTGAAACGTTAGACGTAGAAAGAGAATATAAGGATATGGAGATAGCTTAGGTCCAGGCATACTAGACGTTGAGATAGAAAGGATATCAAGGGTAAGAAAAAGGTTTTTAATTGACTAATTCGTAACTTTTATGAGAGAGAAATTTGGCCGGAAAACTTCGTAAATTCAGGTTTTTGTTCCCATTTCAAAAAAGTGAATTTTAATTTACTTATTTAGTACCCAGCGAACTTTCACAAGGGAGGGAGGGATGACACACCAAACTACCCTTGACCAAAAATACCTTTTCCTTCTGACGCGGTCGGACTTTTATTCTGATCCTTTATCGTTCTTTGGAAAAATTACATCTGAAGTCTATCTCTTCTGCACTTATCCCTTATCTCTCAAATTTTGTTGGCATGATCTCTCCTACCGTAAAAAGGTGGGTTACAGGTTACATCATGAGATGACTGCGGAAAAATAAGTTCGATTTCTAACGCAACTAATGTGGTTCTCAGGATTATCAACAAAAGGTTGGAGATCTGGGTAATATGATTGCTCAGGTGTTGATCAACTTGAGATAGGCATGCTTGATGCTATTGCAGTAATGAGGTCACTAAAAGAGAGGGACATAGAATACGATCGGAATGTGTTTGCCTGTTTCGTTGATTTCGGAAAAGTGTGTTAGAATGAATTGGAAAAAACTAATGAATGTTTTACAATAAATTGCAGTAGAATGAAGGGGTAGAAGACTTATCTGCAATCTGTACGTGTCTCAGGCTGCTCAGGTGCGAGTAGGGGAAGGAGAGTCCGGATGAACAGTGTTAGGAAGAGGAGTAAGGCAGGGGTGCCCATTATCACCGGTGCTGTTCAATGTATATGTGGAGTAAATAATTGAAGAGGCATTGGAAAAACTGGAAATAGGAAGGAAAGTCGGCGGGGAAATTTTAAAACCAGTCAGATTTACGGATGGCCAAGCAAGTTTGTCAGTCAACCAATGGGTTACAAACTCTGCTGAGCGCTTCGATAGGTCAGTGTAAGAGGTACCAGATTAGAATACATTTAAATAAAACAATGGTTATGAGGTTTTACAGAGAGTGAAAGGCTAAGTTAAACTTTGAAATAGAAGGGTGAAATCCTTCTCCAAGTTACGCTCCATACATCACTCCGCTGCCCCTTCCCCCCGCCCCCATTCGTCGAGCATTGGAGTCTCCACTTCCTCAGACACCCACACCGAACGCTTATACAGGAGTTCTCCCGAATAAGGGGACACTGTTCTTCAACGTGTTTCCAGGCGAGATCAGAGTGGTGACCGTAGGACTTCCACCTCGAGGTTCCCCTCTTGCAAGACCCGTCCACGAAAGAAACTGAGAACAATTAATATTATCTCAGTATATGCACCCTTTTAAAAGATATTTCACCTCAATTTTTGAAAAAAAACAAACTTACACTTTTCAAAGATTCGTTTGTCCCTCATGAAATAGAGTCATCCTAAATTATTGTACTCAACTTCAAAAGCTCTGTACTGCCAGGGTGTTTTGTTCTGAGATAAAATGTACTTTTATAAAGCGCTAGTCATACATACTTCTCCACACAGATCATGGCACCTCAGTGTCGGCAGGGATTTCATGAGGGAAGTTCTCTTGCCAATCGTTGATAGCATATCGTCGTTTTCCACGTATGAAGGCATCCGCTGAAAGAGGTACGTTGACCTGTGATATGTAAGGAAACGTGACGTCATTTATTTGATAACCGATATTTTCTACATCCGGTTTAAATCCGAGTGAACGCATTAGTCAAGAGTGTAGCTTATGGAGACAAAATATTATTCATGTTTTTCTAAAATGTATTCATTCCAAACGATAGTCATGATGACCTTTCTTGCAAGCAATATTGGGCAACTTAAGGAAAATGGCCAAATATAATTATTTTATGTTTTTAATCAGCATTGACGATACATATTTTTAATTATGACGTAGCCAAAAGCTCGACGAAAGAAATTGAGTTCATTTAAATTATACAAATATTATTAAAATTCCTTAAACCTTGATGCTTATCTTCTTTTGACAGAATGATATATCAAGGTGATATCTTTGAGGAATATTTTTATATTCTTGCTTTTAAAATTGCATCTAATATTTAAATCAAACCTGGAAACGTTGACCTTATAGTTACACTCGTGTTATTAACACTAGACGTAACGGCGTACATTTTTAGCCATGAAGGTAATGATTAAAAATATTATTCAGTATCATGTACGTGCGTAGTGAATCAAAACACCCCAACTTCTTGAGAAGCCTTGGCTCTTTCCTTGTTCACTTTTTTCCATTTTCTTCTTTCATTCATCTTCTCAAGCATTTCCTTTCTTGACCCACCACTCCTTCATTGTTTTATTATTTTCTGTGTACTTAAGAGATATTTTTATTCCATGCTCATTGTAGATGGTCAAAAAAGTTTTTTTTTAAATTTCGAACTGTGTGGGGAAAACTTGCGTGATAGCTTGCTTAGAAGCCGCAATATGTTTAAAAATTTCTTTTTTTTTTTAAACTTCATATCTCTCAAAGGCATCTTGTTCTGAAAAGATTGCGTAAAACACCAAATATTGTTCCAAAGCTCCAATTTTACAAATGGAGTCCTTCGCATTCTACTGGCGTGAATATGCTTCACTTAAGTTTCTTGATAATAGAAAAATATTTTCACAAATTGCGGATAACACTTCCAGTTCGTGTATTACGCCTAAATAGTTTGAATTTTCGCGATATTTTTACGGTCATGATAAACTAGTGGAAGAGTAAGACACGAAATTTGAAGTTTTTCCACTTACACGCTTTGGGATGGTAGGGTGTCGCCGTTACGTCGGATCGCTGACGACGTTAGTATTCAAAACAGGAGACGAGAGCCGGTTTATCTGTTCTGAGACACGCTTTGTTGTGATTTAGGCAAACCACTAGCATCTTATGGATTTCACTAGATACTTTTACTTGGGTATTGCAAATTATTAAAAGTTACAGTGGCCGTTACCGATGAAAGCGTGCCAATATGGATATTATAATTTAAGGAAATCGTACGAACTAGATTTCAACAGAGAGAGGTAAAAGAAAAACTAGACAAATTCGTAGCTGAGGCAGAATAAAAATAATTTTATACGTGTATTGCACCATCGGTTGCTTTATGCTATGAAATTTTCTTGTTAACTCCGGGAAAAGGCATATGCCTTTGACTGTCCCTCTGTTGTTGAATGTAAGAGCGAAAGATTAAAAAAATTGCCAACCATTGACAGAAAATTTATCCGTACCTACCTAAAGACAAAACGCTCGATTGAAGGTAAATAGTACGAAAAAATAAGTTAGAAAGACGCCATGGTAAAACTATGTAGCAAAGCCGCTATGCCTGTGTCGTAAATCAGTGTGGGATTTATTCATAAAAATTGTATAATTTTTAGCACTGAATATTTCACGAAAGAAAATGAAAAAAATTGCTTCTGTTTATTCTGTATTTAAAAAATAATCATAGGTACAAGATAAAAAGTGTGTAACTATGGCCAAATAATTCTACATAACTCAATTCAGTTCTCTCTGTCCACTATATTCTTGTTATCACCGATGACATTTCTTCTCTGAACTGGCTGGTTTACGTATCTCTACTACCATTTTTATTGGTGCATAGTTTATTGGGGGCACTCTGGGTAAGATAGCCTATACTCAGAGCTCCTAGAAACCTTTATTGTACTGATACCCCGTCGCAAGGTAGCCATGTGGCATGTGCAATATTATTTTCTAAGGCTAACAAATCTTTGATTGCGTGAAATTGTAAAATCGATGGGGTAGTCTCACCCGTGAAAATTGTCAAGTATTATTGGAAACTTTTTCTTGGACTTAAGTGTTTGAAGGGTTCGAAGCAAACATCCGCGAGAGTTGGAACGTTTTCCATCGCTCGCGTTTGGAAACTGTGGAATCCTGATGAGCCATGAGGCGGCACGCCTCTATTAGCCAGGGTATAACCCTCTTGCTAGAGAACTGGGGCCGCAGAATCATTAACAAAATTGAGTCCAGTTTTAGTGAAAAATGATGGGATACTAGGAGAAGAGGGAGAAGACGCAACTATAAGTGACGCACTTACACACATTGGGATGGTCGGATGTCACCGTTACGTCGGACCGCTGACGATATTGGTATTCAAAACAGGAGACGTCGGCCGATTTATCAGTTCTGAGACAGCTTTGGTGCAATTGAGATTTATCACTAATATATTTTTCATTATGAGTAATTTTATTTAGGGATTAGGATTAATGCGTTTAATGATTTAAGTCAATTGCAAACAAAAATTATCAATTCATCACTTATTTATTTTGAATCTTAAAAAATATTTTCGCTATAACCATATTAATTTCTGTATCATCGGTCGCAATCAACTAGTTTCCTCTTTTTATGTTTCTGCCATTTAATTCTCTCTCGCCTTCTCTTCCTCTTTTTGTCTGCCAGTCTCTCCCACTTGTTCGGAGCACATTGCATTGTGTGGCCTCCGCTGACGCCATCACCAAGGACTGAGAATAGGGCCGGCTCGGTTGCCAGCGTGGATCCATTGGAATTTTCTAGAGGCGTGCACTCGTGGAACGCAAGGATGATCGAATCCCACCCACTTTGCGAAAATGAATCCTCCTCTGCCATTTTACCCAAACCCGAAAAATTCCTTGGGGGCGTACCTATGCATCGCCACCTCGCGCCCGACGACTGTAACCCTCACTTTTAAAGCTGAATCGCTCGCCGGTGGTTCATCGCCTGCGTCGGCGGGAGCAGGAATGGCTGGATTCACTGCGCGAAGCAAGGGAAGGGTAGGTATTTGATGTCATAATTTGTTCGACAGCTTGAAATTCTCCTTCTGTGCCTACTTCTGGGGAAGCGGTTTAGCAAAATGTACGAGATATGAAGAATTCTTATTCTATCCAATTTTTTTTCTCTGTACTTTTTCATGGATCTTCCTCGAAAGAGCCGGAGACAACTTTGCAAGATTGTTTGAATGATTACTTGTTCAAAGGAATGGATTCAGATATGACCGCAGTGGACATCGGTGAGTAAAGTATGCATCCACTTCTACTATTTTATCATTAGTACGTAATTATCCATAATTACATTCGTTGCTTTTGTGTCGAGAATCAAGTGGCGCGTGTCTTAAGTATCTGAAAAAACCATGACACGTGGTCTGGTGGCAAAGAGAAGCATTCCAAAGTGGACGAAAGACGAACGCTTCCTTGAATACGTTTCCAAAATTTAACCTAACTTTTTCATTACTTCGATCACTCTTATTCCCCACCGTCGCTCGCTCCTACTCTGAAAGTTAATAGTTTCCTCATGGGCATTTGTTCCCACCAGGTCTTGTGACCGTGTAAGTAGATGCATCCCTTGAGAGGAATTTATTCTAAAATCCCAGAATAATTGAAAACTGTTCGTACCAAGCAGTCAGGTAGGCGGTCATTTTGGTATATTTATTTTAAATCTGCAATTATTCTTAGTATCCGTTACAAACAAAACGAAAATATCTAATTTGAATAACGTTGAAGGGCTCATAAGGGTTTTAATAATTTTAAGTTCATCGCCGTGAGAATTTAGAAGAAGCTTACTTTTACGAAACGAATATTAGAAAATGATTCTTTTTAGAAAACTAATTGAATGGAAATGTTATTTTCCGCATAAAGCCCTCTCGTGAAGGATTTTTACTTCCATCATGTACCAGTTGCACTTAAGGTTTTGAAGATTCAACATTAATAATGTAGGTTATTAGGCAGTCTTACTCTCTATACCCAATCTAATCAGAGTCCTCGAAATACCCGCCCTCTCCTTGGCGAACCTTCTTTCAGTTCTCAACCTGCCGTTGAAGGACGCGATCCCGTGTGACTACGCTATCATCGCGTTCGTCTCGTCGGTCTTTTTGCGTTGCCAGCGGTCAGCGGAGTCGTTTGACACGCAAGATATTTTATTGGACGATTGTTCACGTGCTATTGCGTTTGACGCCTCTTACTTCAAAATTGAAAGGGTGAAGCTGCTGACGAGACACTGACGTATTGATATTGCAGGGCATTTAGATCGCGGCTCATAGCTCGCAGTATAAAAAGGGGTATTGGAGGCAGTTTTATGAACTTAAGACCCCTTCGCAATCCTTCCCCCCCTGGCCACCACCCCTCTCTTTTTCGGCCAAGTATTAATTGCTTAATCGAAAAACTAAAATCGGTTGGGTCGGGGGTGCGTTTTCTTTCCGACCATCGTTTCCTTGCTATAAACGATGAGGCGTACGCCAACGTTTTCTTCTCCTCTCATATCTCGCATCTACCCTGCTTGCAATGCTGTCTTTGAAATAGCTAGGCACAATACTATTTTGCCATAGTGTATTCTGGTAAATGAACGTCTTCGTAGATGTGTAGAACTCGGGTAGCAGCGCTCTGCCCGCCGATATTTATATTTTGAATCAAATACATTGCTTTTCTAGTCTTTTCATTGCATAACATTTTTTGAATGAATTATTAAGCTCAGCTTCAATGGAATCAGTTCTGTTAGCTCCGTTTACATATGTCTTGTTCTGGAGAATGGAGAATCGCTTATACTGATTGCGTAAGCACAGTATTTCCAAAGTATTAATTTTGACTAATTCTTGACGTCCTTTTCTATGAACCCTTGAGTCCTCCGGGAGTATGATGCGAGTACCTGGAGCCCTCTGCAGGATTGCGGAAATTGTCATATTATTCACTATTGTGATGCAGTAGTGTTCGTCTTCCTCAAGGTAAGCTTATAGACCTAGAAAAGTTTTTAGTACAGTAGCAGACGGCTGAGGTCATTTCATGTACACACAATAGCATTACGATCACAGCGAAGTCTTCGGCAACTCTTTGCAATCGCATTTTGACCATGATTTATCTGGTATTAAATATTTAACAAAATATTTAGTCAATATGGATGATATTTTTTCCAAAATGATACAATGACAAATTTTAGAGATTACATTTAATTAGTCTCCCCTGAAGAATGGCTAAAATGTTAAATTTAATAGTTTCTCCTCTGGTGAGGTGGTCGATTGTTGGACAACTGGAATGGCCTGGGTTCAATTCCCGGGAAAGCCTCTCTGGGCATCCTCAGCTGTGAGATTTCCGGGGTACTAGATCTTCCTAGCACCATAGCCCGGGTAGGGGAAGGAACTGCCCCACCCCCTTCTCTGATGTGTGAATTTCACATGGTACGCTGTAGGGCTTAGTACTGGGGGAACTCACACACACAGCGAACCGAACTTCGGGGTGATTACTAAGTTTATGAATTTATTTCCTTTTATTTTATATTTGTTTACTTCTAATATGACCAATATACAATATCAGCCATATCGTTATTTGGAAGTGGTCCTTAGCAGTTTGTGTTTGAGTAATCTGTGCAGGTCATCTTAGCTGAAATAAGCCAAAAGAAAAATATTTTGAAGTTTTAAATAATTATTTGTGCCACGTATAAATGGCTTTATTAATTAAATATATCTTCGGGTTCGCAAAATCATAACCCGCAATTAATATCTTTTGAAGGTCCATTTTTACTATCCTATATTGTACATGTTGCGTATCTGTCATATTCATGCTTGTTAAAATTTCTTTTAATGATTACACAGCTGGGTATAGAATGCACTAAAATAATATAAATTATGGGTTGTAAAAATTCACTTTGCTTGTAATGGAAACGCTTTACTTTGACAGTTCGTTTTAATAATTGAATGGACATACTACAAAAATACTATCATGAAGCTTATCCCATTCAGACGATTTGTATAGTAATTTGAATAATTGTGGTTGCTGTGATAATATTTGTTGAAATGAAAAAAGTAACCACCAATTCCTCAGTTTCCCTTTATCAATGTAAGAGTTCAAGTGTACCTTATTTGCATTTGGTCAATGGGAGGAAGACGGATTGTCAGGGTACAACATTAATACTAGTATGTTACCGGATGCCAACGAAAGTGATCGTAATGCGATAAAGTGACCTCAGCCTCATTGAATAATTACCGAATACATATGCTTATGGTCCCACTAGATTTAATTGTCATAAATTATTTTATTATTTAGAATTTGTTGATACTATGTGGCTAATTGTCTTTATACCAATTAATTAAAAATGTGACAATTTGATGACATCAGGGGTAGGTTTAGGGCACCCAATTAAACGATGAAACTGTATAGATAGACATTTTCCAGCACATTGCTGTGCTGTATCACATCCTGCTATATTGTACACTTCCTTTTCAATACTGTCCAGAATTTCTTCATCTGTTCCTATTATCCTTCCCTCGTTTGTAACATCCTTCACTTTATCATTGACCTCAAACTTTCCATTATCACCCAGTGCTCTCTGCTCCATCCACTTCCTCTGCCTTCTTAGAATTTCCACCATCAATTTTTCTTACCACACACCCCATTTGGAACCTCTGTATTGGTCGTACATACTGGTCTCAAGTTATTTTCACCATTATTTCCATGCGCAAACTTGACTGTTGACTCCTTTTCTTAACCTGATTAACATCCTACATATTTCAAAACTATGCCGTGATGTATGTAGAGCTGCACATATATAGATACTCTGTTATTAAGTTTTCATAAACTATTGTTCTTACTCTTTCTCAATATTTCATCGATTGCGTCCTCTTTGTAAAACTTCTTCGCCTGATGTACGAGGAACGCTTACGAGGATTCCTTACACCTCGTTATTCTTATTTTAATGTCTTTGCTACATTGAAATTTATCAGCCAAAACACTAGCACGATGAGTGAACTCTCTGCTCTGCTCTTGAAAACCGTATTACCTTCATCATATTTAGTCTGTTTCTCATACCCATTGCATTAATTTTATGTGGTTACCATTGAGTGTAATTGCAAATTAAAACCTAATTATTTGCAAATATGATTTTAGGGATTCATAATCTTCTTTCTTATCTTCAGCCCTGCTTACTGTATCAACATTTACTTTGCATGTGAACTAAAATGCATGCGTGATAGGGGGCGGGCATAAGTACATTACTGCATCAATGTCGTCCCCGTTTCTCATATTTTACCCGTCATTCCTCCATCCAGGAAACATAATTTTCTCTTTCCTCTCCCAATATTCTCACATAATTTCCCTCTACACTCTTTTCTCTACTTAGCTTTGAACCAAGCAACTTCCTCACTTTCTCTATCATCTGTCAAATGTAGTCCCTAGTCTTGCTTATTAAACTTATTTTCTCCATTCTTTGTCAGATCCACAGCTCTAAAGCCAATAATACCAAATTGTCGCTGCATTCCTCTTTCTCATCTCAAAGATAAAGTTTGTTAGTTTACGCAAAGGGTCCTGAAATCTGAATTGATATTATTTATTAATACAATTATTAATCAATTAATTAATATGGTTATTATATTTTATTTTGATGATATTCGTTGCAATTAGGCAATTGTCCTGGTGGAAACGGTCAAGTCTGGTCAGCTGTCACTCATGACATCCACATAATACATACCATCCATTTACCATCACCCATGGGATAGGTTTACACTATTCGAGAACATACTATGCACCGTCCTTCGCCACACTCCATAATCACATACTCTTCAATTCCATATGCCGTTCAAAATCGCGTCCCGTTAACACTTCATTCACTTTTGAAATAAAACTTGTAATGCCGTTCACATAACATAAAAACAATATTTTAACACTTACAATAGTATAAAAATCACTGATCAATGGTTTATCACCCAGTGGCTGCTTTAAACTTCTTCTGAAAACTCCTCAAATTGGAAGGAAAGGGCTCATAAACATTTCTTACTTAATTTAACTAACAAAGAAGACATAAATTATAGTGAATCATAATTATTTTCACCGGCTAACTGTTCCAAGAATTGATTTGCAGCACTCTTCCAGGTTATATATTGTTCACTGCCAATCTTTTCATTCCCACACATATCCTTGCACTGACATTTCCCATCACCTGCTTTTCATTGTTCATCGTAGGCCTACCTCTAATATCCTTTCTCTTTCAATGCTTCCTTCAATTATAGTCATCAGTAAATTATCTTGTTTCAGAGTACGTCCAATCCATTCGGCTCCCTGTGAGTATCCTCATAAGCTTGTCTCTTTACTCACCGATCGAAGAACGCCATTCGCTACTCTAACCGTTTTATTCTCACCATTTTTCCATAACATCACATTTCCATTACACCCCATTGATGTCTCAATTGTTTTAATTTTCTTAATATTTTAAGCTTACAGCCTAGATTTAGAAATAAATTTAATTAAATCTATATTCAAATCAATAAGGTATTTAAAAATGGGTGTGATATAGACAAGGCATAGAGAAGGATATTACTGATAAGCTATGTTAACATCTGTATTATTTCCTATCGAGTTCAGTGTACTAATGATTCAGTGCTATATTTGAAAAATCTCGAGTGCTTGCTAATTTTAATGATTCGAGCGTTTTCCTTTGTATAAGGTCCACAGAAATAGCCTTACGCGGAAGAAATCTTTGATGACAAGAAATTTCTAGTATATTGTATTGTTCAGGCGACTATGAATTTTTTGACATAGTTGACATGCTCAGATGCTGAACATTTTGAACGTAGGCAATTAAACATAGAAATTACGTTGATCATTATTGACCATGTTAAATCCGCTAATTATCAAGGAATAACCATTTCATTAGATGTGTACTCTCACGCAGCTCGGTGGCACAGTTGCCAAGGAATTACTGTATTATTATTGGACACAACTATTACGCTTCAAATATTCCACGAGTTAGGACGCAAGAAATGGCGAGACAATAATAATACACTGGATATTATTTTATAGGGCAATAAATTGTTTGATATGAGTAACATATATTTGACAGCTCATATATACATTTTTGAACTAGTCTTGCTGTCTCAAGTAAGAAATTTGTATCCAACTGGACTTTGGAAAAATGAAAAGCATTATTTTATACGAACGTGTTGCAATCAAATATAATTTCAGATTGGCATTGTTGTCAATGCTACATTTTGAATAAAAATTTATTTTTCTTAAGGTAGATGAACCCTTAATTTCTATTTATTTATAGTCGATCCTTCTGATGAACTTGAGCCTTAACGCGTTAATATGGTAATTTGACATAAAATTAGTGAAAAGCGAATGTTTCTATTCTTTGCACAAATTGTCAAAAAAACAAAACATGACTTTATTGAGTTTTGATGGAATAAAAAATATTTAAAATTATTTTAGATGTGAACTAATTAAAAAGAAAATGAGTTAAAAGAAAAATGAAAAGTTATATAGAAAAGAATTGTTATGAAAATAAATTTTTGTTCAATATTTCCTTAAAAGCGTTGCTGAAAAACGAGTATCTTTCATGCTTTGTTTTTGGTTAGATAAATAAATATGGTAATGACATATTTGGATAGATACGCTGAGAAGTATAACGAAATTTATAATTAATAATAAAATAAATAAAAACGAAACTGGAACTCCGCTTGAACATTTTAATCACTAATGATTCTTATGAATTTAGGTAATTATGTCAATTCCCGGTGCAAGAAATCGATGCACTTCAGTCTTTTTATTTAGATAAACACACATTAAAAGAGTATCCTAGAGAATTATTACGATTTCTGATAAATTAATAGAAGGATTTAGACGTGTGGTTGATGCATAGAATGCTACAGACCATGAAGTAATCTTCATCAATTTGAAATACTTCTAGACGCTGTTGCTAGACTGATGATAGAGCTTCACAAGAAAACAGCCGTACCAATGAATCTCAGCGATACATCTGGAAAAAAAATAAACATTTCGCATGAAATAAGATATAATTGAGTGTGTAGTCCGATATTTTAAATTTGTGGTTATCAACTGATATGGAAAGCTAAAATTGAAGCTAAAAAAACGACTACAATTGGCATTTGGTAAAAATTTGTGGCTGAAGTGTTTGCGTCACAATCCGTTTCTCTCTACTTTAGACATGTCTTTCAATTTCAAGATTAGAAATTGATGGAGCTTATGGTTTTCGAATTTCAAACGAACCAATTTCAACTTTCTTTTGCACTTCCCCTTCCGATTGGTAAGCATTATTAAGACCAGAATTCCCTCCTCACATCTAACACAATGTTCGGCGATATAATTATTAAATATAATTTAAATCATTAATAAACTACGGTAAATATTACCTTCATTCCATCATATATGAGGATATTTTAGTCTCTCTTGGGAACAATTTTATTCGTCGCACATTGTCAATTGAGGACAGGTCTATCAGACATCAATATGCCTTTCAAAATAGTAATGATTCGTTGCATTTCTTCCTTAGCATTCCGTGAAAATTTTATTTTCCAAATATAGCACTGGGCTATTTATGTACATGCGCTGCACATTTATAAATAGACAGGCACACCACTAGCTCATTTGTATGTATTTTTTTTTACTTTTTCATTGTTTTTATGGGCCACATCAATATTTTTATGATCTAAGATAATACTTGACATTAGTAGTGCAAGTTCATGTTAAAGTCGCTATCTTTTTCATGTTGTCTATGCATGTGTATTTGTGTTAATATATTTTAATCAATATATTTGGGTTAAAATGCTATCACCATTAAATCTTTCAGGGCGTGCATAAATTACACCAACTTTTCTGGTTTCAAAGAATATCTAATTCCTTGGTCACCAAACTGCCATTGTGGCACCTAACTCTAATGTGAATAGTTGCATTGAACTTAAACGACTTATCTGTCGTATTCGTATTATTTTGACGTCGAGTCCTCAGTTATGGGTGCCAACTCATTTTTACCTGAGAAATTGTTGACCAGAGGAACATAGCTTTTTATAGAACCTAATTACTCTACTTCCTCTTCATTAACTCATTTTTTTGGACATTAATTTTCCATTTAATTTCATTCTTTACTCAAGGCTTCAATTTATTTCACTCTTACATAATTCACAATATTCCTGAGATTATTTCGTTTCACGTTTTAGTCTTACTCTATAAGTTTGCTTTCATCGTACTTCTTGGACTAATTTCGTCTAAAAATGCAACCATTTCAGAGAGTAAAAATCATTCGCCTTGTCCGGGATTCGAACCCGGATCCCTCGATATCCGGCCGAGTGCTTTAACCACTTAAGCTACCGAGACGTCCTCTTACACTCTGAAATTTCTGGAAATTTCATCCTCGAAAAGACCAGTTTCTATTGTTCACCCATCTAAAATCGTACGAATCTTCGATAGCACAAGTTATATTATTTAAACACGTTTCTCTCATTCATAACACTAGTACAATCATCGCGCAGCTAATAATGAAGTGAAACATCAAATAATGTAATTACTTGTTAGACGCGTTTTCGCTTAAATAGCTCATATTTTTCCAACCAGTTTATTGATGAAAAGGATTTCATTTTGCTTTAAATATTAAAATACGTGTGTTTTTCCTCTGTTGATTTCACAAGAAATGTAACTCGAAACATTATTAGATATTTGAGGAATTGCGGGAACCTTCTAGGGAGGTCCGCATGGAAGGTATTTTCAAGTTAGCGCATAATTTATGTATTTTACGGAGTGGTTCTAAATCTACGAGTCATTGATCGTGGGTACTGACTAGGAATTTAAATGAAACAATCATATTTTGACAAAGGGTTTACACGTATATACCTCTGGGAAAAAACTGTACCGCTTCAGGAGAATTATCTTCAAATATTGAATCAAATTACTATTTAACTTTTGGGCGACCGGCTTCCCTACTGCAGGATATTTCTAGTTAATGAAGGAGCACATTTCATTGTACGTATATATTTTCCATTTTTAGTTTCAAAGGTCATCGGGGATTGTGTACTCGCTTTGGGAGTTCGACTCCCTCTTCTTTCTTCTGTTATTTTCGATATTATACTCTTCCGATGTCCTTTTTTCACATGTTATTCCTGATAGTTCACATATATATTTGTTTCATTATCATATTTCTCTATTTACTGCACCTTATCGTATTTTGTTACAATAAGAGTTTCCAAACTACATCTGGCACCCTTAACTTGAGGAATCGAGCCCCTCTCATTCAAACCTATGATGTAAATCGCACACTCCCATTTTCTGATCTTCATCCGCGGCACGCATGTCTTTGTGCGGACAACGTGCAATTTCCATCATCTGTCACTAAAATTCACATTCCAGTTTGCTGCATATTCCTTTATTTTAAACGAGTCTCATGTGCACCGTGTCAAATTTCATGCAATTATTACAATGGCTGTCATTTCCTTATTGTTGCACACGGATTAATGTCAAATCGTTTTACGAAGTCATCTTTTTCATGAATTTCTCGAGCACGCCTTACTTAATCAATATATTTAAATCTTCAAGCAATTATAGATCGCGTACGATTCTTTGATGTTGGTGTCACATTGCTGAGATATAAATCTTAGCAATGGGACATCAACATCAAAGAATTTGAGTGCTGGCATTTTTCCCAAATAAAAAACACCTTTGAAGGCATTACAAAATGAGGTGTGACAAGTTGTCTTGTTGCAGTTTTGTTTTTTTTTTCTCCCTTTCGTTACATGTCATCATCACCGGAGCAGAAAAGTCAAACCCGATCCAATGCAATTTCAGCGGAAAGACTTTTACTGTATTGAGCTGAAGAGTTTCCGGAAATGCATTATCTGCAACGGGTGCCAGTGCTGCTTATTATCGGACTTGTTCCATCCATCATTCTTGCTGTGATAGCCCAAGGAGGGACCAGAGGACATTCAATATTCAAATGTATTCCATGTTACAATTAATTGCATTATGTTGAACATATGTTCCCCTTCTTAAGGCGGCTGTCAACAATAAACAACATATAGATAAACAATTTACAAAATTGTTGAGTGAATGTCATAAGCCAAAGACGGAAATTTGTGAGGAGGGCCAACGAGTGGCAATTTAGCAGCAATCCTCCCGAACATTCGTACACGGAGTATGACTTGCACCCAACAAGTTTGTAGATAGTTTTTCTATGTCCTGTCTATTGTTGACAGCTGTTCGAAGAAAGGGAACATCATTTTAACATAATGAAAGCTCTTTTTTTTCTATGTACACTTCTTTAGCAAATAAAATATTACTTAAGACCCCTATTCAAATTTTTATTACCAAAGTCTCGATGCTGGACAGAGCCTGCTTTTAAGCAAATAGGACTTAAGGATATATTGAGAGCATTTTTCAGCTGAAATTTCACGATTTTTAACAGAATTTAGGCAAATTTGTTGTATAATTATAAAAAAAGTGCTGGTGTTTTCATAATTTTTCCTTTATTTGCGATATAATTAAATATTTAGTTAATTAAATCAATTTAATTGTTAAAATTAATTTGAGCCATTGAAAAAAAAAAGACCCAAAAGAGCATGAAAAATTGTACTAAGTCCAGAGAAAAAAATTCCATGGCCAGGGTTGACAAAAAAGAATGTTATGAGGAGATGGTAACATTTATTTTCCGCATCATACATTACAGACGAAGTTATAACATTAGTAAAAAACTGATCAGTTATACAAGAAGTAGATGCTACCACACATTGTCGCTCTTTATTAGCGTGGTAGCATGCCTTACAGAGTAGTGTATGAACAACTCCAACAAGAGTGAGGGGAATGATCACAGCTTAAGAGCGGTCTTCCAATTGTAGTCCAAATATGCAAGTCTGCATGGTTCCATCAATCGACTAGGGAAGAATCCTATAAAGAAAAAATAACTTTATTAAGTGTCGTTCTAACTAATCAAGTTTACTTAATTTGTATACTTCATTTTTCTCACATTGACCTACTTTTAAGAAAAACTGCACAAGTATTTTCTGGCATTGTCTATTTCAAAATTGTCATAACATATCGGCGAACAGACTAATTGCAAAGTTTTATTCCACGCACTTAGTATATCTCTCAAATAATTCAAACGACGCGTTTATTTATCATATACAGAAAATTTGTTAACCAGTATACATGAATAGTAACCCCTAACTCGTACCTAGAACAAGTGATCTCAGTAATTTATTACATCTTTCAGTTTACGCGCTTTTAATGTAGTATTTACGTTTGACAAAGCTTAATCCCTCAATGATGACTGGATTCACATTTATTATTAGCTGTACTGAAATACATTTTATCAGAATCTGATTAAGAAAAAATGCATTAACTTTCAATGAAGTTTTAACAGAACTACGTATTTAACTTAGGATTTCATTATTTTGGGCTAATTTTGAGCAAAACCCTTAACCAGTAACTCAGTAAAGAAGAATTCAAATGACGAAAAGTTTGTATGTTTCTTTAACTACTTTTTATTAGTCCAGTAACATCACATCTTAAAGACCTGCATCCCGAATGCAGAGTTTTTCTGTCTCAATAGCAAGTGAATTCGAGACTAATTGCAAAGTTGTTATACCATTCCTAAATTTACATACTATATATGTTTACTTAGCATGAGACGATACTATAATGCGACGAAATTACTAGCATGAGTACTACGGCAGGAGAGATATTACAAAAAGATGGAAACAATTATTAAACTATATGCAACATTTATTATAGAAAACAATAATACTTTGCATAACAAATACATCAAAATGTGCACAAGCAATATGGAGTTTGACAAATGAAGTATCAATGAAATAACATTGTAAATAAACCAGGAATATCTACAGAATATATTGTACATAGTAAATATCAAAGAAATACAATTAACTCAATAGTATCAAACAACGTGAAATCCACATAAATTGCCTTCGATTTCTTAATTCTTTTTAATGTGTCCTAAAATATTAAGTAATGACGATTATAATTTTTTCAAAACTAGTGTTCTTAAGTCAAATTTATTCCCGATCAATCGCCCTCAACTAAATTCAGAGACATTCTCCAAATATATAAATATTAGACCTAGGAAATAATCCACCCGAGCACATAGATGCCACACACTAAAAACCAACTTAGTTGAGCATGAAGATACGAATTTCTTAGTAGTTTATTTTAAGGCATTTAGGAAATTAAAACAAGACTTAATTGTCAAGGTTAATTTTACGAACTTTAGTGTACCTAGCAATAATTCTTAAGACTTGATTCCTTGCCATTAACCGACTAAGGATTCGGTAGCTAATATAGTTGAATACCGAAATGAATGACCAAACGGGACAACAAGCCTGCACAGGTATTTAGCGTTAATCGCATTCGCGGATGAAAGAGTGGATAGATGAAATTGCAGGGGGCTGAAATCAAAGCAATGACTATTCTCTATAGCTTCAATTTTAAATGC
Source organism: Hetaerina titia (assembly GCA_037158775.1). Lineage (NCBI taxonomy): Eukaryota > Metazoa > Arthropoda > Insecta > Odonata > Calopterygidae > Hetaerina > Hetaerina titia. The sequence continues at coordinate 35,754,330 of CM073776.1, read as the reverse complement.
TTTTAAACCCATATTTACGTAGCAATGACAGTCATAAAATTTTACTTCAAACTTTTTACCTGTATAACCTGCCTCAAAATGTAATAACATTTAATTGACTCCTACCAGAATTCTGATAAATATTTTACATTTCATTATTGTAATCTAGCGTTGAAAAAAACCTTATTATAAGTTATAGAAACAAATACATGTAGAACATGTTATAGAAAAAATACCTGCGAAGTAAAGGGAATGTATGAAGATTCTTTAGTTACTCATTATTGTCCCGATAACAGCACACATGGAAGGATTAATGAATTTTGAATGGGGAGTATTTTTGTCATGATTTTGGACGAATACCCATCATGGGCATTGATTAAAAAAACTTCTAAGGTGGTAACTTTGTAATTAAATGTGTGAATAAATATGAGTATTCAACCACGCAAGGGGTTGAGCTGGACAAAATGTTTACACGGTTAAATATGCATTCAACGCGATGTGACAGCCAAACTACCCTTAAGTTCCTCCCTAAGACAGCTAACTATGATGGATTTTTTTCATGTGGAAACTGAAAAAGTTTAACAAACCTCCCGAATTATTCTTGCAGACGTATGCATTCATTTAATTTTCGTCTAGGGATTCTGAAAATATCAATCCTTGACTAGATAATATTTTATTGACTACAAGTTAGAATTTGTCTTGGCGTTGGAGGTTATAAATTAATACTCGTCTCACCACTGCGTTAATGTTTCCACAGTGTGATTACCTAAGACGAGTAAACATGCACAATAGATTCCAAACTTTAATGGATCAGAATGATGTATCACGAATAAACTAGATAACGTCTATTACACGACTACTAGGGCTGGAGATGTTTATTACAAAAAAGTTAATTGAAAAATAGAAAAAATGGATAAATGCATTACATAGCAAATGCATAATATATGAACATGAAATATCACGTTTGAGAAATTTTAGAATGAATATAAAAAAAATAACAGTTTTAAACAAACCAGCAAAAAATATCTAGAAAACTACATAAAAAATCAAAGACAAATGCTACGTTGCCTCGAGAGTAACAAATATAAGATGTCAAATACCCATAAATTAGAATCGATTTCTTAAGGAGTGTTAAAATCTTCTCAAATTATACTCATGGCGATCTATGGAATTATTTTTTCAAAATTGGCACTGCCAAGTCAATTCTATTCCCAGTGAAACTGACCAAATAAATTGCGACCCTTGATCAAAAATGCAAATGTTGAAAAGTAATAATACTGTATTCACCACCTCAGAAAAAAAATTAAGGAGAATATTAGAATATTCCCAATATTTAATTATTTAATATTTCACTTCAACAAATAGAATAACATACAAACATTAAAATTCAGGCTTTGAGTTAACAGCAAGTTTGATTATTTATCACAGAGCTTTTTAGCTCGTTCCACACGTGGTCTATGTATTTTTCTTTAGTTTACAACCTAAAAAAAAAGATTAAGTAAAACTTAAATTGAATTGCGCATTTAATTCAAACTACTTCAAGTTTGCCTCAAAGGATGATCATTGGAAATAATTTAGGTTTTCAAGTGTACATTGTGCTTGACACATCGACACGAAGCACTTAATGTAGTCAAGTATATTTTAAGATCACATTTAAAAATTTACGTAATATATCGAGAAATCACAATCTTCCTGAAATTTCAGGTGTATTATGAAAAACATTAACCTTCAGTAACATAACTAGTTTTATTTATTTGATACGTTAACGTCTAGCTTATGGCTTGGTGTAACAACAAAAGATCTTAATGTGATGGTGAATACCAATAGTGAAAATTACGGGGCGTCAAAAGATTTTCCTTGGTATATTCTTCTTAAACTTTGAATTAAGCTGGTTTATTAACATCACTCAAATCTCCTATAGGAAAATATTAATAGGTTGCAGTCATGCGGCTATTTAGTACAATTAAATTAGGCAAATCGATATGCATATCCTTACGAATGCATGTTCTATCAATTAGAGAAAAGCGCGTGTTATTGTGAGAGAAAATAATTTTTAGGAATTCAGGCAGACCTAGTGTAAATATCGGCGGGATTTTTGGTAGTCGCGGATACGTGAGTAACATACGAGTTAAAAAAAATATTTGGTGTATAAAATTCCTTCAGATTTCGCCCGGCCCTTATGCCGCCCATCTCTTTTCAGAACGTAAATACTCCTGTTGTTATCTCACTCCACACTTCAGACCGATTAAGTATCCACGCAAGAGAGTATCGCAAGGTTCAATAACTGCTCGAATTCTGTTTTGTTCAGTTTTTTGCTCGTTGGAAAGCAGCTGTCGATCGTTTAAAAGTTAGATGAGCAATTTTAGCATTATTTTACAGCAAAACCATTCTTATTCGCATTCTTTTTAATTGATTAATTTAATTATTCTTAGCGCAAAATCGGCGCCTTTTGGCTTTAAATCGGACAATTAACAGTGCAAACAATGGAGATGCCTATTAACACACCTAGTTGGAGGAAAATGCACCCTGGTGGGGATCGAACCTTTGATTGGCAGAGGACGTTACCCCGTCGCCACTGAGGCCGGCAAACGAACTGATACTTCAGTATGTTCACCTTCAATTGAAAGTGATGTTTCGGGTACCAGGGTCTTCCTGAGAAACCGTTATGGCAGAGATAGGAATTTTCCCACCTAACCTTTCCCTCCTATTCCTTATTTACAAAATGACATCAGTACCGTAGTTGATAGCAAGCTCCGCCTTTTCCTTTTCGCCGATGATGCAGTAATTTATGGATACATTCGAAGTACTGAAGACGGAGTCGTGTTAGCCAACGACCTAGATGCAGTTCAAAATTGGTACGATGCATGGCAATTGGAACTAAATGAAAAAAAATGCGAAGTAATACATTTTTGAGAAAAGAATAATTCCCTCCCTTATAGTTCAAAAGTGAAACAAACCAAAATCGCGAGGATAGATTCCTTTAAATACTTGGGTGTAAGAATTACTCACGATCTGTCTTGGGAAAAACAAACGAGAAATATGCGGTCGTGCTAATAAAAAATTGGAATTTGAGAAAAGAGTGCTAGGTAATTGCGACGAAAAAGTGAAAGAACTATGTTTCCTTGCCTTGGTCAGGCCCGACCTACAGTATGCTGCCAGTATATGGGATCCTCAAAATATAGTAAATTGGATTTCGGAATTTGATCGAGATCAGCGGAGGGGGGCTAGATTTGTCAAACATTTTTATGACCCACGCAGAAGCGTAAACACTTTGCTAGACAATTTAGGTTGGGATTCTCTTACACAGCGGCGTTTCCAATATAGATTAAACTTATTAAAAAAATTTAAAGATGGGCCCTTTTTCGGTGACATCAAGGATATAATACGAGCCCCAACGTATTACGGTCGAAGGGATCACGAATATAAGATTAGAGAGATAGACTGCAAGACTGACAGATTTACAATGTCATTTTTTCCAAGGACGATACGGGACCAGAATGCTTTTAGTAGAAATTCCCCAGGATTTAGTTCATTACAATAAGTATTAGCGTATAGGTTAGAGACTGCACGAGGATATGTATATATATATATTTTTTTTAGGTAATCTACCAGTTAAGGTAGGTTTTTGGATGGACACATCTATCAAATAAATATTTTGTGACTCCTAAGAAAACCTACTCCACATTAGGTCCCTCTTCATCTCTGTGTACTTCCTCCCGACCAACACCCCTATCCCGTTCCTGCCCTTTCCTCGCTTGCCCAACATTCTCACCTCTATTAGCTTCAACATTCCACTACCTCTAAAACGCCTTTCATCCATTTTTCCTGCCTCCATAGGATTTCTTTCAACAAACCCCTCTTCACCCACCATCTCCAGTACTTCCTCATGTTTTCCTTTCAGTCCATTTCACCTTCTTCATTCTTCTCCACACCCACATTTCAAAAGCCTCCAATCTACGTCCATCCTCCTGCTTCAGTGACCACGTTTCCGCGCCGTACAATGCTACGCTCCATATCAGAGTTTTTACGAGTCTTGTCTTAACATTCCTACTCAAAGTCCCCGTCATCAACTCCCTCCTCCTTGAGAAAGCCTCCTTGCCTAGCGCAATTCTTCTCCTTACGTCCCTACTACTTTTGCCGTATTTGTCCAAAACACTTCCGAGATATGTAAACTGTTCTACCTGCTCTATTTTTTCCCCGCTCATTTTAATATTTTGCTTAGCCTTTTTCTTCCTGGAAAATCGCATAACCTTTGTTTTATTAATAGTGATTGTCATCCCATATCTATCGAACTGACAATTCAATTCCCTCAGCAATGCTTGCAACCCCTTGGCTGACTGAGCAACTAATGCTTGGTCATCAGCAAACCTAACCGATTTTGCCAATTCCCCTTCGATTTTCATTCCTACCTCGAGTTCTTCCCACGCCTCTTTAATCATTTCCTCCATATATACGTTGAACAGCACCGATGATAATGGGAAACCCTACTTTCCCCTCTTCCTAACACTGCCCATTCGGACTCTCCGTTCCCCACTCGCACCTGAGCAGTCAGACATGTGCAGGTTGCGGATCAGTCTCCTGTCCCTCCAATCCATTCTTATTTTCTGCAATACACGCATTAATTTTTCCCAAATCACTCTATCAAACGCTTTTTCGAAATCTACGAAACAGGCAAATACGCCCTGATTATATTCTATATTCTTCTCGATTAGTGATCTCATTATTGCAATGGCATCACACGTACCTCTTCCTTTCCTAAACCCAAACTGACCATCCCCTAAGTAATCATTTGCCTTACTGTATCCTTTTATTGATGATCCGGAGAATAACTTTAGCAGCGTGGGATATTAAATTTATTGTTCTGTAATCCTCACATGATGTAGCTTTTACCTTTTTCGGAATAGGAACTAACACTGATCTCGAAATCTTCCGGCCAGATTCCTTCCTCATAGATACTACGAATCAGTCCATATACTGTAGAGTCTCCTCTTCACATTTTACTAAACATTTCAACAGTTCTACAGGAATGTTGTCCACCCCCACGGCCTTATTTGTTTTTATCTCCTTTAATGCCCTTTCTAATTCGCCGTCGAGTATGCCTGGACCTAAGCTATCTTTTTCTAGGTCATGTTCCTTTTCTATGTCTAACCTTGCCGGCCCAATTTCTCAACCATACAGTGTTTCTATATATCCCTTCTATCTGTCTTGGATTTTTTCTGGTTCAACTAAAAAAATCCAACAGATGGAAGGAATATACAGAAACACTATGGTTGAGAAATTAGGCCTACAAGGTTAGACATAGAAAAGGAACATGACCTAGAAAAAGATAGCTTAGGTCCAGGCATACTCGACGAAATAGAAAGGGCATTAAAGGAGATGAAAATATATGTATGCATAATATTTTATTCTTACAGGTTCCCCCCGCCTTTCCTCACCTATTTGATAACCCAAACCCCCCTCATCCCTTACCCTTTCCTCATGGTGCTGCACCCCCTGCCACACACCTGACACCTTTTTTGGTGGCTCGCAGGGTATTTATGTAGATGTAACCTGATTATGTGAACTGGGTACTGGGATAGTACTCAACTGAATTCAGCTAGCGCCTACCTAAGCGACCTAGGGAAAATTGCTGTGTTTTAATTAGTAGTTGGGATATGGCCCTTTGACAGAAAAAAGTGACGGAGCGAGACTAGTGAATGAGAAGTTTTAGAATAATTGTGTGCAAAAAGAAAAAATCTAAAAAAAAGACCAAAATGAAAATGTGAGTGGCAGATTGTGAAATAGTGAAACAAAAAATTGAAGCTGGAAAACTTAAATAACTTAATACGTTTGAAGGCAAGACAATCGCAGTTTTAGCATGCAAATAGTTTAGGTTTACGTTATTTTAGAACCATGGAAACAATGCAAAGGGCAATCTAGTCCCCAGTAATCAATTTCCTATTGAATTAAACATTGCTTTTAGCAGATAGACTTAACTAAAACAATTTTGTGAAATATTGATGATTTCTCAGACTAACTTTTTCAAGTTCCGGGAGACTAATTACGCTGCCTGTATCAAGTCAGGTGAAACACAAAAAAACATCTAAAAACATGACGGTCCGGACAATAATACTCTGCACACCACAGGATGACTCGAGGGGAGTAGGAAATCCTCCTAATAATACGTGGAATGGACGATGGCAGAAGCGGCGTCAACAGGATTGGAAGAAATTAAAACAATATTTAAATAATGTGCTATTGAATTATGAGAGCGTTGAATTGTGAGATCCATTGATACGCCAAATGGTGTCAACTGAGTAATTCACGCGAAATGTTTGCCAAGACATTTAACAAGGTTACCAAATACTTTATTCTCGATATTTCACTCATGAATGGCCATTTCCATCTCTATACTATGCAGGTCAGTAGAAATTTGGAAATCGCATATCGAGCACTAATACCAGTTGCCAACCAGAAGAGCGATTTGATGTATGAGGGTAGAGTTCACTAGATACAAAGCCCAAAGACTTATTATAACGCATCAGAGTAGGGGAGCAGTTCCTTTCCCTGTGCCGAGTATGGTTTCCCAGGAAGATCTAGCAATCGAAAAATCACAGCCGGCGATGCCCAGAGAGGCTTTCTCGGGAATCTAACCCGGGTCTCCGGTCAGTAGCAGGCTATCCATGGACTACCACGTCCCTGCACAGTCATATAGCCTAAAAATTCGACAGCACAACGCCAATCGTTGTGAACGGGAGTTATTGTTCTCGTACGGGAGTTATTATCCTATTACTCTTATTTGCACTAAGGTCATGATTTTTTTATACTCTTAATGGGAAAAAAGAGACATTCAAAGTTTTCTAAGAATACAAATTCCGATGGTGAGTTTAGAATGCGCAATAATTATTCAGAAAACCTTATCAGAGCAAAATATAGCTACTTTCGTTATCTTAGGGGAAACAGTCAAAAAATGAATGATATACTGGAACAGAAAATACCTTTTAGAAGAGACGAGTCTGCCATATTGACTGCTATAGAAGATCTCTGCGTCAGCTGTTAACCCGAGCACAGCAGCTTTGCACGCTTCGGTGATCCGATAGGTCCATCTCTCAATCCAAGGAATTCGAAGTCCTCCGGTTACGATGTGAAAATATCCGAGGAAATCTTCTCAATTTCAAAGGCGAGAAATCGACAAAATTTAGTCCCATGTTGCTGAGGTTTTGCACCTTCTCCCACGCAGGAGGAGTTCACGATGTTATCAGCAAATCGTTGTCGCAAAGATTTTCTTGGTCCATTGGAGATGGAGCTCCGATTCAACTGGATTTCACTGAAAATAAGCATTTCTAATTTAAGTATAAACGAAAAAAACTTAACTTAATTCCATTCTCAAATACAGACAATACAAAACTATAATTAGTTGTAGAAAGAAATCTTTACAAAGATATGATATTAATAAAAATTAAGTTAGTTTTTCAGGAATTGAATTCGCGTATCACCGCACGGGTGATAACGCGTGTAATATAAAATAATTATATAAAATAGAAACTTTCCATATTTTACGACGCTAAAACATTTTGAAGGAAAAGAATGCAAATGAAACAATTAAAATCCCAATTGAATAATTTAACACTTGATTAAATTGGTCGTCGGTTAAAAATTGTGTAGACAAATATTTAGTAAGAAGCTCAGTATTGCTTAACATTGCTCGCAATTTTTTTTGCAATATTTGCAAATACAAGTGATACTTGCAAATATTTTTGACGTAGGCGAAAAACGATATTTCAATATTAATAATAAGATCAATCAGACAAGCAGAAATATAAAATCCTCATTCGTCGCAATACATATTTCGTCTTCTTCAAAAGTTAATTCGTTAAGTTAATTCAAAGGCGGAATTAATGCCATTCTCCAGCGACCTCGCAATACCCATCCCCTCTGAATCCAATGGTGCACTAGCGGTCAAAAATAACTTGCTAAATGTGATTTCTAACTTGTCAAATTACACACGAGGCTAACATTAAAGGGCAGAAATTGGGGTAACTTACGGAAGCAGTAAAAAACAGCATCAGAAAATCATCTTGACTATCAGCTGATCACAAGAGGTCTTCCTACTTCGAAGTGGTCTTTATATTGGATGAAATTGCGATTCCGGAGTGGAAGTGGTCAGCAGCCCTCCCAGTAATACGACCATCAGGTTGAAGTTGAAGCGTCTGCAAGACGTGAAAGCAGTACGAATTAGCTTTTCTAGAAAAAATAAATCTCGCCTTCTATTTCAAGATTTAGCCAGCTAATAGTCTTAAAATTAACATGTTCACAAAGAGAGCTAACGTCTTAAAAATCAGCTAAAAGTATTCTTAAAACTAACAACTGGACGCTCAATACTTACTGTTATTAATATATACTGAGAAACATGTTCTGATCAGTGAAATTCGCGCTGGACGGGAAATGGTCTTCATTGAACTGCTGGTATCTCCAATTGCGTATGGCACACCGTCGGTTGAACTGGAAAAAGAAATTCATACCGAAATTAATAAGATACATCACGCGTTCTCATGAATGAGATTCAACTCATATTTGGCACGTTTCTGATTCGCACAATGTTAAACGCGGCGCGACGCGACTTCGACAAAGAAACCCCGAATGAAAAGTTACTAGATTCACTTATTCTAACAAGTTTTCACGAATTTTTGCATGCCTTTAAAGAGAACACACAAACAACATGGTTCTTCCGAGTAAAATACAAGGTCTGAACAGTACGTTCACTTAAAAAGAGAAGAGCATACGCCTTCGTTAACCTCGCGTCAAATTTCGCCTACCCCCAAACTGGCGTTTAGTGCTGCGATACCCTAATGCAGTGACAGCAGTGTTCATAGACAAATTTATTCTCTTACTAGTACTTAATTATCCTCTAACCAGCCTCATTACGACATTCAGTAACCAAGAAGAGATTAGGTAATTTTGAGAGAGAAATCGGGGGATTTCGAAGATCGCGGGAAATGCACTTCAACAATATGATTCCGGTATTAAAATAGTTCAGGGATATGACCTGGAATTAAGAACACATGGCCACTTACTTGACTTAGGCACGAGACACGTATGATCTTCTGTCACTCTCGCTTCGTCGTTTGCGCCTTCCAGGCATTCTCTCTCTCTCTCTCTTTTGCACACTTCCAGTACACTGAACCTTTCTTATGAGTAAGTTCTAGGCCAAGGGCACATAGAGGGATAGGTATGCAGTGAATCAACGGTTCGGTGGATGCAGGGGATTGGTTGGCGAAGAAAAGGGAAGGGGACAGAGGGGGAGGTTTGAGGGGCCGGAACGGAGGTAGGGGAAGGATAGAGGGGGTGTAGATTGGGATGGGGTGTAGGGAGATTAATAGACTGGAATATTCATAACAGGGTTGAACGAGGGAGTAAGGGGGGCGACGAAAGAATATCTGGGAGACAGCTGAACGCGAAATGGCATGGCCATACGAGACGAGCATTTGTTCATAGAAATACTCCATATGAAATACAAATATTTGACCAAAATAAAATATCTTACGACAATGGTTGGAACACAATATTCTTGTTTGCACACTTAATGGTACGAAATGTATATCTTAAGTGCAAACAAAAAAGAATTTGATTCCTCCTACCTTTTCTATAAGAAAGACAGTGGAAGGAGAAATATATTGATAACATTTATGGTCATTAGATAATGTTTCGCCGAAAAACTTAGAATCAATAGCTGCTGAAGAGTACGGACGCACAACATCTTGGGTAACGAACATGATCCAAGCGATCAAAAGTGATCCAAATTTTCTGCAAGTATTATTCAGAACATAAACGCCTTGTAAGATATTAATAAACACTGAAAGAGTCAACGTTTCCATGCATCCTTGTGCATTTTTCCATTACTTAAGGTCTAAGGCGTGCTCTTTTAGACTGCGGCGTGATTTTGACCCATCGTCTGGATAACTGCCCCCATTAGGTCATCCCCGTGTTGACGAAGTTCACTCCTTTGGGTCCGATTGATGGGTCGGCGATTCGACTGGTTCCCTTTACGACGGGTCAGACCTCTATTTGCGGTAGCGGAACGTTTGCTCAAAAGTGATGTGTCACCGATTAGGTAGAAACTGGTTAAAAGTTTGATTCGAAATCAGAACTTGGGTCCGGCACGACATCGCTTAGCACGCCGGCCCGTTCAAACTGCATTCACTTCGTTGTCTTGCAGCCAGTAGAAACGGGAATACCGAGTCGACTTCCTCCGCGTCTCGCCCGCAATCCCTCGCACCTGTCAAATCCCCATAAGTCCACCCACCCTCGAGAGGCGTCCTGATTACCTAATCAATGTAATCCCCAATCGAATGATCTCTCATGAATAAATGAATTTTCTCCACGCAAATAATTATTTTTCAAGGTTGCAGCTTTAATTTCATTAAAAGCTTCGTCTATCAACAGGTACGAACCACTAAGTTCTCTCGCAAAATTATCTAGCGCTCACCAATAAGCGAAAAAGGAAAGGAATTAAATGTCATGACGAGTGTTAAACGGATATACACGACGGAATGAATTGAATAACATATCTCGAAATTTTGAAATTCTAAAAATATATGCAATACAACGGTTACCTCTATATGAAGGGAGCTTGAAGAGGAAAGAAGAGCGTTTTAACTCAGTGGGTAGAGCGCGGATCCACTACCGGGAGGCTTTTATGTTCGTTTTCGGGAAATCATTTTGGTGGGATACAGTTCATGCAATTTCGAAAAGCGAGGCAACAATTATTGTTGACTAGACGCACGCTTCAGACCTTAATTTTCATGTCACGAAATCGTCCAAGTATGAGTTGGAATTCAAAATTCGCAGAGCATTTAAATTTGAATCAGTGTAAAAAAAAAAGAAATTCATTGTGTTCTCAAGTTGATTCTCAAAGCGTCGTACAAAGAATACGTCCGCGAAACATATCCATTCGCACACACTGTTCTATCATGATAGGGGTGAGCATACCCCAAGGACGGAACCTCCTTCTCTTCCTCACCATGGGCATGACGAGTTTGACATAATGGGCCAGTATACCTTTAACCTGTTGGTGGGAATCAAACAACCATTAAAATACTTAACGTTTGGCCTGCAGGCGCATTGCAAAGCCCGGGGACGCGTAGAGACCGTAGGTTGAGAGGCCGAGGTCCCAGGGATTGAAGACAGCAGCTGAAATTCAGTTTGACGAAGTGTTATCTCTACCTCATCCATGGACATGGGTGTGATATCTTCTCCCTTCTATATCCAGCGTCGTAAAATAGGCATGGATAAGTTCTAATATTCGTACATCTGTAGTAACAAAAACGAATTCAGCCGATATGAATTCCGTTTGCAATCTTTAGCTATAAAAAAATGAAAGGAAACCTTAGCACGAATTTTATTATTTGAGCGGTATGTTATCAAAATAGAAATTAAGTATATCTGAATCAATACAGGTTTAGGGAAATGCAATCATGCGAGGCACAATATGGTATTTTTCATCGTCATATCCTTTAATCAGAAGAAGGAACTACTCAAGTGGATGCAATGGTTTAATAACTCCTCATGAGGATCCCTGAGTGTTGTAACACCAGCGGATTCGCAGCGCCGCTACAGAGCTCCCACTTACGATGTTACATGGGAAACAAGACATTATTTAACTCCATGTGCATGCTTATACTAATGCGCAGCAGCACTACGTGATATATTAACAAATACTTCATCGTTAATCAATTATGGATAGGCGTCGGTAATTGTGATCATTCGTAGTGTTGTTTTCAGATGAATTCGCATGATATTTGGTTAAATTTGTTCTTACAGGAAGGTGTGAGTTGCTGCAGTGAGATATTTCTCCTGTAGACATTGTCTTCTATCCCGTGTCATCATAAATTCACGAAATTTAATATCATTGGAGTCCTATTATATTTGGGGCGTTAACTATGTACGTTTTGTATTAACCCGTTCTCCACACAGAACGCTCCTTATCCCCAAGAGAGTCAAGGCTTCCGAATGAAGAATATTCTTCAATCTCGTGAATATCAGCCTTAGCCCATAGGTCAGGTACTTCTATGTAGACCTCTCGGTAAATATTTCTAGGATAATTTTGGATGTTAGGTTTGATTACGCGTTAAGTGCATTTTTTCGCAGAATATCATTTAATCCATGGAAAAAAGTTTTTCTTATATATGCTGTAAGTACATTTTAAAATGAAGCTCTTTTTTTTAAACATTATTCCACTTAAATTGACATCGATTAATCTTAAACTTGAACTAATGTTCTCCTACTTAGGCTACTAGTATGCAATTGAACTACTCCGTAGTTTAGTTAGTTTTGTTGGGTAGGCGACCGGAATGGGCATTAGTCCACTCATATCGAAAGGCGCCAAGGGGCCAGTTTAAAGTCCCATCCGTCGTACTCATAGTGCTATCCACTGTGCTATCCTATCCAAATAGGGGTACCAGTGATAAATATTTGTTGTCTCCAGGATTTGAACCCGGACCTTCTAGGTGGGAAGCCTGTACGTTAGCCTCTGCACCATTTCGATCCCCACCACTGTACAAAATTCCATAAGCTAAACTCTGAAGTTTCTTAAGTTTCAGTAAGGAATTTAGATTAGGTAGAGAATAATAATGATAACACATTCTATGCCCTTTTTCGGTTGCCCACAACTCTTTGGCTCCCCACCCCTGTATCCCCAAGCTATATCCTTGATTTGCATTCTTGCTTAGAATTTTAAAAGTCTTAGAATTACCTGCACTGTGAAAAATTGGTAGCTAGGAAATATGTACCCCTTTCATATTAAGATATCAACCTTTCCGAATTGAGATACATACACGATTCGCCATGGAGTCACGTTAGCGCAAATTCAACTTTCGCTGAATATAATACATTATCTTGACTTTGTCATGACTGTTTAAAATATCGATTGATCGAAAAGTAACCTTTTTGAGGAGATTTTAGACAAATAGCTCGGTGAAAATTTAAATTTTCTCTACCTAAAACATTAACTAATACAAAATTTATAAAATTCCGAGACTTTTCGACTTGTATTCATTCAAACAAGACAAAATTTTAGGCGTAATGCACTTGTCTTTGATCGATACAAATCTGAGATAGAGAATCAAAGGCCTTAAAATTGGCTCCGGGAACACAAAAGATTATCCCTCCCATCCCATTCCTGCTCCCCTGTGGAGTCCCATCGCCACGGAGGCAAACGGTTTGTCCTTTCCCTTCCATCCATCAGCAAGTCCCCTATCGAGACCCGCGGGTCATAAGGGCGGGCGAAAAAGGGGGAGATACGATGAGAAAAAGGCCGGGGAGGGGGCCATTTTCGGGGTTGATTGGGGTTACGGGAGAAAACAAAGGGAATGATGAAAGATTCGAGTCAAGCCTTGGAGGCCTGCTCGAGAACCAGGATATCTCCGTTTCTTAAAACGAGGAAAAAAGGAAAGAAATCAGGATGGAAAACTGAAAACTTCGTCTCTCCCCCATTTTCCCTTCCTTCCACGAGCCTCATCGTCCCAATTCTCAACTCCCTCAACTCCTTCCTCCCCCAAATCCCTCCCGGCAGCAAGTCGTATCCTTTGGGATGTTAAATAAGTACCCATTCCCCCATCGGACCCGGGACGACGGAAATATATTCTCCATCCACCCACTCCGAGGAAGGTTACACAAAGGTGGTTCTCGAGGGAGGAGAAGGATGGAGCGTGCAGGACGGAGGCGTGGGCGGCTGCGGAGTTGGGGGAGGCGCGGAATGGGGTCGCCCGTCTTTTTTCAGCCTTTTTACGTCCCCGGAAGACCTTAGCCTGCGACCCAAAGGGGAGAGGGAAGTAGATTGATCCCCCCACCCTTCCTCCCTGGGTGGCTGTTTCTCTGGCTGTTGGATGGTGCGCTCATTACATATTCAGGTAGGGAGATTGCTCGCCGGAAGCAAAGGGGAGCGGTGGTGAGGCATCCGATCTTCCTTTGTCGACGGAGTTGGTTTCCAGAGTTTTTCGCGGAGGAGGTGGTGCCCCCGGGGTCCTGTGGGTGGGAGGTGACTCCCTTTGCCTCCTAACCCCCTCCCCCCTCGGGGGTAACGGGACCTCCTCCGCCTCAAAAGCCCCTCGCGAAACCCCTGCCCAATCACTGAGGAGGATCCAAATAGGCCCCCGCCCCCCGCCTGAGCGCTCACTCCCGGGCGACTACAGATGCCTTCCCCGGCTCCGCGGCGAAATTCAATTGGGGCGTCAAAGGGGAGACCTTCCGCCGTCAAAAGGGTGTAGTGGCGAGGAATATGGTACGAGGGGGATAGTAGGGGTTTACGAGGGATGGCGGGTGGTGGGAGTATCGGTACAGGGATCGTTTAATAGGGTGGAAGAGAGAGAAGCATAATGAGGGTTTGATGAAGTTTCTGAACGCGATTACTCAAACAGGATTGCCCATCAAGCGGATGATTTTCCCAAAGGGAAGGGGTACGGATGCCTGCGAGGGTTCGTTCGGGGATGTTACTTGAAGGTGAATGGACCAGGTTACCGTGATGGGAGGAGGGTCATTTAGGGGGTGGGGAGGGAGTCGTGGTACACGCTACGAGGTCACCCACCGGACGGAAACTTTTTTGAGTTCCAACAACTTGACCCATTATTGCATTCCGAAAAATCTCATATAAATGGTGCATTAGGCAGGAGTGATTTTTTTAAGTGATGCCCAAAATATGTTAACCCAAACACGAGTGACAGGTTACAGTTCTTAAGTTACTAAATTTATGAAGTTGTTCCAGTGAATTTCTCTTTGGTAAGCAAGCAAGAACTTTTAGCCTCGCACCCTTAGCGCAAAGAGGCAATATTTTGCTAGAAGTAACATGAATTCATATGTGTACAGCTATGTGTATTTATATATATGTATAGTAGTAATCAGTAAATAGATAATTATATAAATAAATATGTCAGTAGTAATTTAAAACACTAATGAATGCATTTCTAAAGCCTTCGGTCACCTCAATGATACGTCTACCTGTACCACTCTCACCTACAACTGAACACCAATTTTCCAATCAGAATTTTGGTCTTTTCTCCTCCAATTTGGACCAGAATAAGACCTCACCTCCCAAGACATATTTCTGTTATCAATCTCAAAATCCAGAACACCCCATTTTTATCTCCTCCCAAAATTATACAAACCTAACATCCCCTGTCGCCTTATAGTTTCCAGTTTCAACTCTCCCAGCGAAAGAATCTCCGCATTCCTTGACCACCACCTAAAACCTCTTGTACTCTCCTTTCTCTCCTTCACGAAAGACATATTACTTCCTCCAGCATTTCAATTCTGTCTCCAATCCCTCCACATCCAACCTACTCACGGCCATCATCGAGTTTACTTACCTCTATACCTCTATTCCCAATGCAGAAGACTTATTTTCTCTCCGACATTATCTTTCTCTACGCCCACCACCCCAGCGCCCTTCGACCGAATTTCTCCTCTATCTAGCCACTTTCGTCCTAACAAAAAACGCATTTTCGTTCCACAATTGTTTCTATTTACAAACCAAAGACACAGTGATGGGTACGAGAATGGCGCCATCATACGCCAATCTCTGCATGGACCACCTTGAAGAAACTTCCTTTCACAGCAACCCCTCTAAACTCTTTTTTGGGTCAGCTACATAGATGAAATTTTTATTGTCTGGACACACGGCTCTGAATCCCTCCATAATTTCTTATCGGCCTTAAATTCTTCTTTCACAGTTAAATTCACTTCTTCCATTTCAGACTCTACCATCACCTTTTTTGACACAGACATCTCACATCACAATAACAAAATCACCACTTCAGTACATATCAAAGCCACTAGCCACTAGCAATATCTTCACTCACCACCTGCCATCTTTATCACCCCAAACGGTCGATTTCTAACTCTCTCTCTTTATCCGCGGACACCGTATTTGCAACACCATAGTCACCCTCAACAAATACCTCCACAATCTACACCATGCACTCCACGAACGCGTTTACCCAGAAATGCTCCTAAAGAATAAAATCCACTGCTCCACACGACCCTACACGTCTCAGAAAAACAACTCCACGCAGGATTCAACCTTTGCACCACCTATTTCCTCGGATCCCACAGACTGAAAACCTTTTTTAAAGAACTGTTTCCTATTTTACACGACAATGACGCTCTCTATGCCTATGTCTGCATATGACTATGTCATACTTACTGCCCCAATGCCCCTCTCTCGCATTCAGACGACCGGCTAATCTCAAAAATCTTCTGAGATCCACCAAGCCTTTGGCGCCTCCCTGACATGTTTCCCCTACTTGCAAACGCCTCCGATGTAAAATATGTCTGCTTATCAGATCTGCTCCCCTCTCCCCACATTCCCTCATTGCCCCCTAACCTCGTCCCGACGCTATTTGCCTTTCGAAAAACATTAACTATCTTTTGCCATGCCAACAACATACTTCATTTTACATAGGCGATTGAATTACTCCCTTATCCATTGGAATGAACAATCACCGCTCCTCCTGTGATTCTGCCTCACTCTTTTCTCTTCCTACAATCTTTTCTTCGACCAATGTTACTCGCTAATTATCCGAGAATCTCTACGCGTTTCAGCCATCAATATAGTGGTTAGAACTTGCGAATCCGCATGCATACTAGGTTTCCGATCTTTTAAAATTCCCATCCTTAACCGTCTTCTTTAATTCTCTTCCCAACATACCCTGCACTTCCTCCCAGACTCCATAAATCCCTTCCAAGACCTTCCAGTCTAACCTCAAAAAGGCCGCAGGGAGGCCGAAAGCTCAAACAATCTAAAATGTGAGTGTCCTTTTACGTGTTCTCTATTTTATTTTGTGTTCTATAGTCCACTAAAAATGAATTTAAACGACAATTTCGGCACTTTGTGTTAATGACAATGGCAATGAGAATTAAATTTTAAAATCTGGATTGGTCAATTATTTTCAGAAGATTATGCAAATGTTTTTTTTATTTCTAAAACTATTATTTTAATAGTTTTAATTAAGTTCAGTGCAGTTTGGACCCAATTCTGTTCAAATGGATAATTTGATCGTGATAAATCTTACGAGTTGGAATTAAATTGTTGAACTTGTGATACTGCCCCCCTGCCACACACCTTTTTGGTGGCTCGCAGGGTATTTATGTAGATGTAGATGTACTGAGAGCAGCTCAGAGCGTGTCAGGTTTTATGAGCTACATGGGCTTTTTACACGGCCTGATTTTATGCTGTTCTTGCCTGCCTGCCAATGCCTGACAAAATCTGCATTGAGGTCACTGAATAAATGCAACTGAAACCTTAAACCAGTTTGTTTTGTTCATATTCTGAAACAAAATCTCTTGTATTGATGGCACGGAGAACACGTAATTTTTTTCGAGTGATTCTCGAAATCAAATCATGAAAACACGGCTGTTTTTCTTTAACTCTACGCATTTAGGATAATCAGAAGCATCCGATCCTGAAAACTGCTAGTATATCTTCAAAAAGAGGTTGGAAGAGGTTTTTAAAGGCAGTTGATGTTTATTACATACCGCATAAGTTTCAGCAAGGAAAGACTAAGAGCGTAGAGTTAATATTGATAAAAATGTCTTTCGAGTGTTGCAAAACTTCTTATGGAATTGCTCCATATTTCTAGAAGAGTTCAAATCATGTCTGTGTATGATATTAAACCTCTAAGACGTATTCATGACATGGAATGGTCTAATCGACATGTAGCTGATTTATATACATATTTTTTGCCTCTCAAGGACTTTTATGAAACAATTACGCAGTTTTACTTAAATTAAAGGCATAATTTTTATGGGATACAAATATATCGATTGCGGTTAGAACATTTCTTTCATCGGACGTAGAAATTCAAAATTTGGACGGTGTTTCCGGAATTCTGGATATAATTCTGGAGTAAATAAAAATTGATGACGAGGGATGTTGAAACAAAATTCAGGGTAAATGGGGAGAAGGGAAGAAATTTATGTCGGTTTGTGGGTGCGGCGAGCAAAGAAATGAGAGGGGAGAAGGGAATGAAGGACAATGAGAAGCCATCAATACAAAACAAAATTTCGGCATTTCGAATGGCCAGCAGTCGAAAGGGGATTTGTGCCATCTCATTCCTTTGAATCAGAGACCGTCGGGATTAGGGGTGAGGTCACCTTGGTTGGATCAAGCTGGAAAGGCGATGGAAATGGAGAAATTTTTGCGGGAAAAGGATTCGTTATACCGTTAAACGTAAACAAATTGCTGGGGGATTTAAGAGAAAAGGAAAGTCACTGTAAATGCCGTAATTTAGTTGAAAAAGAACAGGTCGTTATGGTGGATATATTATCCTACCGACAAAGAGAGGGCTATAACCGAAGATCTGTTCTTTGCGAGAACAGGAAAAGCTACACAGGAAACAGACAACAAAAATCGTTAACGATAAAACGTTTTGTAATACCTTGATTGAAGAAATTTGAGAATAATATCGGTTTTTAAAAATATTTTTCCGCTCAAACCATCTTATCCAATTTTTACTCTTCTACAATACATGAACTATACGAGTGAAAAATTGCTTGCTGACAAACAGGAGATTCAGTAATTGAAAGTGAATTAGAATTAGAATTTGCAGGATTAGAATAAGACTGATTATTGTGAATTCCAAGAAACTGTGGGAGATGCCGCAACAGTAAATTTTTAACGGAGTAATTTGCTAAGTGTGCATCCCGGTCAAGGCAACTGATTTTTACACTCTGAAATTGCTGATTATTGTGTGAAAGCAAAATTCAAAACATATCCTGACGGTTCACAATAATCTCCTAATGTTTTAATTTGCCAGTACCTGATAGCTGGCTATTTTTTAAATGAAATGAAAGTATAATAGTCAGTTTTTAAGAGTATATTAATGAAAATCGACAGCTTCTTGGGAAATATGTGCCATTAACAAAGTTTATATAAACTTCGGTGCAACAGTCAACATACGCTGTATTTAAAAAAAAACTGTTTTAATTTCAATAAACATTTCATTATGATAATAATCGCTTTTACCAGGAGATTAACTTGTGTGTGGTCCTCTCCTAAAACAGAAATGCATTTGCATTTGCCAACTCGCGCTCATTTAAAAGTGCCGAGACTAAATTAAATACCTACATTTGTTAGGTCGAGTTGTAATCTCAAAAAGGTCAACAACGGTAATTTCATGCTTATTTCATATTCACAATAACTGATTCAGCCCACTGAACTCCTCCTTTGCTCCGCCGTAGCGCGAAGTAAACCGCAAGTGACGCTCATAAGAGCGATACTCGCAGAAAAGAGTAGCCGGGGCACGACCCTGAATCCGGAAAGGATGCGGGAAGCTGCCAGGGGAATACATTCGTGATCACCGAATCTGAAAGAGTCGAGAGAGGAAGGGAGGGGACGGAGTGGGAAGCCATTTCTTTCCTTTCGGAGGGAGAAAGAGAGAGAGAGAGAGGAGGCATAGTGTTTACGTCCTTCCCGGGATTACCTTGCTCAAAAATGGGAAGCGGAAATCTGATTTGCGCACAAACGAAAAGGCACCCCGCTTTCGAGGTCCCGACGCTGAGAGGAGAAGGAAGATCACAAGGGGGTGAAACGAAGGGGGAGGGTCGACTGAAGGGTTCAAAATATGGGAGGGAAAGCATCAAGAGAATTCAGGGGGGTGGTGCACTACAGTATGGAGATGAAGGAGAGAACGACGACGAAGGGGATTTGGTTCCGTCAAAGGCGAAGAGGCAGGCGAACGTTTTCTAGGAAAATGGAGAGAGATGAAAGATTTCCCGACGTGGCGCTGTCTTTATGGCAACGGTGACATATCACACAATGAAATGTAACTCTAAAAGAAATTGTACGGTCAACAAAGCGGATTTTTCTCATCTCAACGCTTATTTAATCTGTAATGATAGCGAGAAAATTGCCACGATAAACGATGACCTCCATTTCAATCAAACTAGTCTATTTCATATCGATTCATATCATTCATTCACACTCGGGAAAGTGACGTGTGATTTGAAGTACGAGCAAATTATTATGAGTGACATTTAAGTTCCTCTTTCTGTACAATATTTGTTTGCAACGCCCTATTGTGCATTAGAACATCGTTTTCATTACATTGGTTCTCTTAAGTCTGTTGCACTAAGTTGTGAAATTTAGTTATGATGAAAGTAAAAGTAACGAAGATCATATTTACGGTCATAAACTGAAAAAACTTTGCGCTGAGACTTAATCTGTATACAAATTAATGAAATCAAGCCTACAAAGAGAATGGTGCATTTTGGCAACAGCATATTTTTCCCCTTAAAACAGGATGGGTAATTAAATGTTTCTATATATGTATTATCGCATAAAAATTGAATTCTTCTTCCTCTTTAATATTTATATTTTGCTCTGATCGCCTTCGTACTCTAAACTGCGATGATTATTTTCATCCAATCAAGTTTTTTTGAAGGGATTTTCTTTGTATACTTTTTTATCCTTTTGGTAGTCTGTGATGTTAATCCAACAAGGTTCTCTTCGATTGTTTTCGGGTTTCCACTTGATCAAATATCAGAAGATATAAAGTAAACAGAGGTGGCACTTGTATCCTCAGCCTCAGCGTATGCAGAAGGACAGATTTAACACCACACTCTGCAGCTCTACCTTAATTTATGGGAGAGTAAGTTCCGACTTTACGTTTTGTTACACCCTTTTACGAGTAAATCTGCTAATTGATAGGAGGAGGTCGCTCCGTTGACTACTATATATCGCATTTACTGAGGACTCAATGCCGTAAGGATATAAAAGTCCTGAGTTCTCACTGCTGAAGATGAGCGATATTCAGCCGCCAAGTGGACTCTTGGAGTAAAATGTTTAGAAATTCCAGTTGGGAAATGTTTTTTAGAAAGAAATAAGCACTTTGTGACTGCCACACTTTTGATGTAAAACGACCGGTTTCAGCTGTTATGCCATCATCAGGTACAAGATTATTTCAGAAAATGCCAGTATATATAGTCACACACTGTGGGGGAAAGGAGAGGGAGGAGGGTGGTAGGGGTGGGAAGGCAAAGTCACAAGCAGCAACGGGGATTCGTTGCAGAAGGTGATGTCGTTGAGCAAGGCATTAGAATCCCTGGCCAGTCCAATTGCACGCTGCTCCCAGGCGTCCAACTTCCGTCCTTTCTGGTGTCAGTAAAGGACCTCGGGAAGGAAGTCCGTTGTAAAAACTCCGTTGTAATGACTGTGAGGGGTTCTATATTGGTCAAACGGGACGAAATTTTAATGTTAGAGCCAAGGAGCATAGGACCTGCCTTAGGAACAGAAACGATTCATCGGCTTTTGCCCGACATCTCTTGGAGTTGGGCCACAAGAGTGACTTCCATCCCGAGGTCCTTTACTGCCACCAGAAAGGACGGAAGTTGGACGCCTGGGAGCAACGTTCAATTGGACTGGCCAGGGATTCCAATGCCTTGCTCAACGACATCACCTTCTGCAACCAATCCCCGTTGCTGCTCGTGACTTTGCCTCCCCACCCCTACCACCCTCCTCCCTCTCCTTCCCCCCACAGTGTGTGACTATATATACTGGCATTTTCTGAAATAATCTTGTACCTGATGATAGCATAACAGCCGAAACCGATCGTTTTACATTAAAAGTGTGGAAGTCACAAAGTGCTTATTTCTTTCTAAATATGACGTCCTTCCATAAAATAAAAGCTTCTACCTTCGATTTAATTGGGAAATGTTTTTCCAGTTATACAAACAAATGTGTATATCGAACAAAAGCGCGTATACTAAATATTAATTAACCAGAGTATGACCTGAAACGTCAAAAAAATTATTCTGATTGTCAGTATCACTTAATCATTTTTATCTAATCTCTGTAGATATACCGCTGAATACCGCTATAAATACCTCGATATTAGAGACAGAATTGTATGATGCAGTCATATAATTTGATAAAACTCGATCTTCCTGACGGTATTCAGTGCATAATCACCAGAGATTCCTGGATTTGGCCATAAGTTAAGTTTAATTCACGAGATGAAAAGAAAATAAGATACTTTTATACTTTTAAAAATATAAAGATACTTTTACGCACAAAGAGGAGTCAGTGAACGGAAATGACGTTAAAAGACATTGAAAGAAAATGCAGTAAAATTTTTGATGAGGAACATATTTACGAGTATGTACGATATGTACACTTAATCCATGAGGAAAAACAATAATCGTAGACTATATGCTTTTGAGGTGTGGGGTGGAGAAGTATAGAAAAAGAACAACGGACGGAAAGAACATCAAACGAAAAAGTAAGAAAGTGGGTGAGGGTAAGGATTTTAGATGAAATTCAATGAAGGGAGGAAATAAGAAGGCATATTAAAGGGCAAGAAGATATTTAAAGACTATGACTGATAGGATAAATTTGATTATTAGAAGGAGAGAGTGGGATAGATTAGGAATTTTGGATGACATAAAGAAGAATAGACATTTATAGAGTTCAATTGTAGTTTAGGCTTATCGATATGTAGTGTCATGTCAGGCAGGAATTAGATGATGAAATAGTGATTATCTGTCCGAACAACTTCCTAACCCAACCGGTAGAACAACCAGATGCAATAGATCGATATTAACGGTTATTCACCAAGTGACTTTCATGAGTGGTTTTATTTTGATCTTCGAAATCATAATCGAGTAGGTTGCTGAGGCTGATATTTCATCCCGTCTTGCAGACAACTTCAGTCCGAAGACGCTTTCAGGACTTCGAACTAAAGACATCCTCAGGAATTCTGCCTGATTACGCCACCACAACTTTGATCTAAAGATCATGATAGCGGAATTAAATCTTCGTAAATTAGGCTTGGCCGAATCCTCTAGGAAAAATAGTGATTTTTTTAGGATTAATAAAAGTTCCGCCAAATCGGGAGTTTATTCTATGTGTCTAAAGTATTGGGAGCCTCAATGGGCACATAATCCCAGACAGCACGGCTATCAAGCCACGTTTTGAGTGTTAACGGGACAATATTTTTTCCGTTCTGTGGCCTTCTTCTCAAATTATAAAGCCCCTCGCTTCCAACAGCCACCCCCTACCTCGCGGTACTCGTGAACTCCTTAAGCCACCGTCAAACCACCGCCGAAAACACGCGAAGGCTTCCGAGAAAGGCTGAGGATGAGAGGGAGCCAGCGGGTAGGGAAGAGAGAGAGAGAGAGAAAGAAGAGGTGACGCGGAGGTGCGAGCTGGGTGACGCGAGATAAGGCGCTGGGGAGAGATAAAAGGTGCCGCCCAGCGATAGGACCTGTGCGTGAGTTTAGTGTACGGGGAGTGAGTTGCGGGATAAAGCCGCGTTTAAGGATAAGCGCGCGATGGGTTGGGAAGGATAGAGAGAGAGGAGAGGTGGATGGTTTTAGGGGAAGGGGGCGAAGGAATAGTTTAGGGAGGGAGGAATGGGGAGAGGGAGAGAGAGAGAGTTGACAATCGTCGAGGGCAGCCTCCTTGGAAAAGATACGACGGCAGTTTCACTTTTCTCCCCGCCTTTGTTTATTTTTTATGGTTTCGGCGTAAAGATGGCAGCACGGAATAACCGCCGCCATATTTATTTTTTTTTCATATTTACGCCCCCCGCATCGTCTGCTCTCCCGTTTCGGGGATAGAAGTAGGAATTTTTTCACCTTCCCACATCGAAAAAATGTATTTTTTTTAGCCTTGCTGATAGGGCAGTTGTAAATAGTGGCCATGGACGGAGAAAAAGTCGGGTCGTAAAGGATTTCCGTCTACTCATGACCGTCAAGTTTGGGACATTAATATTTTTTTCGCACGGCGGTTTTCTAGTGACGGTGATTGCTGTCGAGGGGTTTACACCGTTCGTTTATTGCTTTTGTTTTTTCTTCGAGAGATATAGGGTGCAATGGGACAAGTTAATGGGAGTAGGGTGATGCCTTAGTGCAAGAACAGCCCAGTGAAATGCATGCAGGTAAGTAACACCGATCGGAGGAAATATTGATGCGGGATACTAATTTTGAAGGGCGTATTAAAAGGGAGAATGGTTATTAAGCGGTTTAGATGAAGGATGAGAATACAGGGTTCGTCCGGAAGATAAGTGTAATGAGCTTAAGAAAAAAAAATATTACACTTTTACATATCTTAAGCTGATATTCCTCAAAATAGGACCCGTGTGAGTCGATACACTTGTTCCAGCGGCGTTCCCATTCCTGGAACGCTCCCGCGAAGGCATCATCGGGAACCTCGAAGACACGTCGTCACGGCCTCTTTGACGGCGTCCAAAGTCCCGTATCACGTTCCTTTCAAACTCCTCTTTATCTTCGGGAACAGAAAGACGTCTCTAGACGTTCTCTAAAAAATGTGGATCATTTTTGCAGTGATCCGCAAGTTGTGTCGTGATTTCCAAACGATTGAGTCTTTGATCATCACTGAGCACTTTCGGCACCAACTTTGCACAAATTTTTCGCATCTGTAATTGGTCCCTAATAATCTCGTGCACTACTGTTTTTGGCACATTACACTGCTCTGCTATCATCCGAACACTAAGACGACGATCAGAGTTCAGTACATGGCGAACTTTTCGCACATTTTCGTCGGTGAGTGTCGTTGATGGGCGTCCAGGCCGTGGTTCGTCATCGACCTCTTCTCTGCCCTCCACGAACATCTTGTGCCTCCGAAAGATCATGTTTCTGGACATGGCTGACTCCCCGTAAGCCTGGTTAATCATACCGACAGTTTCGGTGGACGATTTCCCAAGCTTTACCGTAAATTTGATGGAATAACGCTGCTCCAAAAACTTCGGCATCGCGTTCCGTGACGTGGGTCGAGCGTGGAGGTACGCGTTAACAGAGCTCCTCACTACACCACAGCTCAGAGCCGACTGCCTTTTTCAGCGTCGCTTGCCAACATACCCCCCTTCAATCGCAGTCCATCAGAGCGGTGCTGGGCGCGCCTGGAGCGGCGGGAAAAAATCAGTACACTTATTTTCCGGACGAACCCTGTATATGCTCTTTAGACAGCATGAAGACATGAAGAAGTTACATTAAAATGACGAAATAAATAATGTAGAGCAGAGAAAAAGGAAGTTTTCCCGAGTGACGGAGTAAACTCATAGTCGTCAGGGAACGTCTAAATCTTTCAAAAGGTGTACGCATATATGCCGATATATATCGATCATTTGGAAGTACTAACGAGAGCAATATAACACTTAGACGGCACAATAGAACAAAGAATAAAATGGATAACACGTAAAAGAACACTCACATTGTAGATTGTTTGAGCTTTCTGCCTTCTCCGAGGCCTTCTTCAGGTCAGACTGCTGCCAGTCTGACCTGAAGAAGGCCTCGGAGGAGGCAGAAAGCTCAAACAATCTACAATGTGAGTGTTCTTTTACGTGTTATCTATTTTATTCTGTGTTCTATTGTGCCGTCCAAAAGTTATAATTATATATATATATATATATATATATATATAATTATATATATATATATATATATATATATATATATATATGTGTGTGTGTGTGTGTGTGTGTGTGTGTGTGTGCGTGCGTGTGTGTGAGTGTGTGTCTCTTGTTCGGATTAGTCATCAGTTACCTCGTCGCAATCTCATATATTTCGTCAACTGACTCTTATGAAGACTGAGCTTTTGTTTCAGGATCATAGCCTATGTAGTAGACCCAGGACTAATCTTCAGTTTTCACCTTTTTTAGAAAACCTAGGTCATCGTTTGTGGCTTGGAACAAGTTCAATACAACAGCAACACGAAATTCTTGGCGTTGGCGTGATAAAAGAGAACACGAGGCAGCCGATGACCAAGCCGCAAGAGGACTTTGCCGATTGTTTTGAGGACCCAAGGGGACTAAGATCTTATTGTTGTTGCACTCTTATGTTTTGTGTTTGTCACACCTATACAAACTAGGTGTTTAATCATCGTATCGCGAGCTATTCCATGGCTATATGTACACTTGTATTATTATAGTTATATTTATAAAAATAACGATTCCTTATTAATTAACATTATGTTATCCACTTATTTTCCTCTAATAATATTCAATGTTATAACGTTTTATATGGAAAGAAAACATCACAAAAAAAATATTTAATTTACTTCGCAATGCACGGCCATTACCTAGACAAATAAGGCTACAATTATCAACGACTCACGCACGAATGATATGGCGAGACACGAGTTCACCACGCACTAAGCCCGGTGCGGCGTGTGAAATTCACACATCAGGTTAGTTGGCAAGGGAGTAGTGCCTTTCTTTGTGTCATTTTCGCTGGAATTCCAGGTAACCATAAAATCGCACAGCTAAGGCTTAGTTGAGTCTGCGCAGATAGCGTGTAATCACGGATCCGCTCAGATTGACCCTCGGTATCTTCAGTAGCCGCGCGCTCTACGTAGTAAGATAGCGCTCGGGCGGAATGTTCTATGTATGAATCCAAAATAATTCACAAATATGCTTTTACAATCAATAAACACTGACATAATTTGAAATCAGAATTGCAAGAGTCTATACATTACACTTTCCTCATTAAGTCCATCTTTCTCTCCAAACCTCTCTCGTGCGGATCTGAAATTATCGAGATAAATTCATAAAATGATGGTTCATTCAGATTTTGGGGAAGTCAGCTAACAAATTCTCACTTTTGCGAAGAAATGGCTGGGTAATTAGGAAGAGCGGCATGGACGGAAAACAAACAAGCATCGCAGTAAACAAAATATTTGGCCTAATTATATGAGTGATAAGTGAATTCTGATTCAGTGATATATTTTACAGGTAAAAGCTTTGATATTATTTGAAAGACTAACTAAATTAAGGTTAAAAAATGTATGCCACACGACATAATGCCGACCCCCTGTTTATCACACCACGTCCAATAATTTGAGGGAAAAATTTATCCTAAGTGGACGATGGGAAGAAGTCACGATGTGAAGTACACGAGAAGCCTACTGATCGTATGCATGTACATTTTCTGGATATCTGCGGATAGGTTATTCCTAGCCTAATACGATCGGAGGTCGAAGAGACTAAGTATACTACCACTGCACATTGTGACGCTTCCTATTAAGTGAGATAATGAAATGGAACTGAAATATTATCATAGACATCAAACTGACTTTTAATAATCAAACCACTTTACTTTTCCACATAAACTTTTTTCTCATAAACTCATAAAACTCATAAACTAAAATTTATGTGGAAAAGTACAGTGGTTTGATTATTAAAACTCAGTATGAAGATTTTCCACCAAGTTACGCCAAAAACTGTTTTATTTATAGACATCAAAGAAAACCAATAAAATTTAAGCACTCAATTCTTGCACGGACTGCTAGGGAGATTCGTCGCGGTAGTTGATGAAATGACTATATCCATATCGTGTCGTTTTACAGTATTTATACCAAACTGGAGGCTACCAATATGCTTATTGTGATATATTCACGTAATTATAAACTTTTCTCATAACCGATATCCATTTCTCGCGGATATTTTTTGATTAATTCAATAAATTGTCAATCCGACGTTCGGTTGTCAGCAGTCACTCGCTCTAATCCATCCAAATCTAATTCTCTTCACACGTAGTAGGTAACTTTTTCCTGCACCCTTATTCATATCGCGTGCGCATTTGTTCCCATATCTCCTCCCTGTAGTCTTTGTGTATTCTCCTCAAAATAATGTCCAAAATAACGTGGAACCCTCAACTCTTTCCTGCCAACACACACTCCGTTATAACTCAATCCTCCATCTAATGTCGCTCTTCAGTTGTCTCACGTAATTTCCTCTTGGTCTTCCTCAAGCAAGGCGGAAATATCTAAGAAGCCTTGGTTTAACAGCTCAAATAAGAGGTCGACGAAAGAAAAAAAATACAAGAATCCAAGAAATGAGAGTGAAGAAGACCTTTATAAAAAGGTGCGGAACCAGATCATACGAGAGTGCAAGAAGGCAGAGTAAGAACGGATAGATAGCTGCTGAGAGGAAATTAATGACAAAATGGAAAAGGGAAATAGCGAGATGGCTAATCAACTAGTGAAGACGCAATTCGGGGAAAGAAAAACAAAATCGTCTAACATCCGAGCCGCTAATGGAAAAATACTATTGGATGATGACGACATTGGGAATAGATGGAATGGATACATTCAAGTATTCTATCAAGCTCAAAAACCACTAGAAGATGGCTTAGTTAAAGAATTAAAGAGGAAATCATGATAGGTAAAGACGATCGGGGTCCGCACATATTAAGAAGCGAATTCGAGAGAGCCAATAACAAATTGATAATTTTAAGGTACATGGAGAGGTGAAGGCAATATCGATATACAAGTACTGTAGTCGATCACTCGGCCACATGAAATAATGTGTACGTATCAAAACTTTCAAGCTGTGAAATTTTGGAATTAAACTATTCTAAAAGTATGATCATACAGAATCAAACCGAAACGTTTGAACATTTCCCACTGTCAGTGCAGTCACAATGATGAACAGTTTTCTATTATCCACATCTTCAAAGTAAAAATAATGCAACAGTGTAAATATCCTAAAATCGATTATAGCCAAATAATCGAGATTATACTCATCGACCTGTTCAAAGAGAAAAAAATTCGAAATATCTAAGAAATATTTTCGTCATACCGTACTGCGATGCACGCAAGGTATACGAACGGGACACCGCGCGGAGTCGCCGCTATTGGAGGTGAGCCGCGGGAAGGAGATTGCGGTGAGCTGAGCACTCCAATGGTACACACCGTGAGGGGGTTTAGTGCCGGGGAGAGAGGATTGCGGAGGATTGCGGGTGTATTGTAAAAAGTGGAACGGGGCCTCGCCATAAGCAAACAGCAGCAGCCGCCCCTCCACACCAAACCTTAAACCCTCCCTCCCGCCCAACACACACAGACAAACTCGATTCCCCTGCCAACCCTCATCCGCCCTCTTCGCTCCTCAACATCGCGCGCCTGGGCACACACAACAGTAGCGACGGCGCGGAGATGAAAAGAAAAAAGTGCGGTGCTTGTCGTTGTTTCGGGGAGGGAGGGGAACGGGTGATAGGCTGGGAGGGGTGCGACGTGGCGGTCCCTATGAGGGAGAGTGAAGGTGGTGGTGTCCTTTCCCTTGACTGGTTTAGGGCCCCTTAATAAACGGTCCCCTCTCGGTAGGGGTGGAGGGTCGCTAGGTGCCGAAGAGAACGGGGGATGGAGGGGAGTCCGCGTCGTCCGTGGGTGGGAGAGGGGGTGCGTAGATAGGCACCCACGCTCGAAGCACTCCCGGTGACAGGGACATCCCAAAGTTTTATTTGGATGTGAGTACAAAACCGGAATAACGAATTTTTAGTCTCGAGACGAGAAAGAGGAGGATTTTCGGGGCATGCTCAATGTAGTAGGTAACTTCTAGTGCAAAAATATGATGGCTTTAATTTATTGATGATTATTTTGTTTAGCTAATTATCCTCTTCGACATCTTGACGAAATATAATTATTGCTAGGTCTTTTAAAATAGTACGTTTTTTGTAAATAGGAATAGAAACTTAATAAAACAAACCGAATATATCAAAATTTACGAAACCTATACTAACTAAAACTACGTATGTATTTTACTATTCGTAATTGTCCATGAAATTGTTTAAACTTAACTTCAACATCAACTCTGTTGAATGATCACCGAAGCCAGGTCAGGAATAATGCATTATTTATGTGAAAAGAAATGAAAGACTAACGTATATATATATTATTATTATTATTATTAGGTAATCTACCGGTTAAGGTCAGTTTTTGGATGGACACAACTATCAAATAAATATTTTGTAACTCCAAACCAAACCCAATCCAGCAACCTAATCTACATCAGGTCCCTCTTCATCTCTGTGTACTTCTTTCCTCCCTTCATCCCGTCCGACATCCCTATCCTGTTCCTGCCCTTTTCTCGTTTGCCTAACATTCTCCCCTCTGTTACCTTCTTCAACATTCTACTACCGCTCAATACGCCTTTCATCCATATTTTCTGCCTCCATAGGATATCTCCCAACAAACCCCTCTCCTCACCCACCATCCCTAGTACCTCCTCATTTGTTTTCCTTTGTATATATATATAAATTGTTTTAAAATAAAAAATAAAAGAAATCGCTTTAATACTTTGATGGTTCCAGCCACCTTCATCCGATTACGAGGAGAAACGAGGGGAATAACCCCTCACCCTGTAGCAGGTAGGTGCTATTATATATATCAAGTGTGTTACAACTATTGTATGATGTAGCATATGATGTTTGTTTTACGTGAGAACGAAATGTAGTTCTGCAACCATAATTCTGTAATACTGCTTACCTTAATTTTTCTTCTGCTGGTAATCCTTCACTGCCGTAAGGATATTCATAAAATCTTGGACTGCCAATGTCTGTATCAATGAAAACTGACATGGTGAGACCCTGCTGTATCATCTTCATTCGATAGAGTGCACTTAGGACTACACATAGTGGGTAATCTATCAAAATGACATGCGCCTGACGTCTCTCTAGAGAAGGTTGAACGAAGCGATGATAAATACTCTAGAAAGATGAAAATGGGTATTATGAACCTAATGGTCAGCGACAGGTGTTCAACCATTCATAGAGAAGTCGAGCTTCAACTTTGAGGGGAACAGGGAAGCGAGTGGGTGACGAAGGTGAGGGGTGGGAAGAGGAGGAAGGAAACGATCAGGCATCGTCCAGAAGAGAAGTGAGGTGACAGAAAGGATTGAGAGAGTAAAAAAGGCGAGTGGAACAATGGAAAGAATATAGTTTAGAAAAGCAGGAAATGAAATTAATACGTAATATTCTGCATGTATTTTTTCGTTCCCGAACTCCCAAAACGCAAATAAATAACTTTGATAATGAAAAAGTTTACTGACATTGCACGGCTAAACATGATTGGTAACTTACATATCAAACAATATCTTTCGATTCGCAATGCAGTTCTGAGAAAGAGAAAGAGAGAGAGAGCAGTTATTTTTCTTCAATTGTTGCAAAAACAAAGTTTTCTTTAATGAATGAGAAGGCGGTTTGAGTTTCCTTTGCGTTTGATCTGGTAATCTTATCAACGTTTCCGTTATAATAGCCATTTTAAGTTTAATAGGATGGCATGGAGGAGAATATTAGAATAGCCAACAAAAGAAAAATAAATGATCAATGGAACTCCAAATCTTATAGAGTCTTGTGATTAACATTCTTGCAGCTCACTATAAATTCTATAGGATGCGCTTTATGTCATGCACTTGAAACATGGAGAGTAGTTTATTTCAAATATCATCCTAATATTTGTCGTGATAATCTGAGCGCCATTAATTAATTAGGAGTTCCTTTATCTTAGATATAAAAACCGCCATCATATTAAAGAAATGAGAAATGGAATTCTAGTCATGACTGCTTGTACTTGAGGTAATGCGCAATTAATGAAATGAAGCTATTCTCTAGAAATTTCTTTTGCAGAGGAAGTAATATTATTTTGCACTATTCTTGTGAAACTAAGTGCAAACCAATATATAGTATAGTTAAAAAATTACATGGAAAACATCTTTAAACATGCGTAAAAATAATTTTTTAGGAACTCTATGAACATTTTGAATTATTATTTACATTTATAATTTAATGAATGACATCTGAGAACCGTGTACTTTTAAAAAATTGCTTGACGACCAATATCTTCTAGACATATACGCATTAAATATATACAAGGTTTTCGGGAAGATCCTGTTTTTTTAAACGAAACCTTTCTCAGAGATAGTCTGCGATGTACGTCGATTACATACGTACGCTTCCCTTCTCCGTTTTTATTTTTCATCCGTAAATGCCTACCACGCACTTGGATGAAACCTATTCACCGTGAAGATTCTGTGGGAAGACCTTCCAATACTGAAAACCATTTATTTATCATGCTAAATAACCTCTTGAAGGACAGTGGTTGTCTTGTGGAGTGTAAAGCGCTGAAGCACTGACCGGGATCCCGGGTTCCATCAGGATAACATTCACGTATCCGGGTACCCTCAGCTGCACCCAAGGGGCGTGATTTTTCGGATACCAGACATTCGGGGAAAATAATACGCGGCACAGGGAAAGGAACTGTTACCCCTACCCTGATACGTGAATTGCACAAGCCCGTGGTTTTACTGTTACCTGGGGTCTACCATCACTTATCAAACAACTCTTCGGGATGATTACTGTAATGTAATAAGAATTACTATGGAAAATTATTTAAGAAATACGAATGACAAAAAAAGGGTGTCGATTTCAAAATACTTGCGATGCGTGTGGGCACTTGCTCTTCGTTTCCCACCGGTGAACACTAAAATAGAATCCTTAATTTTTTTCCACTAATGGAGATCTTTCACTATTTGTTTCACCATTAGTGTATTTTCAATTCTTTTTATTGTTCCATCTATTTTTCACCCACTTATTTGGGAAATATTTTGAATAAAGGACGTTGAGCAGAATAGTGGGGACATTAAAAGAAGAAGTGCATTAGGTACAGATGCCCTTAAGAAAGGGCGAAAGTTTAGGATAGGCAGCTTAGGTGAATATGTAAGAAAGGCTCATAAAATAAAAGTTAATCTGGGGCACAGGTTGTATGGTTAAGAGACTTGGTCACTGAGGCCGGATGATAAACGTAGATTGGAGGTTTTTAAAATGCGAGTCTAGAGATAGTTGGATGAAATAAAGGGAACGGAAAGGAAAAAAACGAGGACGTTCTACACATAGAAGTTAAAGAGAGACAGCTGTTGTGAGGAATTCTAATGCGTAAATCGGAACAATTGGATCCAGGAGACGCTGAGAGGCAATGGGATACCGAAGACGGTAATAGAGGGGAGAATGCTGGGAAAGTGAAGTATTAGAGGGAGAAAAAGGAAATAAATTCTGGACGGGATTCGGAAAGGTAGAATATACGATACTCGTATGCAAGGTTCACTAACGTGCTATTTCAATTTGTACATAATGTAGGGTTAAATGATATTTTGTGCTACTTTGGTAAGACTTTGGGAAAATCAAAGTGTGTAGATAGACCCAGGGTTCATCGAAAAACTACCCTTAGCCGGTAGATTTCTACTCTTTACAGGTATCTAATTACGGGATCCATTTCTCATTTAATGAGTTATTATTTTTACTTTTGTAACTGCCTAATGTTCAGCCTTTTAAATAAATAATTATATTGCATATTAATCGTGATATGACAAGGGATTGGGTAGAAGAGTGCATAGAAAGTTCTCAATTACTCCCTAAATTAAAGACTATTCTTCATCTAACTATCGCCTCTTCTACTCCGAACTCCTGGCGGAGCTCGATACAAAAGGAAAACTTCGTCTCCCGAACAACCTACATTATTATACGACTCCTCTCCTCCCTGAAAGTAAATAGATACACCTCGCAACCGAATCGAGCGCAGTCATGTGGACGCCTCAGCTTTAGGATCGGACGTCTGTGAATCAGCCATTAGCCTTCGCTTTTCCAGAAACATGGAAAACGGAAGACTCTGCAGAAGACAAACACAAACACAGTGAGTCCCCGAGAGGAACTCTCCTGTGGATAGGATATCCCTCATAGAGTCTTCAAGTGATGGAGCCTTTCCTTCGTCACTTCCTGTCGCAAAGTGTCCGCCACGCCCACTTTCATCTTATCGCTTATCTTTATGAGTAACACGGGTTTTCCATCAGTTGCACTAACATCTGTATCAACAACCGGCCTTCTCTTTTCGAGTCCCGTCAAAAGTAGGTATTTATATCATCGGAGGGAAGAGGGTGAGAAGGAAGGAGGTTGAGAGATTAGTGAAACTCTCGTTGTCCATTTACGATGATCTTCCCCACCTATTTTTTTGCCAAAATTGAGAAAACGTTCAATACCTTTCGGATCCGATATACGAGGGTTATCCGGAAAGTAGTACCCGTTCGTGCCGCATGAAGTGCTGACGACGCGAGTAGCCGCTGGACGAGGTCAGATAGCTTCAGTGGCTTGTCTGCCTTCTCTGAGCCAAGTTGCGTGACGCTAGCATTGCCTGTGTTGTTTCTGTGATTGTTTACAATGTTTAAAAAAATTGAGAACGCCGCCAGTTGTGAAGTGAGGGCAGTGATTAAATTCCTCAATGCAAGAAACGTTCGCCCATGTGATATTCATCGCCAATTAAAGGAGGTGTATGGAGACAATGTAATGGACGAGTCGTCTGTTCGGCGGTGGTGTCGCAACTTCAACATGGGGAGGGGGAACACACACGACGATGAGCGTTCGGGGAGACCGTCTGTCATTACAGACCAACTGGTGAGCTCAGTTGACGAATTCGTGAGGAACGATCGGCGCGTCACAATTGATGACATCTGTGAGCATTTTCCCAATGTTTCTCGAACAATTGTTCATGAAATTGTTAAACACCATCTGCATTATGCAAAAATTTGTGCAAGATGGGTCCCTCGCATGCTTACAGATGAGCACAAAACCAAGCGTATGGCTGCAGCACTGACGTTTTTGGGACGTTATTCTGATGAAGGAGACTCTTTCTTGACTCGCATAATTACTGGTGACGAAACATGGGTTTGTTATGCATCACCTGAGAGTAAACGACAGTCAATGGAGTGGCATCATGCTCATTCACCAAACAAACAAAAAAAATTCAAGACAGTTCTGTCCACCAGGAAACTCATGGCAACCATTTCCTGGGATCGACGAGGTGTATTGCTTATTGATTTTATGGCCCGTGGAGACACTATTAATGCCAATGCGTATTGTGAAACATTAAAGAAATTACGGCGGGCAATACAAAATCGGCGGCGAGGTCTATTGTCTACTGGTGTCATTCTCGTTCATGACAATGCCAGGCCTCATGCAGCTGGGATAACACAAAAACTTTTGCAGCAATTCAAATGGGAAACTTTCGACTATCCACCGTATAGCCCGGACTAGGCCTTTTGACTTTTTGGCAGGAAAAAGATTTGACAGCGATGAAGAACTTAAAGAAGGAGTGACCCTGTATCTCAATGAGCTGGCGGCGAAGGACTATGCAGCAGGAATACAGAAACTTGTCACACGTTATGACAAATGCCTTAATTTGCTTGGAGATTATGTTGAGAAGTAGTTTAAAGTATCCTCTTTCAAATACAATTTTTTATGTTTGTTAATATTTACTTTTGTGTCTTTATTTCACGAACGGGTACTACTTTCCGGATGACCCTCGTATCTTCGCCAGCGGAAGGTCACGCACAGTGACGGGTGTGTGCCGGGTTGATTTTGCAAGAATCCTCCCCTTTATTTATTTATTCCGCCTCTATTATACTCGTATTTTTGAGTTTAAGGTAGTCTAGGATGGACACGAGGGCTAAGAATTGCCACATTTTACTATTTTTTAATTATTATTGTTACATAGTACCCTGCAAGCCACCGCTAGGCCATGTGACAGGGTGTGATTAGGAACCAGACTACTTTTGACCAAAAATACTTTTCCATCCTTGTGCGGTCGGACAACGTTTTTCTGACCCCTTATCTTACGTGGTAAAATGACATGTTAAATCTATCTATTCTACATTTATAATTTCCAAACTCGCTAATTTTAATGACATGATATCTCCAATCGTAGTACGATGGGGACAATAATACAATTTCAACATCATCGCAAAGAGTCATCCCTCCACTTTATGCAAGAGATTCAATCCGTGATTCAAACCACCGCTTCGTGAGTGATATTCAACCTAGCTACTCTAATTACTTTGGATATGTTACTCAGTTTAACGTATCAACGTTTTTCGAGAACTCGTACAATTCTAGCTCCTCTGCGCTGGACGCCGTCGGCATTTTCAATCGTTCCTTAGCGTCACACACTTAACTCGACACTCTGATAGAAACGATCGTTTTTTTAAATTCTGCATACATACATTTTATCTCCCATCATTCCATCCAAAATGCTTATTTTTTGTCTCTCGCTACCTTGCATGCCGTCACATTCTACCCTCTATCACAGTCTCCAAAATTCCACCCCAATTGAAGTATTTTCACGCCCCAAAAGAATTTAAAGCGTTGAAAAAAGCGTGTTTTTGAATCAATAGATCCGTATCGATAAATTAAAATTGTTTTAACCTTTTCATGGTTAAAATAACAAACATTAAAAAACATTAAACCTAGACTTTTCTTATCCATCAAATGACTCATTTCTACGGTCTACTTTCAGGGTACTGATATTAAAAACCCGAAGGTGGCAGTGTAATACTGAAACCAGAATGTATTATTTATTTATTTTTGCAATAGTCCAAAAACAGTACTTCGGTCTTTACGTTGGAAATCGATCAATGATGTAACTTTTTGACAGTTACATAAACCCAAGCCCTAGGTGGAGAAAAAAACCCCTAGGCGGGAATCGAACTCGCAACCTCTGGGTTGAGGTGAGGGCAAAACCCCGCTGCCACCGGAACCGGCGGATTTAGAGGGACATGGAAATTAGAAGCAAATTCAGTTTCAACAAATGCTTTTTTTATAAAAATCATACAATATCTTTGTTTTGCATTCCGTAATTTTTCTTCATAAACATTTATTATCATAAATTTATCATAAACACTTATATTATAATTGCTTTACACGGGGTCTTACATTTATTTCTCTGAAACCCTGGCGTTAATTGGAAGGTGCAATCAAATGCGATAAAATAACATAGTTTACTTCAGTTGCCAAATAACTCTCATTAGATTTTTCGGTCGTACGTACTATGATGGGAAATTAAAGACGCTCTACCAATCAAAAACAAGAAATAGCTTTTTCAAACTCAAATAGCGTACTACAAGTGGAAACTTTTATCTAAGACATTTTCTTATTCTGCTACTGACCAGAAGGACCTGTGTTCTAGTCCCGAGAAAACCACATCCAGAGAACCAAACGATGTCACATTCTGATTGATAAAACGTCAAGAACCGAATCATGGCAGGCGAACAGGGCCGCATACGAGTACACTGAATGTTTGAATTCTGTACGTCTTTTAGACGTATTTTAAGGTGTGCCCCATGTTTCGGCTTATCTCAATCCAAACTTTGGATTGACTACTATGATGACGATGTAAGGGAAACAGAGTTGCTTAGTGAATACACACGGTGAAAATATTGAGCGAATGAATGGTTTTTTACGTCTTGGCAGACTTTTTGCACAAGGATGTCAGAATCGATGAAGTCATACGATTGTGGGCAGATAACCAAATGTAATTTTTTTACGGTAGCAACAACTGCATGTATCTGTAACAGGCAAAATAGTTATGAAAACATGGGATAATTGACAAGAAACTGAAATAACTCTGCCGCGTTTCGACTTATACCAGCTCATTAGCATAATACGAAACTTTTATTCAAGATAATGAACATCAGATCAGAAATACGAGTTAGTTAGCAGAGATAAATAGTTGGTAATTACAAATCTCCTTTTCATTTTGAAGGATATAAAAAATGAATTCAGGAATGAAATGATTGAAATGCACGCAAACGTTACTTTTTAATTGCGCAAACTCGAATTTATTTATTTATATCCATCATTTGAATGATGATTCATATAACACTGACACCTTCCAATCAAAGAAACTTTAGAAAAACGAGGAATTGCTAACTGCCCTTGCGAGTTTAGACTCCGGAGGCTTATTGGTATTCTGGTCTTCCTCTTAAGGGTCCTCAACTATAGAATTAGAGCGAGATATTTTTTCGGAGGAAATATATTATCTTCCAGGGTCTACGCACAGTTAACTCGCCTTATTTTACCGGCAGTAGGACCAAGCGATCACCTTTCTCCCTACAAATGTCAACTCTGCAATCGTCCCTCGGTCCTCTAGGCCTTCCTCATGACCATCTAAAACCGTTACTAGGGATCCTGTCAGAAAGCTCTTGGTAGCACTATCCCTCTCTCCCTCTCTCTCTTGCGGAGAGCATTTATTACGTCTGCGGACCATTCCCCTTTCCACGGTGTCGTCCGAAGGGACCTTCGTCCCCGTACCCTGGAAAAACCGTAGGGTCGCTGACCTCGACTAAATTATCTTTTTGCTCGCTCATAGTCCCAGTTGCAAATTGCATGCGTGAGTTGAGTTTGAGCATGCGAATTTACTCGTGAGGAGGACGTCTCCCTCTGTTCGGACACTTTCCCGTTACTAGGGCGTAATGAGGGGGTTCAGTGCCCTCATGTTATCCTGACAGGGGTCCGGGATCGTTGAACGGTACGGACTTTAGGGCGGGCATAAACGCCGGACGGTTCCGTTCGATTCGGGTGCGTTTCAAGTTGGAGGTCGTTGGCATGGTGATTTTGTCACAGTAGTTTCCACTTGAGTGACGTAAACTTAGAATAAATACTCATTCACCGTCCGGAAACCTTTAAGTGACGCACCTGATAAAGGGTGGATCTAAGAACCTCTTCTAGATAGGTTCTACGTAATATTTAGTCACCGAGGAATCATTTCTTAAAGAGTGACCCAAATCGATACATAGTTGTCATTTAGATATGTTTAATGTCGAAATGAAAATTTTTACGGAGCTATATATTTAGAGCTGCTAATTATTATCACGGTATGTCTTTTTTTTTGTATGGCTTTTTTATGTCTTTTGTATGTATTTTTATGTATGGCTTTTTAATGGTACGGTCTGTTGCTTTTTTAAATAAATGAAAGCCTCAATGCGACGAAATGGATAATACGATCAATACACAATAAGCATGAAGTAGTAGAATTGATGTAGATGGCTCACATATGATGCACACAAATTACGATACATGAAATCGACGACATGGACGATGTCGTCAACAGTTAACGATATGTGTACCAACATGATAGTTATTTTCACGTCGATGTTTTAACGTCGCATCAATATTTCTTACACATGGAATCGATCAATATTGTACGTTGAATAGCCGTGCAGGATTGAAAAATGTAACAATGGATTCACAAGTCTTCTAAAAAAGTGGTAACCTTAATGCAGAATATTCTGAAGCATTTTAACGTGCATGTGATAAGTGTCGGGAAACATTTTTATAATGTGAACGTCCTGCATGAGAAACTACTGACACCATCAGCGTAGCGTAACAAGAATTGGATTCTTCCAAAGCTCAATTAGCTCTGATCATTGGCGGTAACACTGATTGAGGCCTTAAGTGAAAAATCATATGCAAATTTACGTGAAGAATAAATGCTTTAATACACAATGGCTTACTAAGCCTCATCCGATAGTTTCCCCAAAAGCACTGTTAAAAATTTTTCTAAAAACTTCATAAGCACTCATCCTACTGTTTTAACCTAATGTTAAACCATAAGTTCACATTCCCATATGCGCTCTCACATGATTGATTCACTCTGAAAATGTGGTACAGGAATTCAATTTAGCTGAATTGTATTCGTATCTAAGCACTAATTTGTGTGGAACCCATAATGGATCAAAATTCTGAATTAGGATTAAGGTTTTATCATAGTGATCCTTGAATAAATTGGATTAAAGAAAAACTTATCGAAATACGTGACCACTGGTTTCAACATTCCGAGGGATACATATTTTTTTACTAAATGTGATGGCTAATTCACGAAATTATTTGCAATTGAAACCAGTGGATTTGATGGAAGTGACCTGTACTGATAAATCTAAAGGAAGACTGTGTAGCGGGTAATTTCTGTCACATTCAAGATTTTTCATACCCATCACTGTTTTTTATTATAACGAATCAATAATTATTATCTTATCGAATGTATTAATACGGAATTATTTGTAAACTTGATATTTCAACTTCCTGAGAACTACTCTCATTGAAATATTCCACACAATAATATAAAAGGAGTAAGTGAATACGTTTCGTAGAGATATCTGTCTCATTCGTCTCGATTCACTGTTTCCATGTAATTTCCGAGGAGATAACATCGGTTCCTATCGAATCTAAACCACCCGTATTGCCCGTAATAATTTTTATCCTCCGACCATTAAAACTTCGCGTTATTACGGCTATTCCCGCTGGGCCAGCTCACATGTTTCCCAGGGGAAGGCGGATGCACAGTTAGGTATGTACCTTAGCTCAAGTTTGCTATCAGGTAGTCCTTTGAGCGGCCATCTACCGGTCCCCTCTTATCGTGACATGACAGGAGAGATGATATGTTGCTTCTCGAAGAATTTTACACCCGAAGGATACACGTTCGGTGGACAAACGAAGGTTTTCGTCCATATTAGAAATGTTAAAAATGTCGAAAGGTTAAAAAAACAAAGAATCTATTAATTATTTATTTGTAAAACCGCTAAAAGAACATTTTCAAAACAAAATATTTCTATGAATGACTCACGCCAGTGAAATTATTAGTGCTTAAGTCCAGGGCAGTGTTTGAACGAAGTCCCAGACTAATCAAAACACACAAGTTTTTTATTTCGCGAATGGAAAGGGGTAGATTTCATTCATAATTAGATCTTATGAATAAGTTATTTTCATCACGGCAAAATAATGAAAAAATACGAGTATATTTCCATATGTCTGAAAATTTCTTTCAAACTCTTCTGTTCTTTAAATTGACGTAAGTTGGCCTTGCCATCAAAGCTCCCCACTTTTCTCCCAATTTCACATTTTCCCTGATTCTTAAATTCCTGTTGAATCTTACAAAATGCGGCTATTCTTACAGGCGCCTATCGTCGGCATACTCCTCCGCGAGTTATCCAGACCCGTGAGTTACCATTTCCATTTATAATCCTCACCTTTCCCTCGTGCAACTGCCTCCTCGCTTCTCTCCACTTCATTATCATTTTCCATTGACAACGCAAATAACTAATCTTATTCCATTTTGATTCAGCATCACCGATGCTGTCACCGATATAACGTTGACACAAAAACATATTTGGTGGATAAATCGTGGCAATTCACAAAATAAAACAGACATTATTAATTTAGGTGGTCATGGAATTAATAACACAATGTATTTTTCTGCTCTTCTTTATTTTGGTACTACTAGTTTCAACGCTTAGGCGTCATCATTGGGTACCATAACTCGTTACACCGAATAGATGCCTAAATGTGGAAACTAGTAGCAACAAAATAAAGAACAGTGGAAAAATATATTGTGTTCTTCATTCCATGAACGTGAACCTCTACAAAGTTGAGCCAGAAACCATCGAATACATTGATTACGATTGAGGTTGTACTCGACGCTGAGGACGATGAATCCAAACGTAAAAAAACCCCGGTTTCGAAGCCCAGTTCATGGATTTGAGTGTCGTGGTCGCGAGCGAGTATATTATCTACATCTACATCATACCCCGCAAACCGCCGCAAGGGCGTGTGGCGGGGGGTGTTAAGTCACCACCCAAAAGAGGGGAAAAAAACCGCATTCAAAACCAAAACATTTATGCAAACCCATATGCACAGTGGTGCATACATTCATGCAAAAATCGTATAATTTTACACGCATGCAAACACATATATACCTCCTTTCATTCTACACGCATTCAATCACACATGCTATCATCTAACAAACAATTGCACCATAGGATGCATTAAGAAACTTATCCAATATCGTGCAAGCTAGAATTTGGTGAGTAACAAGACGAAACTCCATTACCACAAGTACATGCAAGATAATACGCCCTACTCCCCAAGGGGACAGGTAGAGAATTTGACCCAACACTGCATGTAAAAGGAGGATTCCCCCTCGGAGAGGGACAAGGGATGGAAGGGGGAAAGGGGGAAGAAATTATTGGATATTATTTCACGGAATTTCTTCGGATGGCCAATGATAGCGAAGTAATGTTTAGGAAAGGATTGAACAGGAAAAAATAACTCAATGGGGAACGATCGCTCGTCGTGGAATCTTTCGATGATTGATAGTTGAAGGACCAGCTGTATGTTGGTGGCACTTTTACTATGCTCAAGCGGCACATGATAACGAATAGTCACCGGGGTAATGTGATATGGCGCAAGGTGGTAGTGAGGGAAATAAAGGTATATAAGCAAGAATAAAAGGAAGGGAAAGGAAAGAAAAAGTGAGGGAGGTACAAACCAGATTCGATGGAAAAGAATGATTACGAACGAATCTAGGGGAAGTAAGGCGTAATGAGAAAAACATGAGGCAGGGGAACGAACTGGGGTGAGGGGTTAGGGGTGAGTTAAATCGGTGAGAATGATTGGAAGAGGGAAAAGATAATGGCGCCGAGGTCTGAATAAAACTTACGTCGGATCTGCGGATGAAAATTCATTTGGAAATCCAAACAATCTGAACGTTAATATCACCTCTCAATTTATTTATACCTTGAAAGAACTCCGACACGAAAGGAAGGTGTGGTTTCATACTCCCAACCGTTTGAGGCGTCGATTCACGTCAACCGCTCGACTATCTCGCCCTCCACCTCAGAAAAAGAGCGAATGTATCCTCTATCACGCATTACACCCAATCAACTACATATTACTCCTCTCGTCGAAGTATTCTCGAGAAATCCCACCTCTCCCCCCGTCCATCTCCGAGTCGGCATCCCTTTGATTGCTCCCGCCCGATGCGACAATAAAAAAGGCCAACTCCACCAGCGACCAATATCCGAAAGAACATGAGCGTGTCGAGCCCCCCGTTATCACCACCCGTGCCTCCCATCACACCCCTGTGTCTCACCCGAAGCCGGTTGCTTTATTCCCTGTGTTTCGCGGACTCATTCTCTCCGGCGGCCGATAACTCGACCCTTGTGATCAGGGCGGTGTCCCTTTGAAGCCGCCCGCGTCTGCCGATACCAATATGACCAATGAACGAATGCGGGGGGTGGGGAGAGGAGGAGTTACGATGAGTGGGGAGCTGACAAAGGAGCACGGGGAGCACATCCGAGGTGAGGCGGTGGCTGAGAATCAATCGAAAGCGTCGGTGAATATGTCGGTCAAATCATAAAAGGAGAACGTTCAATTTAGTGCTAGAAAAACGACCTTCAGACTCGGGAGAGACTCGTTCGTGTTGAGACGAGCGATTATGGGTGCAACTTGCATCCAAGTCCGGTAGACTCTCCTATCTGGCTCGAGTGCAGCGGGGTATAGACGAGGTGGATACCATGCATGCCCTGTGCATCGCATTCTGATGGCGTTCGTCTTTTCAGGCCCCAGTCTGATGCTCCACTGCATGGTCTGGGATATATGCTTCGATCGCAGTGGGGATGGAACCACGCTCTCTATGAGAGCGACTAATGCTTTCGTCCTTGCATTCCTGGAAATGAAGCGGTGGTATACTGAAACCGAGCGGTCGAATCTCGCCCGAGTCTGCAGAGAAACTTGTAGACCTCTAGTCCACATACCGAGACGGTCATTTTGAGCATGAACCGATTCAGAATTTATTGCAGATACGCCTGGTCCTATGCACCTAAAATTTGCAGTGTTAACTCTGCAATGATGCTTCTTGTGTTTACTTATTAGATAGCATGTAGCGAAATGGGTAGAGTATTTGAACAGCAACGCCTCGGACCTGAATTCAAATCTGGGTGATGCCTGCTCACAAATTCATCAATGAGATGGGACATTTTAAATATACAAGGAACGTAACTACGGTCGTGAATCAATGTAAACAAAAAATACCGGGACCGTAAACTTGAATGGCACTAAATAGTAATAATAATAATATATAAAATATATATAATAAATAAATAAAATAATAATAAATTTAAATTAATAAATAATAATGATAATAAAATTAAAAAAAACACCACACACACACAAATTCGAAACAAATAATTAAAGTAATAAAATAATAATAAAATAAATAAAAAATAATAAAACAAACTTACAACCACTCGATCACTAGGGTGAGTTACGAAATAACTTTCACTGGGATTTACTTTCACTGGGATTTACTTTCACTGAGATAACTTTCAGATGGGACATTTCTTTTTACGGAAAATGGATATTTTTGAGAAACTGGAGGTGAGGCAGAAAAATGAACTACACCCTTTAGTCCTACATAGTCTTGAATTGAAGAGTTAGAGTTTGTTTGACTACATCGGTGTTATTGTAATTGTTATTCCCCACAGAGCGGTGGCTAAACTCTGGTTAATGATGCGGATCGACCCGAGTCTTTCAAACATTTTGCATGGTTGCTAGGATTTATCTAATCCACGTAATGGTTTCTTTTGGATGTAATAAATTTGATGATATTAAATATTATCAAATTTAATTGGCATAGCGAAATAAGGGTACTATAAACACGACTGAAGGTATTGGTCAGGGTGAAATCTACCCTCATCGACAGAAATCAAGCGTCGCGATGAATAATGTTTGGGTATGAGAGTAGAATATCAAATTTTTGGGTTTCAGGTTAAACAAAAATGCTTTTTATTCATCCAAAGCGAACCTAAACTTGAATAACACTGCCAATAACGATCGCTCATTGGTCACAGGCGAGTATTTTTTTTCTTTTCCGTATTCTATACTGGTTCCCGTGTTATAATCACATAATGACAAACACATTATGTGATTGTGTATGTTATGTGAGTGTTACAATCACATAATGACAATCATTCGAAAGTTTTCAACGGTGTCGCCTATAGTAATTGAAGACTATTAAAATTTGTGGCTACAATGTAAAATTCTTTCAATGACAACCTTCATAAAAGGCTTATAGAATCCATATATTTAAATATTCCGTGCTTCAGCGATTGGAACACTCTCTATTGAAGGGCGAATTAAATTCTTGCCAGTAAACATGCACATTTACATTATCAAAACGTGATTTATTATCAGGTACATTAGAAAAAATCAAATGATTGCCGCTAACCTTTTAATCAAGCTTTTAATAACTGATTATCTAAACCAATAAAACCAAATGAGCAAGAGGGATGTATTAAACAGTAAGTGAATGAAGAAGAAGAATTACTACAGTAAAAAAACAAATACTCAAGGAAATTAAATCCACTGTCGTCATAGGGGAGTGATTTTTTAAAACTTATAAA
This sequence comes from Hetaerina titia, assembly GCA_037158775.1. NCBI lineage: Eukaryota > Metazoa > Arthropoda > Insecta > Odonata > Calopterygidae > Hetaerina > Hetaerina titia. The sequence goes on along the minus strand of CM073776.1, from coordinate 35,709,535 downwards.
TGGAGACTCATTTTCTACATATGTGAAGCTTGAACGATGGTAGCTGAAAAGAAGATTCGAGGAGTTGGAAGCGTGTTGCTAAAGAAAAATGCGAGATATAAAGTGGATAGACTAATTAAGTCCTTCGAAGAGTGGGTGAAGAAGGGAGCTTACAGAGGATGCCTACAAGAAGAAGTGGATCATTGAATCGGTATGTCTTCAGACTTGATAGGTTAATCAATATCACATTGGAAGGAAACATGGAAAATGAGGATTAGAGGGGAGGACTTAGGATGATGTACTATGAGAACCTGGCAAAGGAAGAAATCGGTGCAAGGAGCTATGGGTGCATGAAGAGATTTGCTAAGGAAAAGGTGGGTTGCAAATTTACCACAGGCCAATCCTCGGATTGATAATCGTTATTGCTGAAGAAAAATAAGCAAGATAAACCATTAAAATGAATCATTAGAGAAAATAGGTCGAAAAATGGAGTTCACACGAAATATTTTGAATACTACATCCAAATAATTTAAGGTATGTCTTTAATTTAAATTATCTTGGTGTTCCGTATATAATTTATATTTTTCCGGCATCAGATGCTTTAAGTTTTGCTTTCACACACACATATTTCATAACAATTTTTGACTCGGACGTGATACATGGATCAACTCAGAGAGGCAACAATTTATACGAATTCAATAGTGTATCACATATTACTCGTACAAACTGATTCTGATGAGTGAATCATATTTCTATTTTTGAAATACTTATCTGGCTCTTTCTATATACACTATCGTCGCTTTCGAAGAGGGGCGTTTTTGTCAATAACCTCGGGGTAGCGAAGAATGAGAGCAAATAAGTGAGTTGTCTTCCCGTGAAAATATTTAATCTTACTTCCGTTCATATGGGTAAATAAAGCGATTTGACAATGAAAGACTCTGAAAAAAAACTGCAGTTGAATTATTGTACTATTTCTGAGAAAACTATGGTTCATTAAAATAACTCTTCCGAGTAGAAAATTGTTTGAGTGCGTTTCGGCATTTTTATCTGTAAAAAGCCAATCTAAGCTTCCGTTCGGGATAACGGTGTAGTCATTGACGATTTCGACTTATCTCACAAAATTCGCGGGGATTAAGATAAAGAGTTGACCGTTGGAATTTTCCAACGATTTTAGCGAGTTATTATTGGGAAGTTCATTTCTTCAAAAGTATTGGAAATGACTGAAGACACGCATTTAGATGATACGTATCCAGGTGTTTTTACAAAATATTTCAAAAGCGGTGTCAAATCTGTAATTTTAGGACAAACAAACCAAATGAAGTTCAGTATGTGCGAATATTAAATGGAAAGTGATGTAGGCACTGGTAACAGTTTCAAAGGGAAAAGGTAACCGTAATTAATTAAGATTTCATTACTGTGGCAGTCCCATCTCGTTGTTAGTTTGAATAATGTTGAAAAACCGTAGACGTTTGATATAAAGGCCGGCAATTTATTTCAATGAGCGATTATCCTTATTCATATTCCTTCTTTCTAAAACAGTATAACGAGCATGGGATATTTATTTATGCCCTTTTGAGAGCAAACACCATTAAAATATTGGTAATGTTGCTCATTATAACCTGATAGACTCACGAGTTGAGTGGAGGGAATAACTTACCAATCATGCTCGTTGATCATATTTTTGGCAAAAATTAGCATGGCTGCCTAATTTCTAAGTTCCATCATAATACAAATAATGATCTATCCTCACCTATCAAACCATGGGTAGATTATTGTTATTAGTAGGTAGGGTATCTTTTAAGGTAGGCTTTGGACGCACACAGCCTGAACACCGCTACAGTTACATGACACCCACCAGGCGCCCACCCACTCTACAACTAACTCTTCTTTAATTATTCATAAATTCTCTCTCCCTTCATTTCGTCCCAAATAGCTACCCTTCTCCTCCCTCTATCTTGCTTTCTCAATGTCCTAAGTCCTCTTTTACTGCCTTAGGCACACCATCGCTAATCAAAATTCTATGCATTCACCTTTCTTGCATACTTTTAGTTTATCCTAATGATTCTTTCTCCCCTCACATTCTTAATATACCTAGCAGAACCACTTTAGTGTGACTCGGATTAATTTCTGTACTTTTATTTGAATCATAATATGGGGTTTAGGTGGGACCATTAGTGGATTAATTTAGCACCGACGGAGGAGGGATTTTGTGACAGCTGGTGACTTGAAATCGTATGAAATGGTTATGTGAAGGTGGTACTGTACAATTCCCAAAACTGGTCTCTGAGGAAAAATAGAGTAAATCTTCAGAGGCTTCTGAGATGAGAGCATGAAGAGGAATGGATAAAACATATTAGAAAAAGAATAAAAGGTTAAGGAGCAGAAAAGAGGAGGTATTGGGAGATGTTGGACACTAGTCGTTAGTGAAATGAGAATTTTGACAAATAGGGAACAGGAAAGAAGTCAACAGTCTATTTAGACTGTAATAATGCAAGTAGAATGTACGAAGGAATGAAAGAATAAAAATTTTGACAAAAAGGAAACAGAAAAGAAGTTAACCGTCTATTTGGACTATAATAAGGCAAGTAGAATGTACGAAGGAATGAAAGAGAAAATGATACGAGGAAGTCGAATCGATAAGAACTACGAAGTAATAGTTATTAAGAACTACCAAAAACTACCTTTAAAATAGGTGGATTACTAATGGACGAGAGACAAAAGAAGTAAACATCGAAAAGGTTAGATTAGGAGCGGAAAAAGTGCTCAGAATTGTAGGTTGCTGCGTAGCATGGCACAGTCTCCCTCTAATCAGTGGACTAGCCCCGATGAGCGGAGGCAATTCGAATTCTTCATAGGCTTCTTATCTATTTCATTGAGAACTTATACGCTGGGATTCATGTGGCTTAGGAGAATATCAGCTCCCGGTGTTTTTTGAAGAGAGTGAATAATTCCGATCGGCACTCGAGTGAACGATCGCCGAGATAAAGGGAGCGGGCGGATGTGACGCGGCCCATTTAGGTAGACCGTCCGGAGGGAGGGACACCCGCGGGAGACGTCGCGGTGCCCGGCCCAGTGGCGACGGACGACGCTCTTATCTCTCTCGCCCACGAGAAAATCGATTTCCTGCCAATCTTGCAGCCATCACAGGGGACGCGTGGCGACGCGCGATCAACATGGGGAACAACTTCGAACTTGACGGCGGAAACGAAAAGGATAAAAATATCAAAGGTGCAACTATGCATTTCAACATTGATTTACAAGTGCGAGAGAATTTCGCAGCGTGAAATTTAATCGTCTTGACCGGGATTCAAGGAGGGGAGAGGTATGCCTCCAACCTTGGAGAATATATATTCGAATTAATTTAATTAACGATAATATATTAACTATCTTCGTGTAGGTAGACTACGTGATTCTGATGATCAAAATTACTCCGTAATTCCGATCACTGAGGAGACCTCGGGGTAATACGTAGATACATAGCCTAGGACGTGAGCCGCCAAAGCTGTTTCTCACACTCTTGCCGCTGCTCGAGATCGTAACTTGACGTCATTATAACTTATTATCATGCCATTTCCGCTTCATGCCACCGTTTAATCGTCTATCGCGCTCCCAATCCCCCCCCCAGTGGTAATGGAGTCCACCCACACTCCACTATCAGCGTCCCACTAAATTAGGCTCTCGTTCACCACAGCGTGAGAGAGAGAGGGAGACATGGGCTCAACGTTTCATTCGGAGACTGTTTATGAGACGGACCTTAAAAGAAAGCAGACGCCACTCTTCTTATCCGGAGACGGAATGTTCCTCGATCGTCAGTTCACACGGTTCAAAACAGCGGGAGAGAGAGTGAGGAAGAGAGAAGGAGAGTAGGGGGGAAATACGATGAGTGAACCTTTCATCGCGGTCCCACGTCCATACTGAACAGCTCTTTCGAAGCAAAACTCTTCTCGGTGTACGTGTGGCGTGCTAACTAATTGGATTTAGTCTAGGAAGGACGATTCCGTAAAGGAAAACATCACCAAAATTATATAAACAGCAATTAGAGAACAGGGTAAGTATTCTTATCAGCAAGACCTTACAGTACAAGCTGAAACGAACGCTGGAGGATTCAGGCTTCCAGCTATCAAAGAAAAATCAATTCAATCTGATCATTTGAAACTCTAATCAAAGAAACTGCAGTTATTCATAGCTGGGGAAACAATTGTTGAAGATGAGTTATTGTTGGAATATTTAGTAACTAGTTTGGATTTGAAGGACCCAAGGAAGGATAAGGGGAAACCCGGTATTTCGGTAAGTGGAGGGGGCAAATACTTCTAATACGACGACATTGCAAGGGTCATCCAAGAATTTTTTTAAGGACGAATATGAAGCTTGTTTTTTTTAGCAAGAATGGCTAAATGAGGGATTTAGATTGAGACTGAGTCTTGGGGATAAGAAGGCAAGTGAGATTGAGGGAGAAAGGACAGGGGAAGAAAGTAAATGAGAGAAGACGCTGAAGGACAAAGAGGCACTTACGCTTTCCAAGAGAATATGCTGAAGAGGTGATTAACAAATCTCGATAAAATGCGCTCACATATCATTAAAAGGTATAGCCAACAGTTTTCCTCCGAATAGTTCCTTCACTACCTTCTAAGACCTGCGGCTCCTATCACTTAGACATGTTTCAAGGATATGCAAGGTATGTTCTTTCTAGGGAGAATACGCTTCAAGTTATGGATAAACCACTTTTCTCTGCCCTGCAAAATAATTTATCTAATGTTTTGCCGAAGCTCTCCCTATACAACTCCGCTCAAAGGAGACTACTTGGTTGGGGTCTGAGGCACCTTTTGGCCAGAAAACATTATGTGCAGGTACGCAAAATTTGTGAAGATTTTTGAGATATTTAAATTTGAGATTACTCAACCAGGCTAATGATGTTTTACTTGCATGCATTGACACAAGAATTTATTTGCACATATCAGAATTTAATACCGTTATTTTACACTCAGATCCTTTCCATTTTTATATATCTACGTATATTTTCTTAGGTACCGAATTATTAGGTTTAGAACTAGCTATTTCTTTCAAAATTCGTTGAAAGTCCAGTGCTGGATGAACTGAAAATGTTTAATTTACTGCTAGTGGCGTTTGAATACATTTACGATGCAAGTGAATAGGTACCGTGTAGAAATTTTTGCATTTTTGCATTAGAAGCTTGATTTGTACATTTGATAGATTTATATTTTGTTTTGTATTATTTTATGGGTTTATGCCATATTAATTCAGCTAGAATCCATCACAACTACAGTAGAGCGCAGATGTCCCCAACAACATCCGAAATGTCAATAATGCGGGCACCGGCAGCCGATTAACGTTGCGTTAGATATGATCGGTAATACTGTTTATGAACTTCCAAATGAAAGCTGTTTATATTAATTTTTCACAACAACTTCGTACGCAATGTAGCTATTGTTTTACGGAAAAATGCGTAAATACATTTGTCTATTAAATTACAGGAGCATGATTATTACAAAAACAGTAGTTTGGAGCTCAGAAATATATTTCTACGTTAAATATAATTAAAAAGAGAGAGTTTGCCAATATTGGACCATACTCTAAATCAGCTATGCTTTCCCTCCCTACGAATTTTAAGTATTTCATTGGGCAGAGCATGATCGAAAATTAGGTGGTAACATTTCGTAGATACAGGATTCATCGGTCAATGAGCTTGAGCAGTTTTACCGACCAAAATCGCCGTTATTGGAATTTCATAGATTGCAATTATGAGCAATATGGTAATACTGTATTAATAAAGAGAGATATTTGTCTTAGTTCAGTAGCCCATGTTTATTTGAGTTTGAAATGTTCAAGTCATACGAGCATTCGTCCTGTACTTTAACTTAAAGTCTACGTCTTACCTGCTCCCTACGCATAGATTTTAGTGCTGGATAAATACATAAGTGTGCATATCCACACACAAAATTAAAAAAATTATTCTCTCGACCTATGATTTCTCCTCTCCTAATTTGAGGTCTAGGATGTAACGTTTTATCTGACAGAGGTGCGACACTTGTCTTCTCCGCGTGGTAACAATAGAGGCATTCATGTGCGAGTATCTATCGGCTGATACATTTCGAATACCAGGAACCTAATCCGGATCTTCTGCGCTGAAAATCGTTGTTCTGTTGAACACACCGATTAAAGGAGTTGTTCAATTTGAGCCCAAGCTAAGTCATTTCCTGCAATATAAACGAACGGCTTAAGTTTGCACGAAAAAGTGACGTAATTTGTGGAATACGTGCACACCCGCACCAACTACAAGACAAATTGTGCAGGAAAAGCTCTGCTACATCAGATCTCTGTCATATATGTAATAGTGTAATAGATATTATTTATGCACCAACATGGATAGCAATAATGAAGCCCAGGCAGATAATCCATTATACTTTAACCGACTATCCGTCCAGAACTACCCTATATCTTACACATCTCCAACTCTTTAGTTTCATCGGCATTAAATATCGTTGCGGGATTATTTTAAGATATGCTCTCCTTGATTATGGCATTACATTACTCATTTACCATTGTGTTATTTTTCTATTATTCAGACAGCTCCCCAAACATGCATATCGGTGTTCTTTTCTTTTTTTATAACTTTTCGTAACCATATTTGCTTTTATATTATGATTTCTCATTATAAACAATAGTTTGTGCTCAATTTGATCTTTGAACTTACTCTGTGTCTCTCTGAGCTGCTGGTTCCTCGGAACATATACTGCAACATATCAAATACTGTAAAATTATTGTATTAAAAATATTAATGTTTGTACAAGGAAAGAAAAAAACGATAGGTTGAGACGAAAAACAGAAAGTTTTCTCAATGAGTGACATCTCCAGATCGATGGCGACGCGACTACTCTGTGTGAAAAAAAACGAGTACTGAACTACGGGAAGGAGATGCGGAGTGTTGCATCGTGAGTGGGCCCTTGTGAGAAAAAGAGAGGGAGTAATCTACCACTAATGGTTACTGAACTCGCCAGACCATTCCCACGCCGACGAATCAAAGAAAGCAGTTCGCTCCCTCCTCCCACTGCCATCCGGTTGAGTGAGAGTGAGTGAGCCTAGCCTCATGCCTGTCAAAATAAAGCGGGTCCTGAGTATGCATAAGCTCGATAAACGGGTGTCTCCTCGAGCTTCCAGCCATCAGCGGCTCAGCCCGATTGGTGGGAATGATCCGGGGAGGCTGAACGACTCCGCCCATATCTCGTCGCAGCTTCCCACTCCTCTCCTTCAGCCGGGCCCTCATCACACTAGCTTTCCGCGCGCCCTCTTTTAAGTCCTCAGCGGGAGGATCGCGAGCACTGTGCCGGCGATGTGTTAACGATCGCTCGTTGACGAGAATGAGTTATTTGATTGCCGATGAAGGACCGCTGAATATTGTCCGTGATTCAGGAGGTCGATTTATTTATTTTTTCAAGGGGGTCGCAATGTCGCGACGTTTAACAGGAAGTAACTTTTTTTAGTTTAAGGATGCCTGATAAATCACATAAAATCGGTTAGGTTAAAACCATTAATACCTCTTGAGAATACTGGTCTGCTTATAAATTTGAAAATACTAAACATTTCGCTGGACCTGTATAATGTCGTAAAACAAAATTAAATCGTAATTTAACAGTAAAGTGTGAAGGAAGTTACTATTTTCCGTGCAATAATTACCATTTAGGTCAGATGCCAGTCAAATGGCATGACACCTGTGGTTCAAATAAAAAATCATTCGAGTGCGATGAATGTAACTTCATCAGTGTATCATCAAAAATATTTGTGACGTCACGTCTACTCTCTTTTTTTAGATGATTTACGAAACAAAGATTTAAAGTATTAGGGCAATCAGAAGAATGAATGCGTTTGGAAAAGAAGAATTTAAGGAGAGGAAGCAGATGACTGGGACGATGAGTAAAGACGTTAAGAATATATCAGTTAAAACTTTGATATGGACCGTCGCTTTGTACAGTGCAGGGAACTGGTTGTTGAAGCAAGATGTTAGTCGTAAATAAAGGCTTTCGATGTATGGGTGTGGAACAGTTAAATGAACGGAAACATTTTGATTGAAGATGAAATGCTGCATACTGCGAGGGAAATAAAGGCTGAAGAGGTAGGGGTAGGACTAGGATGGGCATGCTAAACAGAACATTCAGAGGTAAAAAATCTACGGAATTGAAGATGGATTTATTTGGCGTGGAGTTCCATGTTGTGTCTTGTTAAGAGAGGCTTGGAAATTTAGAGCTGTTCACTCTGAGTCCATTGGAAATATAGCCTTAAACGGTGGACCATGGAATGATATTCTCATTTACTCTTCGAAAAGGTCTACGAATTTTGTAACTGGCACAGAATATGAAGTCTTTTTGTTTATTTTAAAAAATTCCACCTTTAATCTAGAAAGAAATATTGAGAAAGAAAGAAAACGCTTTTCCATTAAAAATGTGTAATTTTGCATAAAAACTACCAGTTCGGACACATTTAATTTCGTGGCGACAATTCATAAGTGGGTATTTTATGATTTTCTGGACTGTAAGTACTCTGCGTTTACTTTTATGCCAAGAAATTGAGGAGTAACTGAGTAAAGAAAAAGCACTCAAAGCCCTCTCCCCATCTCCCACGTCTGGCTCTTCCCTTCTCCCACTTTATTTCTCCAATTCCCTATCCCCATGTCAAAGTGCTAACTTCCAATTGGTCATTCACGTTCCGTCCCATTCCACCCACCCCCACTCGCAATCACAGGCAACCTGTGCATATGTAACATGCGTTCTTACTCTTCATACCTCCATCTTACGGGGTAGGCAAAGGCCTAGAAGCCTCTTGTTTTAGGTTAATATAATTTTCTACTCAACCCCCTGTATTTGCAAAATTATTTCCTCTCTTTCACGTTTATATCTTGTTTTAGACATGCCTTTATGCCAACTGAGATTTGTAATGCTCATTGACTATTAGAATTTGTCCATCCCAAAAGGTATTTGCATATTGATTACGTTCGTATTTTCTATTCAAACAAATACGTGTATAATAATAATCATTTCAGACCCGACTAAGGATTCCAGATGCACGATCGAGCGGCAATAATTGCCCTTTGGGGGTCCGAGTGGGCCCGTCATTGCCTTAACACCCCACGGCACGCGCACGCCCCCGTAGCAGACCGTCCCGGGTAATACGCGGATGCGTCGAGGTGCCGTCCCCTCGCGTCGATACCGTGGAGGGGCGGAGGACCTCTCCCGGGCGCTCCCTGCCGTAGCCGCGGGGCGCAGAGACGCGTGAGACCTGCCCCGGTTGGAACTCCCCCATCAGCCCGACGTGGAGTCAAAGAGGGGAAGAAGGGTAAGGGATCCATCCCTCCACCCTATCGCTGCTGACTGCGCAGATGAAAGGGCCGCGGCCATAAAATATTCCACCCCGGTGACGCGGACCCCACCCACGCGGTGGGAGTGGATGGAGGTTGCAGGAGAGATGTGGCCGAGTGCGTGTGTGTGTGTGTGTGTTTGCGCGCGCGCGGAACCCAGCCATCAGCCTGGTGACGCAAATTGATCGGCCCCATTCGCGGGGGACGCCCTCAGCGCCTCGGGCGTCGATCATCACGGCGCCGCTGAGTCGAGTTTCAATTTGCGCGCCGAGTTTTTTTTTTACCTACCTGCCTCTCGTCGCCACAAAATCTCCCGTTCCACTCAATAATGCGAAAAATGAGCAACTTCCCCTAGTCTCGAGTCACGGGATAACTAGTTGACATTTAACTATTTCATCATATCGGCCTGCCTTTTCGCAGCAGTCACTCTAATATTGTAGAATTACCATTTAAAGGGGGAAGGACCAGAAGATTTTTTAATTTTGGCGACTACGAGAATTTCTATTTAAATTTGAACTAAGTTGGTCATTTGAAATGAATCCATGCTTTGGCTTTTATTTTATTTCTCTCTGTATAACATAATGCATGCATACATCTACCTCATTACAAGCTACGAGGTAAATAATTTTGTACTCTAAATATGTATATGTGTTTGTGTATAAAAGTATTATTACTCGTATATGTACGAATATGGTGTTTATAAAACATTTATTTCCAGCAATAATTATCAATATACTATTGTAATAATACGCACATACGAGTAATATTTATAATTTTTAGTTCGCCAGCCTATTAATAAACACTAGATCAAACCCGGTTTACTGGCACACCCATCATACTCAGGGCTGTAAAATCTTTCTTGCATAATATTTGCTTCACATGTTTTTATATCGTGCAATAGTCTGGGTCATGCGCGTAGATAAGAGGTTGTTAATTGTGAATATCGTGAATAATCGAGCAAATGAGGGAACATGGTCAGATATCATGGTGGGGTGTGTGGGCATCAAGAGTGGTGGGAATATAAAAAGTTATCTCGAGAAATACTAAAAAGGTAGAGAAAAATGATGAATGAAATATCGAAAGGTAGTGGCATGTTTAGAGATTAATTAGAAGAGAGAATTTTTTATTGAAAGGGGGAAAGGTTTTTTATCGTCTGGAAAGCATGAAGGTCTGAAGGAGGAATTAATAAAGTAAAAACACGAGATTATCATTTGCATAATTAATTTCGCAAAAACTTAAATTAAGGATATATAATTATAGTTTAATATGTAAAAATTTACTATCCCTCAAAATTGTATAGCTCTTCAATTGAACCCTTTCAATAAGTCCGTAAGTCAGATAAAAGAGTTCCGTAAGTCAGATACGCGTAAGTAATATGCTATAGTTGTCATGGGGTATCGAAAAACTATCTTAGATTAGTAAGTTACGAAAGACGATGAACGGTAATATTGCGCATTAGTCTAATTTGCTCTAGTGAGTAGAAATATTGGAAGGTACATATAGACGTGCCTCTCCGCCCCGATTCCTCCCCTTCGATTCCCTTTTACGCCTCCGAGTGATAATGATCGTTCACTGAAAACGTATATCATTATGCAACCGTGAATATTTTTTCGGTAAATATTTGTCACCAATAAAAATATTATATGCTTGCGCACCAGGTAAATCCCAGTCCATCGTCGTCGTGAACCTTATTCCAACTTTGATTCGATCCGCTGGGTATTTCGCAGCCAGGCGGCAAGCGCGTCCTGGGAGGATTGGTGGCGAAGGAAGGGGTGTTCGGGAGAGATAAAAAAAAAAATTCATTCCATCCAAATGGGACTCCCTTTGACGAGAGAGAGCCCGAAGAAAGGTTATATATTCAGGCATATATATATATAGTACGTTTACACACACGCGCGCCCGCGCCCACATTTCCTACTCACTCCGAACTCCGGTGAACGAGATTATCCCGGCCTCCCAACTACCTCCCGTCATATAGACGTGCCCCTCCGTCCCGATTCCTCCCCTTCGCTTCCCTTTCATGCCTCCGAGGTAATGCGTTTTTCCCCGCCGACGCGCCGAAGCGACGATGCCAATCGCCAAATCAGTTAACGCCTCCCGTCCTTTGCCATGCAGATGCGAGAGAGAGATACGAGAGATGGAATCAGGGTTCGTCCGCCCCCGGAGCACGATCCTCGCATCCCGCCTCCCCCCCCCCCACCTCTCCCCAACTGTTTTCCAATACCCTACATAAACCTCTCCATCCCTCGTTGAATCCCTGCTGTATCATCTCCTTTCCCTCCTCCTCGTTCCCCCATCCAATCTACAGCGACGAATCATTTTTCCACTCGTTCTAATGCTGTCATAGCAGTCCGCCATTTTCCAATCCAGGCAGGTGGCGGGAAAGGGTTTGGATTGGATATATTTTTTGTTGTCTGACGCCCGAGGCAGCAAATTTGGAATGCATAACAATAAATGGGAAAGGTCACCGTGGGTTCAAGTTCCGCGCGTGCACGCTAGGACACGCGTAAGTGGTATTCTTGGTAAATTATTTATTTATTGATCACGTCGCTTGAATTTTAATGCATTTCAAGAAAAATAATGATAATTCATGCCCTTGTGAATCGATGTGAACAGCTAATGTGAAATCATGATTTTAAAATATATTTGGATGATTTTGAAAAAAAATCATCCAAATTGTTTTCTCTGAAAACCATACCAGCTGTTATTCTTTCATGTTAAAACTACTAGAGGAATACATTTAAGTAAAATTTCAGCTTGTATTTTCACGTCAAATTTTATGAAATCACCCCCTATACTTGGGGTATGTTTTGGATCTGGAGTTCGTAATTGCTTTTCAAATCTATTTTCCCAGTTTATGCAATCATGACTAATGTTGTTCCACTACCACGAGCACGAGATAATAAATTTAGCGCCGTAATCTCCATTATATAAATGGATATTACGTTGCTTTACATTGTCCCTCTGTAAACTCTTACAACAAATATGCGTACCGAAAAAAAATGATTTAGACATAGAAGGATTATCATAGCTATCAAGGAAATTAGGGACCTATTTCCTGCAGTAGTGTTGATTACTCCCTCACTCTGGCGAAGGAAGTTTATCTTCTGCATATTTCACTTCATGTTTAAAGCATAAAAAATACTCGAAGCCAATAAAGATGATGGATTAAATTGCTATATTTGATCTTCCATCTTCAGCATCCAATTTCCTATGCATATCTTCTGAATCCTATCTTGTCGTGCCTTCATTGAATTTCTCCCAATGACGATCTCTCTTCCTCTTCCATTACTAGAAGTTCATCGCTTGTTTTGCTTTCCGGTCAATATATTTTGTTTATAAATCTCTAAAACGACGTATTGAAAGTCTTCAATCTATGCCTTCTACTCTCTGAGTTCTGTCCTTCTCTTCTTTGAGAAAGGTGGCGTGGACCACCGAAAATTCGAAACCTGGTGAGTTTCTTTTCTTTTTTTGTGTGTTTTTGTCCACTAGAGCTAACCTCATATATATTACTATTATTCACGTCCGTGAGACTCTGACAAAGGTGATAAATAAATAAATAAATAAATAAATAAATATATATATATATATATATATATATATATATATATATATATATATATATATATATATATATATATATATATATATAACTTAGACAGTAACACACAGTACGAGAACACATAAAAGGAACACTCACAATAAACACACAGCACGAGAACACATAAAAAGAACACTCACAATAATATCTTGATAATTTTGACGGACTCGAATTCCGTCTTCTTCGGAAGATAAGATATGACTATGAGTCACTGTCTAATGTAACTTAAAACACTATGAGTGTTACTGTCTAAGTTTTTATTCAACACTTCCGTGTTACTTCGAAGAAATCATCTCTATATACATACTATATATATATATATATATATATATATATATATATATATATATATATATATATACATATGAACTTAGACAGCAACAAACAATATGAGAACACATAAAAGGAACACTCATACGGTATTTCTTGATAATTTCGACGGAATTGAGCTCCGTCTTCCTCAGAAGATTAGTTAGGAGTTAATTATAGTTGAGTTCTGACTAATCTTCCGAGGAAGACAAAGCTTTTTATTTAACACTTCCGTGTAACTTCGAAGAATATATAAATCACTTTTGTGAGAGTCGAGAGAGAGAGTGTGAGAGTAAAATACGTGAGAAATGCTTTGATAAACGTAGGCAGAATAAACTTTCATGGAAATTCGGGACGCTGAGAAGATAAATAAAACAGTGATTGTCGGTAGTCCAAAGGTCAGCTGGCTCCTTTCCAGCATATACCGCACGGTATAAGCTATTACCGTCACGCCGAACGATATTTATTTTACGAAATAGCCTTAGGTACTGTCTCCCATGTTTGCAATAACAAACAACACTTCCAGCAGGGACGTGCCCCAGTCGAGGGTTTAAGCTCTCTGAAGGTTTAGTCGCAACCCCCGGCCGTGTTGGACGCACGTATGTCGCGTGATCTATGGGCGAGTGGCTTTCTCTGCGGACGGTGCTCTTGGTAGCCCTTTGACCGATTCTTAGCAGTAAGTCACCACCCGCCCTCCGAGGCCCCTTCAGTTCAGCGCGACGCTCCAAATCACTTTGTTTCACGGCAGGGGGGATCTGTGAAGCCCCCGGTCACTCCCACCGATGTGATGGCTGGCCTCGATCCTCACCCTTCTGGGTTAACATCACCTGGCGCGCGATTCATTCCGTGGTGATGCGAGCGGACAAAAAGAACGTATTCCTGCTGCCTGGTGCTTGAGTGTAGCTGATACCATCGTTCGATAACTCCGCACAAATCTTGGATTTTCGTTTCACAAATTTTGGATTACTTACTCTGCGTAAAGCGTATAATTCACGTCAACGGTTTTCGGAACTAACGCCTTTAATTAATCACAAAAAATTGTCAATCTTTTCGCGAAAACCTAAATATTCAATTTTATCTCATTTGATTCATATATTTGGAATGGTTTTGGACCCCTCGGCTTCCAGTCAATATTTTATAATCGTATCTTACATATTAAAAATGATTCGTTGGTAAAACGGGGATCCTCGCAAAAGTTTTACCTGATCAAAACCAGTTCAATACCCACAAGTCAAAAAAACCATTTTAAAACTGAAGTAAACACTGTTAAAGACCTTAATAGATTTTTTTACTATCTAAGAGTAAATTAAATGAAAAAATTCACCCTGTGTGTCAAGGTATGATTTTTTTTTCACAAATGCATTGAAGCATTTGATGTCGTTCTGTGATTTCTGTTATTCATTAAATTCCAATTGCAGTTGTTTTCCATCAACCTATTGAAATTAGTCATAAATAATAGCTTAATTTTTAAAAACGGTTATCGAACTTGGGTAATTATTTCATTTTATATATTTCAATTAAAATTTGATATTTATATCAGTTCCACACTTTAACCAGAAGTTCGTACCTAAAGATGCAAGTGACTTGATATGTTTAGGTGTCAGTCGCCACCTATACCTGATTAGATAAACGTATTGAAATCAACCGTACTGAAACAAATGTATATTTAATTGCCATTGAATTTGGTGGTATAAATATTATTTAGTGACATGGAGTCTCAAGGCCTGCGAGGGCTTCCAGTACAGGACCTTCAATCCCTTCTGTATACGATATCATCCACCGAGACTATTGCGTGTCCCTGCTGCATATATTCCGAACGAATCATATGAAAGATGGGCGGCTACCATCACAATACGACCTGATACCAATCACTGCGAACCCCTGCCAGAAGCATCGCAGTGACTCCCCGCGCGGGGCGCACTGCAGGGGGGGGCGGCTCCAATGAATGCGCGGCAGTCATTAAAGGAAAGGAATGCCCGTTTGTCTCTTATCCGGATTGGAAGGGGAGATAGGCGGGAAAAGGGAGCGGTATTTTGAAGCTGGGGGTTCATTCCTACCATTCGACTCCCGTCGTGGAGTCTGAGGAAGGGTGATTGCTAACTATGCCGGTGCTGTGAAAGGGATATTGCAAAACGTTGACGAACTAGCAAGTCTCGCGATAAATTGAAAGAGATGAGAAGGAGAGGTAATAATTCAAACGGGATTGCGAAATGCAGAGAAATGGAGCACAAGCAAAGTGAATACCATCTTGCGATTTACGTTGGTTCGTCTCGTAAATCACAGACGAGGAAAACTCTTTTAAAATTCTTCTTCATAAAGTAATTGTAGGTGCTATTTATCGATGCTATTTCTAGGCCATGTGGTCTATTAGTTAAGACGATGAGCGTAGATTGGAGGTTTTTAAAGACGTGATTATGGTGAATAATGGTGAAAATATGTTAGAGAAAGACAAGCGTGGATTTTTAAATATGCTAGGGAGGAGCAAAAGCTGTCTAGGGTCATGGGAGAAGGCAGAGAAAGTGGATAGAGTGGAGGAAATATTGAAAGGTAATGAAATATGGTACCTTGTGGAGGAAATATTGAAAGGTAGTGGGATGTTGACGGTCATGATAGAAGGGCAAATATTGGGTAGACGAAGATGAGAAAGGAAGATAATAGGTTTTATGGATAGCATGAAGATAGGCAGAGGTTAGGAATATAATTCTCGTATAAAGAAGGAAATGTGGGCTAAACAAAGGTTTTCATGATTCGTAGAAGCAAACAGTCGTTGGGGACCTCCCAAAATCCACATTTTATAAGCAGAATACGTTGAATGAATTATTGGATGTTATTACCAGAAGGCTAATGTTGACAGAATATTAATTTGGAATGAAACTTGCAATTTTTTTACTAAAAAATAATATGCCCCATAGCATGCTGCAATAAATCCAATACCAAACTGAATCTTCTTGCCGTTAGCTGTAAGTACTTAAGTAATAAAAATAATATGTCAAGTATGCGGATTTAACTTGATATACTGTACAATGGGATCATACATTATATTGCGGATTTGCAATACATAAGAGCGATGTTGGTTATGAGTGTGTTGATTGGGTGTGAAATGCATTGGCATTTAGAGTTTCTTTATTTCTCGATCCCACATATCATCACATTTTTTAAGATGCTTAGAAGGCATTTTCTGAATTAGCGACGAATTATTTAACATGCTTATTTTTAATGACAATCTGCCTATTAAATATTCACCCAGGCCAAACCGAAAAGGCAACCAACGCAAACGGAATGGCTACGAGGACATGGGATTTAACAAGAGACGTGTGGGCAGGGGGGAAAAGAAGGCAGGATGTGGAGTCTTCTAAAAAAGGACGGTTGAGTTGGAGTGTCTGCATTGAAGGTACCAAAAGGACAGAGGAGGAGAGTTATGCGCCTTCCTAGTCGGAGAGATCATTTCACGCAACTTTGGATTTAAAGAAGAGATTAGGGAAGCATTTAACATGAAAATACAAACGATGTGACATATAAATATTTGGAACTACGCTGGGTGTGGTTAAGGGGGGAAAAAACGAGGATGGTATTATTGAAGGGGGTGTGCTCTGCGGGAATCGATAGAAGTCATCTCTCAAGAACAAGAAGTGCAAATAGCTCAGTGTAAGGAGTACGTTTCCTAAAATTATCTAAAACTAGGCTGCAGACTATACGACCCCTTAACCTCAATGCGGAATGGTTCAAAGAGTATACAGGTACTCAGGTACGTAATAATCCAGTGGATCACTCTTCAAAAATTTTACATATATCAATTGCATTTTCAACGTTAATATATATATGCAATTTAAAAAGTTTTACATATTATAACAAGCGTTACTTATTGTCAAGGATTAGGAAATATTTTTGCATTAATTTAATTTTATTTGTTGATTCATTTTACTTAAATATTCATTTAAATAACGTGCACTAATATTGATGTGACTTGACTCAAATCGCGACTTTCAATTTGTCTAATTATCGGATGAAGTAGGTTGTTTCCGTCGGTATAAGAATTCTGTGGGGGTGCAGAGAGGAGGGTTTCTTGTGAGGAATAATGTTGCACTAGGATATTTGGGGAAGGGTCAGATGTTCTTCGTGAGGAGGTCGGCAAGGGTGCAGGAAGGCGGACCAACTATTGGGTTCCTCATTGATTTGGAAGTGAGTGTTAGTCTCGCTCGTCCCATTTTACGCCTCATTTTCCGCCATTTTACTGACGCGTTTCCGGATCCAACCGTGGGTGGTCCACGCAAATGTGGAATATCTCTCCCCGGTGGATGTCGACCCTTACTCTGTATTGCGCGGGTGAAAAGTATTTGGCTAGGATCAGCAACCGTGCCCACACCCTTGATGCATATTTCACTTGACGTATTATGGTACACATCTCCATAAAAGACTAATGATAAAATATACATATTACTCAAATTGAGAGTAAACACTTCACCTTTGATTACTGCTTTGCTATAGTCGATGGACTGACGTATTATGATGACATCTATAGCCATGTAAAGCCGCATTATGTTGCATGTATCCACGTATGGCCACGTTATCCATAAAAATTGCTTCTAGTAAGGTCACTACTTACAGGTGGAGTAAAGAGAAAGAACCAAACAATAACTAGATCATTCAGCATCAGCTCTTCAATAAGTAATTGTGTATGGTTAACATTATCATTGACTGAGGAAACGGAAAAAACCTACATTATTTATTTCGTAACAATTATTTACATTTATATAATACCCCAAAAGCCATCACAATAACTTGGTGGGGCTATTTATTGTAACACATCCCGCCCAGCATTTGCCTGGGCATAATCCTAGCCCATAGCTTTGCTGACTGGGTAGGGTACCAGCCATTCTCGTACAAACATGAGCTTATATATATGAACAGAATATAAATTTGCTTATGCACACAAATACATTTGCTATCTTACATATATGAATGTAGAGTATATACACGAATACGTGGATGGTCTGAAAAGTTTCCGATCTAAAAAATTTCAGAAAAAATGTCTTGTAACTTTGTTACTTCGGAAATTTTTCAGATCACCCTTGTATATGTGATACAAGCTGTATGCTGATATTTGGTAGTTCGTGCAACATATTTTAAGTGATATCAATCACCATTCAATAGCATAATTACAGTTATATTTATCCACAGCAATAAGTATTTGTTAGCATCCGCTTAATTCCTCCAATAAACTAATCTCGTATTTAGTCTTATTAGTTTTTCCGAATTCCATTCTTCCACAGAGTCTCTTTTGCTATTTGACCCCGTACACTAAATCTTGATCATAAGTATTATTGCTTTTCATAAACAGCTCTATTCACAATTTTTCACTCATGACGTCTTCGAAGTATCAGTGGACCTTTGTTAGTTCCTATCCATTTCCAGTGAGCTCATTCCTTTCCTTTAATCAGTATGTTCTTTCGTTTCATCGCAGAAAACTTACTCTATTATTTTAATGCAACCATTTCAGAGAGTAAACATCATTCGCCTTGACCGGGATTCGAACCCGGATCCCTCGATATCCGGCCGAGTGCTTTAACCACTTAAGCTACCGAGACGTCCTCTTACACTCTGAAATTTTGGGGGCTTTAATTGCATTATAATGCACACATAGCGGGTGACTCCGTTAAAGTTACTATTACAGTTTCTTGAAATTTGTCAAAAATTATTTGATTTCTATCCTTTGGAAACGATTTTCCTTCCCGAACACTTGAGGGCATGCGGAATAAAATAAGTCTGAATTCATTAACCGTTACTCAATCCGTCCTTATGAATATTTTAATTTTAAAAATCTAATTCTTAATAGGTTCTACTTTTGTATTCAATACCAAATAGATAGGAAAAATTTCTCCTGAATTACTTTATCCGTCATACACCTAAAGATTTCCAGAAAAAATTGGAACCGGTTACGGAAGTTTGACGCCGAGTTTTGAAACGCAACTTCAGCAACAACAAAAAAATATCCTTAAAGCCAACCCTTCGAAAATTAGTAGGTACCCACCCAGGGTAGTTTTCTTACCCCTCTGTTCTTCACGAGCGGCAGCCAATATCGTAGAGCTCCTGTATCTTACATTTATCTCGATATGCTGTGAACGATTTCACACTGTAATCCGAAGAAGACACGCTCTGAGCCACGGAAGTACTAGGGGGACACGATTGAAACACCCTCTGTTAAATGTTTGACAAAACGCGTCACGAATGACTACTTATAAGGTCCCGAACGAGCCTTCACGCTCAACCTCCTTCAATTACGCGCTTGTTACACATTTTAAATTTCCGGCGGAAGGGGGAGGAACTCCCAGGCGGTCTAGAGAGCTTGGGGATAATGAGTGGTCCAGCGAGGGGAACTCAAGTTTAGTTCTATTGTGCCCTATATATATATATATATATATATATATATATATATATATATATATATATATACCTTGATGCACACGCATATATTTATAGTTAAACAAATGAAAACAATCAACTTCATTATTTTGGTGGTTGCATGCACCTTCATCAGGTGATTCCTCGTAATTTGATATATACACATAATGCACACCAAAATAGCACTAGTGAACTCAAACGCAAGTGCAAAAACACAGACGCACACAAAAAAGAAACCTCACTGGTAAGGAGATAGTTTTGAATATGTGTGAGTTTTGTTTTTGTGTGTTTTTGTTTTTATGTTTGTGTTCGATAGTGCTATCTTGATGTACATTATTAGGAATGGTGGGGAAAGTTGAATCGAGATAAAATTCAAAATAAGGTTAGTCACAGACGTGAGTCGTGGTGACGGCATATAAAACTAAAAGACACAGCAAAGCCACTCAGAATTTTCTTTTTTTTTATATTTGGGTGGCACAACCACCTTTTTCAAAGGCAGGAAGAAGAGTCGCTCTTTCATTTTTCCGGAATGGGGAATCACGCCCCTCCGAACTCTATACCTCCAACAGCCCGCACGTCCAAGAAACAGACCTCTTCTCACCCCTCCCCACACCGCATTTTCACTCACTCAATATCATGAAGGCGGTGGCGGCGCGCTCGGAACGTGACAGAGAAGTGGTCCAGGATAGCCCCACCACACGCCCCCAACTCTTCCCAAAAAAAAACCTCCCCCCAGAGAGGAGCGTCTGGAGGTGTCGCCGGGGGTGCGTTGGCGTGAGTGGACGATGGGGGAGTGTTTGGGACGGTGGGCGGGGAATTTTACGGCTCCCTCAAACGGCAGTTCCGTCAATCCCACTTTTAAGAGGAGCGGGGTAAAAAAATCAGGCCAAGAGAGGACCTCACCCGTCCAACGCCTCTCTCGCTCCAAACCTTCCCTCCCACCTCCCCTGGGGACCAAATGGGGTGAAACTAATTAAAACGCCCGTGGAAAATGTGTCTCGGCTCTCCTCTCCCCCGCAACTCAAACCGGGACCGGCTGAAGGATCGTGATGGGGGGTGGGCTGGGGTGAGAGGAAACGGGGTTCTGTTCCCTCCTCCGGGTTACGTGCTCCCTCTCTCCCAACCCCCTCCCACCTACTCCCACACTACCCCAAATGGTCTTGCGGTCACCGCAGGGGGGAGGGTTCTTGTCAGACGGCTACCGCCTGCAATTAGTCCGCGAGACGCTGGGCCCTCCTGAATTCCGTCCCAGACTCACTTCGATGTGAGGGAGGTTGGACTGGTCAACGAAGGAAGTCCTGAAGGGTACTTCGAGACTAGTTATGTGGCATTGTCCAGCAGCTCTTGTCTCGGCATGTTCCCGTTGCTGATTGCTCAGAGAAGATGACGTGATATCCTCTTATTTGCCTCTTAAAGTTTAGGATGCGTGTTCCAGCTCTGGTGGTGAAACATTTTTTTCAATCACCATCATACCTTTCCTACCTCCAACGAACTTTATTTCATATTTCCGGAAAAAATATTAATTTTACGCCGCAGCGAACCTATGGCCGTGGGATGTAAAAAAAATTTTAAGGTCAAATTAAAATCTGTTTTATTTACATGAAAGATTTTTCGTCCTAAATTAGGTCTTTTTTAGGATCAAGTATTGAGTGCGGTACCAGTCAGTGTAGTACCCCATCTTTTAAAGGAGAAAATGAGCTGCAAAACATTAGATTACTGTAAGGAGAGTTCGTTGTTCTCTTAAAGGAAACCAGAAAGGAATTTGGTTGCATTAGATTAAGGAGATTTCCTGTTTTATTCTTAAAATATCGAAAAAGCACATAATAAATAACATTACTGCAGTAGATGAGCGTCAGCAGAGAATACTTGACTGGATGAAAAACATGAGAAAATACTTGAAAACGTAAAATTATTCCATGTGACTGCGGTTTCCCATTCTGTTCCACGGACTTGAAGTTTTCTCCACAATTTATAAAAAATATTGGAAGTATGGCCAGCTACTTCTCAATATAAAATACATCTCTAAGTCACTTAAAGGTGGAATATAAATAATATGTTTCACTAGTCGATCATTATAGGTGAAAGTTATTGTTAAAACACCTTCACTACCTCAAAAAATAGAAAAAAACAAACATATATTAAACCGAAAGGAACCGTAACGAAGATAAGTTATGGCTATGAGATATGGAATTCATAAATTAATTTCTCTATTCTTTCTCTAGTATTTTCTCAAATTTTAAAATGAGAAAGCGTACTGCATTGAAGTTGTAATATATATCAAACGTCTAAATGATTGGCAAACTTTATTGTTCATGTTTTGTGGTGTTTACGAAGTAATTTAGAACATTCTATGGTTTTCCTTTTACGATTGTAATTCTGAAATGTAGTGGATGCCAGGTGTGCATTCACCACTAAGCTACAAGTAAAATAAGATTAGTCCAAACTAGTTCGGGAATGTACTTCAGGTTGAGGGAATAGTAGACTTAACTCTTCTATGTAATGCGTTTAATTTTATGTCATAGTTCATCTATCACCATTAGAATGGGAATCAGTGGATAAGCTAATTCAAATTTTGCAGGAATAATGTGGTGGAAGTGGCCACTGATTATAAGGAGCTATGACTAAAAGTTAAATTAAAATTACTAAAAGACCAAAAAGTAATTCTTCGTCAATAATAGCTAGATAATAGGTGAGATAAACAAAGTGTAAGTACTTAGTGGACCGAGATTGGAGCACTGGTCCCACATCCATCCGTGTCCCAACCCCTAGATAAAACTCATGGTGCATTTTTAAACACTCCTT
The DNA here is from genome assembly GCA_037158775.1 of Hetaerina titia. NCBI lineage: Eukaryota > Metazoa > Arthropoda > Insecta > Odonata > Calopterygidae > Hetaerina > Hetaerina titia. Next base: position 35,687,078 of record CM073776.1, on the reverse strand, counting down.
CTCCAATACTTCAATTTAAAGTGTGTGGACGCTTTCCTCAAAATCTCTTCATTTTGGGTGTCCCCAGAAATTAAGAGGGGCACTTGTGGCGAAACATTTTTGGCCACTTTTGGTTTCCCTCGGCGGATGTAGCGTGAGAGGGCAATGATGAGGTCGCTAAGTGTGTGGCCCCCCTTATGGGTTATGTTGTCAGGTTGTCGGCGGTGGGTGCATCCTTTAGGGAGAATGCCTACACAAGAGCAGTGCGAAAGATAAAGCGGGCCACTTGCGCTGCGCTGCACCTCGTGGGGAGGGGAGGGGGACGGATGGACGAACGTGAGAATTTGGGGGCAACCAACTGCGGAAGTTTTACTCCCCAGTTTCCGTCGGTTCATCCAACCAATACATTTGTGCACATTGCCGTCACTCCGATATGATAATCGACGTGGACATATATTCCCCGCGATATACCACAAAGGTGTGTGGAAGGGGGTGTACGAACCAGATGGGAAGGGTGAGTGATAAGGGAGGATATGGGAGAGAAAGGAAAAAGGGGAAAATTTTTGTTAAAAAAATTATCTAATAACTTATAAACTTGCTTGCATACTGGTATAAGACTCAGTCAAAAACAAGGGTTAATTCATCCAATTAATTAGTTACTTGTTATACTATAAAAGGGAATAAAAATGAACCAAAGCCATTTATACGACAGGCTTCTCCGAAGCCAGACAGTTCGTGCAGAACTGAAAAGTAGGAATGGGTAATTTCACCAATATAAGGACATGCAAATGGTAAACAGTCCCGTAAATAACTTTTGTTTCTTTTTCATGCGGCCATAGTTACCGTTCGCCTCATACATAAGACTTATCTATTCAGCACCTAACGTGTTACCATGAATCTATAAATCGAACCTTTTAATCATACCACAGATCATAACAGGTATCATGAGATTTTATAAGGATGCCACTTGGGAAACGATTCTTTAATGATAATTTTAGCAGGTTACATCAATTATTCTAAGACGCAAATACACAACTTCCCCAATTTTTGTCCCCAAAACATCTAGCAGTGTACTCAATAAGTATGGGTTTCTCTTAAGTCATGATAAAAGTTATATTCAGTGAAAAGTATGGTGATTATCGGTCAATAGAATTTTTTTACTCAAATTTAATTTCAAATAAGGCACATGGATATCTTAGTTTGGACAAAAGATGGCGAAAATTCCCCAAAGTCGTAGGTGACACTTATATATTGCATCATAATGGGACATATACGGATCCTAAGTAATCTACTTAAACAAATAAAGGAATAGAGTCTAATACTCAAATCAACAATATGATTTCTGAGTTTTTGAGAGAAATTACGTCATATTATGTACGCGGCGATGATTTTTGTAGCGCAAGTAGACTTGAAAATAAAAATTTAACTTTTCCAATAAAGTAAAACCGATGGAAGGATGAAAACGTAATAAACTATTTTATCACAGATCTTTCATCTATATTTCAACTGCTACGTATTTTAAAGAAGTGGTGACAAATTTTGCTTTGGCAGCTCCGGAGAGGGGAATGGAAGGCAAGTAAGTGGAAGCGTGGGTGGTTGGCGAATGGAGAGAGAGAGAAGGCAAGGAATCTCTCGAGGCGTGAATTAGGAGGATAAGTGTTTCCCGGTCTGAAAAAAGAAATGAGACTCGAGAGCACTGAGAAGTGGCAGAGCTCCAAGAAACACCCATTCCCATATCTTCCCCAGAATATCGCCCTCTGCCCCACACTTCGAAAACTTCTCATAATCTCTGGACTATTTTGACGCTACCCTTTATCGGTGGGTTGATCAATGTTCATTACAGAGGCAGCAGTTTCCTTAACAAAGATTTATAATTGGATGAATAACTAACTGATCGGAGCACTTTTCCACAGGTTGAAATTTATTTTACGACCGGATTTTGATGAAGTACATCATCATTACCTTATTATGATGTAATAGATCAAAACCCGGTCGTCAAATAAATTTTATCGAGTGGAAAAGTGCTACGGTCAGTTATTCATTATGTTCGACTTCCACCACATCACGCCTGAAGCTACTCAATTTTTTATAGTTGAAATTTATTCCTGAATATGAAATGATGACGGTTATAGAAAAATATTTGCATCTGTGGAAAGGGATTCGCAAAAAAAACTGCGCACTTGAATTTTTTACTACATTTGCGGATTTTATTCGCCAATTTGGTTCCCATGTACGTATATTATGGTTTTATGATACTTCGATATCAAGATTTTTATATACAACCCATTATGGACAACTTAAAAACCCATTATGTCAGTTTGATGTATTTCATTAATTTTACTTTCTCTATAAATATATTACTGAAATTCAATAAGTTCATAATTAAGACTCTGTACAGGGAAATAAGGATTGCTCCACGTCGCTGAATGTTCTCAGTAGAAATCTTGCTTATTTGAAAAATTTGCTTATTTTGCATATTATTTCTTAATGAAAAGATGTAATAAACTATTATTTTTGGATAATTTTATGTGTCATTAATTTAAATAATTCTTAACAGTGTTTAGGAAATTCTATTACTTCATAATGATACACATCTTATACTCCATATAGGTATATATTATTGTAGTTTATAATATAATTAATAAACATTATGATATAATTTTATAAATAAGCTTTTCGATAGAAGCATAATTCGGAGCCCAAGTAAGCGGTCTTTTTTTAAAGCCTAAAATATATGTTAATCAAACTGCGAATTCTAGAATATTTTAATTTTTCAAATAACTTTGTGAAGTATTTAAGCAGGACACTACAATTCCATGATGATTGAACAATCAATTAAGAGATTCATGAAATATTCATAAATATTAAAATACTAAAAGCAATGTTGAATAATTGAAAGCTAAACGTAAATATTTCTAAAGGCCAATGTATATGAATGAGGTTCATTAAAAATATTTAGTACCTAGTTTAATTTTTTTGGTGTGGAACAAGGACAATGGGAGCAGCCGAGAAAAGAATATTGGAGGTGATGTAAATGTAGATTCATAAGGACAATGAAAATGAAATTTAGCAACAGAGTAGCAAATGCAGACATACTTTTTTGACAGGGAGTATTGAGAAGTCGAGCGTGGTGAAGACTTGGATTTTTACGAATCAATTGTCCTCGGATGTAATGATAATCGCCAAAAACAGAATAGGTTCAGAACAAAATTTCGTATTTTTATGCAGAAATAGCTAATATAGTACCTTTAAAATGATAGAAAACTTATAAAAATGGAAGATGAAATAATAATTGACTTTTATAATTATAATGAATGGCCTGCTGGTTTCCACATCAGGGTTGGTGAGCACGAGGTATTTAAGATTCTGATTTGGATAAGTGCTGGCATAAGGAAGTGCGGATGAAACTTAAATTGTTCTTTAAACAATAATGGTACGTTCATTATATCCTTTATGAGAAAAGATCTTTCATTATTTCATCGTAAAAATACGATATTATTACGTATTTTACACCATTTGAAACTCCTCTAAACTAAATTATGTTCTCGCAATACATCATAAAATAATTTTACCCAAAAAATTTAAACGTTTTCCAGAAGTATATTAAATAAATTTCTGCCTTTAAATGCTTTTTTATTGTGATTTAATAGCTTTTTCAAAGAAAAGGCTCTATTATAACTTTTTTCCTCGGAAACACTTTTTTAAAAATCTCCAGGATCATCTTTATTAAATTTAATTTCAATTCGTTATTGAAAATATTAATAAACCTCCAAAATATTTGCAGCATGTTACATTTGAAGTTATTTGATGAAAATTACTGTCACTTTTCTTCGTGATTCACTTAATTTTCTGTCATAATATGATCCGATACTTAGATTTGACTGATACTGTGGTGGTACAAGGAAATATTGCAAATAAACAGTTGATGCATCGAGATGAAGACTACATATCTATAGCCACATTGAGACGAGGGCTTTTGAGAAACATTGTCAGAGAGTAGACGGAAAAAAGACCAAAGTTGCAGGAAACAAATTGAGCAATTTATAAAAAAACAATATGAAAATGATAAAAAAAATCACTGATGAATGGTAGGGGAGGTTGGAAGAGGACAACTCCGGTGCCCGCAGCAGGCCACACTTGGAAGTGAAACGCTACGATAATGGTATGTCCGTTCCGATAATACCCTAATTAAGTACTTTTACGCCCTGATTTCTTTTTGACGATGGAGGTGATGGCACAGGTACTTGTCCCAATGTAAAATTTTCACGACACACTGTCGTCACCATTAATTTGCTGTGGGAGATGATATAAGAAAAACATCCCCAATTTTTGAGATCGAACAGAGAGACTTCTGCAACGACCCGTAAGCCGGATGACTTCATTTTTTAAAGTCTCTTCTTAAATGGACTCCCTTATTTCTGTAACTCTTTCATTTTTTCCCCTCTTGGGCCACACTAATTCGAGTAACGCTTTCCCAGAGACATTAAAAAGCCGAATGCTTACTATAAAGTGAAAGCTGCTTGTTCTAAGAGGGGTGAGTTATTGAAGGTCATGAGTGGCCTCGTTTGGAATGTCTTTACGAGCAAAAAAAAATCGAGGATGATAACGGTGCAGTAAAAAGCCGGATTTATGAATTCATAAAGGGCGAGGGAGGGAGAGAGAGAGAGGATGGCAGGAAAAGGGAGGGCCCTATAGAACCCGTTAAGAGGATTTTTTAAACACACCCTCCGCGTAAGTCAATTACAAGCGTGTTTTCTTAATGACTGCTCTTAAATTAGAGAAATTACACTAGTCTCCTATATGGTACACTCTACCCGCTTCATTCAAAACGTCAAGATTTCTGAATAGAGAGTAATATGGACCCGTCTGAAATTTTTAATGAAACTTTTACGTAAGGAGACTTGATCCAAAATGGCAGACTAGTATTAGCTGTCAATCTGACGAAGATAAATTATGTTTGCCGTGGTAATTGTAATGATTAAGGGGTTGTACATGAAACTAAATGAACTAAAGAATGCAGGCATAAACAATTCCTATTGAATTTTACCCAAGGGGTTGAAAATTTCTATTAGTGAATAATTAATAAAAGAGTATAACTATGGAGACAGTCATCATCCAGATAAATTGGAGAGTCAAAAGCAACTAGAAATGTTTCAGAATTTAAGGCAGTGTTGCAAAGAAATTATTTTAATGACAAAAGTGTAACCAGATTCTTCATTTTCGATAATAAACGATATTATATTCAAACAATGGGTAAATATTTATGTGAACGACCCAATTATTCATTGCTCTCGACGAAAAATGTAGGAACAACTAACAGCAAGTATTTGAATTTACAATAGGATATAATTTATTGCTGAAAGTATTTTTGCCTTCCTTGACAAACCTGATATGTTCATCAATTGACAAAAATGTGCAAAAATTCTCCATGCATTGCAATTAGTCACTTGGTTGAAATGATAGAAAGTTATGGTAAGTGTATCTTTCATTTAGTCAAAAGGAGTTAAGCTAAACGAAGGTGAATTTTTTTCGAACACGATTTTCCATTGCGTCTTAAATATAGGTAAAAAATATTCTAAAATTGTGACTTACTACCTTTTATGGTCAACCAGAGGTGGCCTTGGAAAAATAATTGAATACAATGAGAAAAAAATTATTAATTCCTTCATTTATTTCATGCTCCATTTAAGAGAAATTCAATCCGGCTCATTTTAGTCAATCATTTCTCTTTTTCTCTTCCTCAAATCCGAAGAAATTATATTCGGATTCAAGTCAAGGTAAAGTACTAAATAACTTCGAGACTTAAGCTTTGGACTGAAAAATTTCTTTTCTCTCATAATGATTTCAATTGAAATAATCTACCATGAAGGTAACCATCTTTTCCCTATGAAGCTCCAACGCTGCTTCATTTAGCCATAAATTTTAAAGTATAATTGTTTGACTCATTTTTGTAGAACTCGCTTATAGCTTCGTAAATCATAACCACGTATCAAAATGTAACATTAAACCTAAAACCAAGCGTATTATACCAGGAGTGGAAAAAGTTCGAGGCTCTCCTACTCACTTCCCCTCCACGGGGACTCAACTCGCTTTATCCGCGGGCACTACTTAGATCGAGGAGGACGAGGGAGACCGCGGAGGAGGGAACGGGGTAGTCGGGGTGTAGAAATATAATCGGCGGCCGTTCTCACGTCTAAGTGACTCATGATGTTCTGTTAATTGAGCGCTGAAAGGTTTTACACCATGGGATGACGAGGAGGAAGGTCGATGGAGATACGGGAGGGGTGGTGTGAGACGGAGAGAGGGTGCAGTCTGGGGGGGGGGTGGATATACACGCACGCATAACCGTGGGAGGGGTGATGTACTATAATCTGTGAAAGATAGGTCCGAGGAGGAAAGCTCCCGGGTGGGGGCGCCATATGCCCCTAAAAACGTCATTCCGTGTCTTCATCGGCCACACTTCACTCGGGAGTCAATATTTTATGCAACGAGCCCTTTATCGCTCGACTCAACTCGTGTTTACTTGAGCAAGATTGGTCTCACTGAGAAAGACTTGTTGTGGTAGATCGGGGGCGTGTTCATCAGATGCAGGGGTGGATCCAAAGGGGAGTCGGACGACACTGGAAAAAATTTTTGGCTCTGATACAATAAAATATTACTTATGCCCTCGAAAATAACTATGAATACCTGTTGTCTCCCATGCAAAAAAGTATACTCTGAAGGACGAATCGCCATCCCTAAATTAGTACGACCGGATGACATAAAAAATAAAATGAAATAAAATAAATACATAGAAACTATTTCTGCAGAATAATAAATACTCAAATAATTACTCTTCAGGTTTTCATTCAGTTTCACCGGTAACCTTTTGCGCAATGTGTTTTTGGTAAAATGGGATCATTACAACCCCTCATAGACTAGCAATTCTATGGTAATTAGATATGATTAAAAGTCATTTTACATTTTTTTAGGAGAGCTATGATATGGAGTATGGCTCTGTAAGTCGTTGAAATTCAGTAATTGAAACGAGATGATAGGCATATCAGCTTGGAGACTTTTGAGATGTGGATGTCGAGAAAGATGAAAATGGTTTAATGGAAGGAAAGAAAGCATACAATGATATAGACAAGGTGATGGAGGAGAGAGGATTTTAGTGAGTAATCCAAAGGAGGCAGGAAAGGTGGATACAGAGCACATTGATTTGCTATAGTATGTTGAAGAATGTGATAGAGGTGAGAGGGTTAGAGAAGGGAGAAAAGAAGAAGAGGAGGATATCCCTGTTAGACGAAATACTAAAGTATTTCGT